>JADBJO010000061.1:395000-415000 GCA_016801955.1 Conus betulinus
GAACGGGTAGAGGAATACAAATATCTGGGCACAACGTTAGACAATAAGCTCACTTTCAATACACACACCAGGTCCGCATACAAAAAATGCCAAACCAGAATGTATTTCCTACGCAAATTGAGGAATCTGCATGTCCAGCCAAAAATTCTTAAAAAATGTTACAGGAGTTTTATTGAGTCTGTCTTGACTTTTACATGCATTTGCTGGTATGGAAATCTTAATTTGAAAAAACAGCAAACTCTTGGATAGCGTTGTGAACATCTGTGTGTAAGATTGTTGGTGAGAGACAGGAGAGTATGAGTGAGTTGTATGAAAGGCGTGTGTCTCAACAAGGCTCGTGCGATTGTTAGTGACAGTGGGCATACGCTTGCGCGACAGTTTTTGAACTCCTTCCATCAGGCAGACGATTTTGTGTCCCCAGAGCTAAGTTGATGCGCACAAAAAAGAGCTTTGTGTTCAAATCCATTGCGCTTTTAAACAAACACAGCGTGTAAGAAGAGGGCGGTGGATCACCTGTGACACAAGCATGTGCGCGGGTGTGTGTATGTCTGTGAGCAAGCGGGGAAAGTATAGATGCTGGAGAGTGTGTGTGTGTTTGTGTGTTATGTGTGCATGTCCTGGAACAGTGAGGAATAGAAATGTCTGGAATATGTCTTATCTTAATGATTTTTTAATGATAAATCCTCTCTCTCTCTCTCTCTCTCTCTCTCTCTCTCTCTCTCTCTCTCTCTCTCTCTCTCTCTCTCTCTCTCTCTCTCATACGTGCACACATTTATGTATATATAATTATGAGTGGCTGAGTGCATGCTTTATTTGCACTACCAAAAAGGAGAAAGATTGAAATTCCCATTTGGTGTTACACGCATGTTTTATTGTTTGAAAGTAATTTTAATTTTCAGTGTCACGTTTGTAACTATAAATATGTATGTCTTAACTTTTATGGCAGCGGTCACAAATGTAATTTCTCTTGTAACGAGAGATAATAAAGTTTTCTGAATCTGAATCTGAATAAACCAGTATTTTGATTTGATATCATTATGCGTTTCTTTTCATTCATGTCTTGTTTGAGTTGTGCACACGTGAAAGACATAGAAATCTTGTAGGGAACAGTTGTCACTTGGACAAATGACAGAACACTTCACGGTAAAGGCTTATGCAGCTGAAAATTGAAAAAAGGGGTGAAATTAAGAGTAAATATGTTTATGTTCTGTTAACTATGATAAACCCCTCTCACTGGAAGGTGGTGGTGGTGGAAGGTGGTGGGGGGGGGGAGGGGGGCGGTGGGTGGTGGTGGTAGCAGTAGCAGCAGCAGCAGCAGCAGCAGTAGTAGTAGTAGTAGTAGTAGTAGTAGTAGTAGTGCAGATGGTAGTAGTACCAGAACTAGTAATAAAAGGAGCGGACACTCATGGACGCACACAGTAAACCACGCACACACGAGTTTACTTAATACCTACAGCCTGTCCGAACAATAAAGATCGACACATCGTCGAAGGAAACAAAACATAGACATGTAGCGAAAGCTTGGGTTTCACTTAAATTACGTCATGTGGATGTGCGAACGTCGGACAGATTTTCATTGGGATTGATCAAGATACCAAGCAAAACGATAAGTCATCCTAGGGCCATCTAAAAACGCGTCATCCAAAACTATGTCAAATTACAATGAATGGGTAAGTTTACCTATCCGAGGCCCTAAAACACAATATGATAACTAGTTCACTGAGTTACGTAACAGCAGTGAAAGATAATGTTCTAGTGTATGAGGCTAATGAGGTAGTGTTATTGACATAGATTAGTCAAACGAGCGCTCGGACTTTGACTACACCAACATGGGTTTTCAAATCTAGTCCTCAACAACCCAGGAACTTGGGTTTCACCAAAACTACATCATGGGGAGGTGTTAGCAGACAGATGGGAGGGTTTGAGTTGCCAATGATCCAGATGTCAACCTGAAACACGCCATCCAGTTGTCCCCTAAAAAACACGTCATCCAGCTGTCATCCAGATAAACGTCATCCAGCAGTCACCTCAAATCACGTCCTCCAGCTGTCACCTAAATAAATGTCATCCAGCTGTGCCCTAAAACCACGTCATCTAGCTATCATCTAAATAGCCGTCATCCAGCTGTCACCTAAATAAACGTCATCCCGCTGTCCCCTAAAAACACGTCATCCAACTGTCACCTGAATAAACGTCATCCACCTGTCACCTAATAACACGTCATCCAGCTGTCACTAAATAAAACGTCATTCACCTGTCATCTAATAACACGTCATCCTCCTGTCACTTAAATAAACGTCATCCAGTTGTCACCTAAAAGACGTCATCCAGCTGTCACCTAAATAAACGACATCCAGCTGTCACCTAAAAACACGTCATCCAGCTGTCCCCTAAAAACGCGTCATCCAGCTGTCCCCTAAAAACATGTCATCCAGCTGTCCCCTAAAAAAAAAACGTCATCCAGTTGTCCTCTAAACACGTCATCCAGCTGTCACCTAAAAAACACGTCATACAGTTGTCACCTAAGAACACGTCATCCAGCTGTCACCTAAAAGCACGTCATCCAGCTGTCACCTAAGAACACGTTTTACAGCTGTCACCTAAGAACAGGTCACTCAAGAACACGTCAGTTTCAGGTAAGGTAAGTGACAGTGAAGGATAATGTTCTTTTGCATATGAAAGCGATGTGCATGTAAGCATTGTTGCTGCATTTTCAAACTCTCGCATATGTGTGTCTCCAAGTTTTTCGATTATTCCACCGAGAGTCACAGAATACAAGCATAGATCAAATGAAGCAACATAAGCAATAAAGTTATCATAATCGCACAAACAAAAACGACGCCGAATAACCACAATGCAAAGGTCAAGGTGCTAACAGGAACATTCCACTAAACTGAATAAATGAGGCGGATATTTAATGACAGCTCACCACAGAACAATTGGTTCTGACAAATTTATCCCTGGTTGTTTGTTGTTACACATGAAGTAGATGACATAATCATCGATTTGACCTTCATGTTGAGAAGAGCGATCGATGCTCGTTCTTTTCAGGGTTTCTACTGCCTGCCGCTTGCCAAACCCCATTACCCTTCACAGCAGGTCATGCATCCACATCATGGCTGTCTCTACGGACGGATATCGCGCTTGTCTGTTCACCTATTTCCTCTTCCCACCCCCCACGCCCTCCACTCTTCCCCTTTTGTCTTCGAATGTCTCTCGCGATACGATGGACGTGGAGAGGAAATGAACGTGGCTGAAGCCTGCTCGTCTTTGTCCTGTTATGAGGAAGGTAGTGTTGGCCATATAAGGACATTATGATACGGAAGATCAGTTATCATGCCATGATGGAGTTCAGAAGCAAACGCATTTTGTTTTGCTTTGCATTTTTGATACTACATTCTAATTTGAGTAAATAGAATTTGATTGTAGCTCGTAACATATGACATAATTCAATATTTCGATGTTGGTATTATGATACGTATTTTTCATTCATGTCTTGTTTGAGTTATGAACATGTGAAAAACGTAAATAATTCTTGCAGAGAATGTTTGTGACGTCGACTAACGACCGTACATATCACGATGAAGGCTTGTGCAGCTGAAAATAAAAAAGGGGTGAAATTAAGTGTAAATATGTTTATTTTCTGTTAACTATTATCACCGTTCTCATTGGTAGAAGTAGTGGTGGGCAGTGGTGTAGTAGTAGTAGTAGTAGTAGTAGTAGTAGTGGTGGTGGTGGTGGTGGTGGTGGTGATGGCGGTGGCAGTAAAAGTAGTAATAGTAGGAGGAGGAGGAGGTGGAGGAGGAGGAAAAAGGAGTCAAAGCAATAGTAGTGGAAGTGCTAGTGGTAACAGTAGTTATAGTAATAGTAGCTGGGTAAGAGTTAAATGCATCAAGAATCAAGGCATAGCATATCATGTTACTAGCGAGTTTAAAATAATGTCTTGTGCATTCAGACATACAGAGATAGAGAGGAAAAAAAGAACACAGAGAGAGAGAGAGAGAGAGAGAGAGAGAGAGAGAGAGAGAGAGAGAGAGAGAGAGAGAGAGACAGACAGACAGACAGACAGAATGAGACAGAGATAGAGACAGAGAAATATGAGACAAACAAAAGTGAGAGAAAGATTGAGAAAGACAAGAATGAAAAAAGTGGGCAGCAAGGGAGGGAGGGAGAGAGAGAAACGGAGAGGGAGGGGGAGAACAGAAGTAAAGAGGGAAAAATGCATGTGTGTACATGCTTAATCACACACACACACACACACACACACACACACACACACACGCGCGTGCACGAACACACTCACGCACGCACGAATTAACTAATCACCAACAATCTGTCCCAACGATACACATCTAAACACTGTCAAAGGATGCAAATCATAGACATGTATTAACAACTTGGATTTCACTTAAATTAGCCTACGTCATGAGGATGTGCGAACTTCGGACAGGTTTTGAGCTGGCACTGATCAAGATACCAACCGAAATATACGTCATCCTAGGGCCAACTTAAAACACGTCATCCAAAACTACGTCAAATTACAATGAGTCAGTAAGTATCCTGCCCGAGGTCCTAAAACAGTCCAATACTGATACACTGGTTAAGTGAGAAATGAAACAGCAGTAAAAGATAATGTTGTAGTGTATGAGGCTAATGAAGTAGTGTTATTGACATACATTCGTCAAATGAGCAGTTGGGTTTGGAGGATGCAAACATAAGTTTTCTAGTCCTCAGCAATTTGGGTTTTACCAACATCATGGGAAGGCGTTATCAGACAGGCGGGAAGGTTGGTGGTGGGTAGTGATCCAGATGCCAACCTGAAGCACATCATCCAGCTGTAATCTAAAAAAACACGTCATCCAAGAACACGTCAAATTAAGCTAAGCTATATGACAGTGAAGGAAAATGAAAGTAATGTTATAGTGTTACTGAATATACGTGTGAGTGTGGTTGCCGCACATTTGACATCTTGCATATGTGTGTGTCTCCAAGTTGTCGGACAATTCCACTGAGAGTCACAGAATACGAGCAAAGATCAAATAAAGCAAGAAAAGCAGTAAAGTTATAATGGCACTCACTATCATCATAGCAACAAACAGAACCCCGAATAACCACAATTCAAAGGTCAGGGTGTTAAAAGGAATATTCCACTGAACTGACTAGATGAGGTGAATAATTAAAGACAGCTTACGTCAGAGCAATCAGTTCTGAAAAAAAAATTTCCTGGCAGTTTGTTGTTAGAAAGGAAACAGATGAGATAATCATCGATTTGACCTTCATGTTGAGAAGAACGATCGTTGCTCGCTCTTTTCAGGGTTTCTGCAGTCGCTTGTCAAACACCATTACCCTTCACGGCAGGTCATGCTCCCACATCATGGCTGTCTCTATGGGCATATCGCGCTTGTCTGCTCACCTGTCTCCTCTGCCTCCCCCCTGCCCCCAGCCCCCAACCCTTCCCCTGTTGTCTTCGACTGTCTCCGGCGACAGGATGGATGTGGAGAGGAAATGAACGTGGCCCGAACCATTCCCATCTTTGTCTTTGTATGAAGAGTGTAGTGTTTGGCCATATGAGAATATCATGATATGGAAGATCACTTATCATGCTTTAATAAAGTCCACCAGAAGGCTCTTTTTTTTGTTTGGTTTTGTACTTTTGATACAAAGTTCTAACCTGAGTAATAACATATGCCAGAAACCGATATTTCGATTTGGTATTATTATGCGTTTCTTTTCATTCATGTCTTGTTTGAGTTGTTCACATATAAAAGACGTAGAGATCTTGTACAGAATGTTTGTGACTTGGACTAAAGACTGTACACTTCACTATCATGTTCATGCAGCTGAAAATAAAAAGGCGTGAAATAAAGTGTAAATACGTTTATTTTCTGTTGACCATTATCACCATTCTTATCAGTGGAAGTATTGGTGGTGGTGGTGGTAGTCATGGTAGTAGTTGTTGTGCACTAGTAGTGGCAGCAGTAGTAGAAGCAGTAGGAGTCGGAGGAGGAGGAAAAGCAGCCAAAACGGTAGTAGCAGTAGTGGAAGAGCTAGTAGAACAGTGGTTATACTAACAGTAGTGAGGTCAGATTAAATGCTTCAAAAATCAAGGCACAAGATATAATGTCACTTGCGACTTAAAAATGCCATGTCTTACGCATTCAGATATAAAGACAGACAGACAGAGAGAGGGAGAGGGAGGGAGACAGGCAGACAGACACAGACACAGACAGACAGAGACAGACAGACAGACAGAGACAGAGCGAGACGGAGAGAAATCAAAACAGAAAAAGTGAGAGAGAGGACGAGACAGACAAATAGGAATGAAAAGAAGGGCAGGGAAGAAGGGAGCGAGAGAAAGAAACAGAGGGGAAGGGGCAGCAGAAGACAATTGAAGAGGTCAAAAATGCATGTGTGCACATACTCAATCAATCACACACACACACACACACACACACACACACACACACACACACACACACACACTAAATGCACACAGACATACCCAGACACACATGCACGCGCACGCACGCGCGCGCGCGTGCGCGCGCGCGCGCACACACACACACACACACACACACACACACACACACACACACACACACACACACACATACACACACGCATGTATACGCACACGCACGCACGCGAGCACATGCACACACACACACACACACACACACACACACACACACACACACACACACACACACACTGATGCATGCACGCACGAATTCACTTAACAGTAAAAATCTGTCCCAACAATACACATCTACACACTGTCAAAGGATACAAAACATAGACATGTATTAACAACTTGGATTTCACTTAAATTGCGTCATGAGGACGTGCGAACGTCGAACAGGTTTGAGCTGGCACAAAATATACGTCATCCAAAGACCATCTGAAAACTATGTCAAATTACAATGAGTCAGTAATATCCTATCCAAGGTCCTAAAGTGGTTCAATAATGACAGAATAGCTAACTGAGTTATGTAACAGCAGTGAAAGATAAATGTTCTAGTGTATGAGGCTAATGAGGTAGTGTTATTGACATACATTTGTCAAATGAGCACTTCGACTTGGAGGATGTAAACACAAGTTTTCAAATCTATCCTCAACAGCTTGAGTTTCACTAAAACTACGTCATGGGGAGGTGTTAGCAGACAGATGGGAAGGTTCGAGTTGCCAATGATCCAGATGTCAACCTGAAACACAACATAAAGCTGTCACCTAAAAAAACACGTCGTCCAGTAATCACTTGAAAATATGTCATCAAAGACCATGTCAAATTATACCTAAGCTATGTGGCAGTGAAGGATAATGAAAGTAAGGTAATAGTATTATTGAATATACACGTAATAGTATTATTGAATGTACACTAAGTGTGGTTGCTGCAATTTGAACGCACGCATGTGTGTGTGTCTCCAAGTTGTCAGACAATTCCACTGAGAGTCACATAATACAAGCAAAGAACAAATAAAGCAAGAAAAAAAGCAGTAAAGTTATCATAATGGCGATCACTATCATCATAGCAACAAATAGAACCCCGAAGAACCACAATCCAAAGGTCAGGGTGTTAAAAGGAATATTCCACTGAACTGACTAGATGAGGTGAGTAGTTAAAGACAGCTCACGTCAGAGCAATCAGTTATGAAAAAAAAAATTCCTAGCAGTTTGTTGTTGCAGATGAAACAGATGGAATAATCATCGATTTGACCTTCATGCTGAGAAGAACGATCGTTGCTCGCTCTTTTCACGGTTTCTGCTGCTGCCGCTTGCCAAACACCATTACCCTTCACAGCAGGTCATGCACCCACATCATGGCTGTCTCTATGGGCATATCGCGCTTGTCTGCTCACCTATTTTCTCTTCTCCCCTGTTGTTTTCGAAGGTCTTTTGCGACAGGATGGATATGGAGAGGAAATGAACGTGGCTGAACCATGCCCATCTTTGTCCTTTTATAAAGAGTATAGCGTTTGGCCATATCAGAACTTAAAGATGTGGAAGATAAAATTTTTTATGCGGAAATTACGTCCAGCAGAAGATTGTTTTTTGTTTTTTTTTGTACGTTAACACAACATTCAAATCTGAGTCCGTAAAATTTGATTACAGTTTTATAAGATATGACATAAATACGTCCAGCAGAAGATTGTTTTTTGTTTTGTTTTGTACGTTAACACACCATTCAAATCTGAGTCCGTAAAATTTGATTACAGTCTATAAGATATGACATAAAAACGTCCAGCAGAAGATTGTTTTTTTTTTGTTTTGTTTTGTACGTTAACACAACATTCAAATCTGAGTCCGTAAAATTTAATTACAGTCTATAAGATATGACATAAAAACGTCCAGCAGAAGATTGTTTTTTGTTTTGTTTTGTACGTTAACACAACATTCAAATCTGAGTCCGTAAAATTTAATTACAGTCTATAAGATATGACATAAACAATATTTCGATTTTGGTATTGTTACCCGTTCTTTCATTCATGTCTTGTTTGAGTTGTGCACATATAAAAGACGTATGGATCTTGTACAGATCGCTTGTAACTTGGACTAATGACTCTACACTTCACAGTTTGGCTTGTGCAGGTGAAAGTAAAAGGGGGTGAAATTAAATGTAAATTTGTTTATTTTCTTTTTTCACTATTATCAACATTCTTATCAGTAGTAGTACTATTAGTGGTGTTAGTAGTACTAGCAGTAGTACTAATAGTAGCAGCAGTAGGAGTAACAGTAGACGCAGTAGTAATAGTAGTAGTGGAAATAGTAGTAGTAATAGCAGAAGTAATGGTAGCGTGATCAGAGTCAAGTGCGTCAATAGATAAGGCATAATTATCTCATGTTACTGGCGAGTCTAAAATGCCATATCTTATACATGCAGATATACAGAGAGAGACAGAGAGCGAGGGAGGGAGGGACGGAAGGAGACAGAATGAGAAAGGAGAGAGAGAGAGAGAGAGAGAGAGAGAGAGAGAGAGAGAGAGAGAGAGAGAGAGAGAGAGAGAGAGATCCAAGACATAAAAAAGTGAGAGAAAGAGTGAGACAGAGAGACAAAAGTGAACACACACACACACACACACACGCGCGCGCGCGCGCGCGCGCGCGCGCGCGCGCGCTCGCGAGTTTACTTACTTCAACCCCCAGAAAAAAAGAAAGAAAAAAAAAAACACCTCGAAAGACGCAAAACATCGATACTTAATGAACAACATGGATTTCACTAAAACTGCGTCATGAGGATGTGTGAGCATAGGACAGGTTGGGGTTGAAATTGGAATTGATCCGGAAGCGAACTAACAAATACGTCACCCAAAGGTTATCCGAAAACACGTCATCCATGAATACGTCAAATCACATTGAGTCAGTAAATGTCCTATCCGAGGTCCTAAAACAATTATAGTTATATATATGCTAGACCAGCTGACTGAATTAACAGCAGTGAAAGATAACGTTCTGGCGGTGTGAGGCTATTGCTGTGGTGTCATTGTATATGTATGTAAACGAGATTGCTGATAACTCTGTCGTTACACTTGTCTCCAAGAACTACAACCATTCTGCAGATAGACACAGAATACGAAGTTTCACATACATCAGCAGAAAAGAAGAGAGTCCTCTTGGTCGTGAACATCATCACAACAAAACAAAACAACACTGAATAGACATAACTGAAAAGTCATGTCGACTGCCACGACCCTATCTTGCTGGTCATCCATCTACATCATGGCTGTCTCCACGGGCATTTGCTCAGTTCTGCTTATCGGGATCGGGATTTCAGGTAAGAAGACTTGAACCCTGATGGCGATGGCAGAGGCAGCCGAAGAGTTCCAGCTGGATCTGGTCGTGGCGGAACAAAATCAAATTTCATAAGGCTTACATTTCCTGACTCAGAACAAGTGTCCTGTTAAGAGCAGGGTAAGACATCTTTAAAAAAAAAAAAAAAAAAAAAAAGAGGGCACGCCTTGAAACGCCTACCCATCCAAAACGTGCGGGTTCGAATCCCGGCAGCGCCAGGAGAAAAAAAATATTGGAAGTGGAAGGCCATCTAGTCCGGGAGTCATGATCTGAATGCGACCCGGTCCCCTTAGAGTGCGAGGAGTTCACGTCCGAAACACTTGTCTGAGAGCGGTTTTTTTTTTTTTTTTTTTTGAAGACCTTCTGCTGTCAAGCTCCCCCCCCCCCCCCTAGAGTTTCTTCCTACTATGAACACATAAAAGACCTAGAAGTCATGTAAAGAATACTTGTGACTTGGACAATCGACTGCGCTGTTTCTGATGAAAGTGTGTGTTGCTGAACATTTCCTTTAAAAAAAAAAAAAAAGAAGAAAAAGTGTTGCACGCGCACACACACACACACACACACACACACACACACACACACACACACACACACAGAGAGAGAGAGAGAGAGAAAGAGAGAACTCAAGCATGCGCAAGCACACACGCATAGATGCACATACACAAACACAAAGACACACGGATACTCGGATTCACACGCACAGACACAGACACCGACACAGACGTAAACACAGTCACAGACAAACGCACAAACGTGCCTGTGCACATACCCCCAACCTACTCCCCCTCCCCTCACACACACAGACAAAGTGGAGAAGAAGGGATCGGAGGCCGATTGCGAAGTGCAGTTGACTGAACAAGGGAAAGACTGGGAGAAAGAGTCGGCAATACATTGATAATCTATACCATCTCTGTCTGTCTGTCTGTCTGTCTGTCTGTCTCTCTCTCTCTCTCTCTCTCTCTCTCTCTCTCTCTCTCTCTCTCTTGCGTGTATGTGTGCCTGCGTGAATGTATGTGTACCTCTGTATATAAACGTATGTGCGGTGTGTGCATAACAGCATATGCCTGAGTGTGTGTGTGTGTGTGTGTGTGTGTGTGTGTGTGTGTGTGTGTGTGTGTGTGTGTGTGCGTGCGTGTGTGTGTGTGTCTACGTGTTTGTGTGTGTACATGCGAGCTTGTGTGTGTGTGTGTGTGTGTGTGTGTGTGTGTGTGTGTGTGTGTGTGTGTGTGTGTGTGTGTGTGTGTGTGTGTGTGTCAGCGCGCAAAAGCATCAGACAGATGATCCCTATTAACGACGTTTTCTCACGATGACACCTGCTTTCCTCAGGAAAAGAAGGATAACCGTTTTCATTCCGAGGCCAATGGAGGGAAATTGTGAACGTAGGGTAAAAAGTTGTTGTCCTTAGGAAAATGGAGGGAAACTGTGAACGTAAGGGAAAAACAGTTGTTGTCCTTAGGACAATGGAAGGAAATTGTGAACATAAGGGAAAACAGTTGTTGTCCTTAGAAAATTGTGAACGTAAGGGAAAAACAGTTGTCCTTAAGAAAATTGTGAACGTAATGGAAAACAGTTGTTGTCCTTAGAAAAATTGTGAACGTAAGAGCAAACAGTTGTTGTCCTCAGGACCATGGAAGGAAATTGTGAATATAAGGGGAAAACAGTTGTTGTCCTTAGGACAATGGAGGGAAATTGTGAACGTAAGGGAAATCAGTTGTCCTTAGGAATTGTGAACGTAAGGGAACACAGTCGTTGTCCTTAGGAAAATGGAGGGAAATTTTGAACGTAAGGGGTTGTCCGTAGGAAAATTGGTAAAATAATGCTTATCCCCAGGAAAACATGTGTTCCTCCTTTTGCTATTTTCCTCGAGGATCATCACCTAAAAACAACTCTTATTGCCTTTAGATCCTAGTATGGCTGTCATATAAACATACAGATAAAGTGAAAGGAGAGAGAGAGAGAGAGAGAGAGGGGGGGGGGGGGGGGGGGGGGGAGGGGGGAGGGAGGGACAGAGACAACAAACAGACAGAGACAGACACACACAGACAGATACAAAGACACAGATGCACAAACACACGGACAGGCAGAGCCTGATCGATACCACGGCTTTTTGTCTAGTTTTACCAGCCGTGGCTGGTGGGGTAACGACCACCTTTTACTTAGTCTGTGATAAATCGTGTTGTGGATGTACGGTGTGTATATTACATCGCGCGCGCGCGCGCGTGAGTGCTGTGTGTGTGTGTGTGTGTGTGTGTGTGTGTGTGTGTGTGTGTGTGTGTGTGTGTGTGTGTGTGTGTGCGTGTGTGTGTGCGTGCGTGCGCCCGTATGTCTGTCTGTTTGTCTGTGTCTATGTGTCCGTTCCGTTTGTCTGTCTGTCCGTCTCTCTTTCTCTACATATAAATGATTTGGTATTAAATTCAACTTGTTTTCTCAGAGGAAGTATGCTTGGTGTTTTCAATGAAGTTTTTTGTTTGTTTGTCGACCGAAGAAGAAGTACAGATTCCTTTTTGCTTCTTTCGAAATGCTTTTCATCAGCAAGTCACCATGATCCAGTAGCAAGAGCAGTGAGCTCTTCTCATAGCTGTCGCTGGTTGGTCTTGTTTTTCTCCGCTATGGAAGAACAACAAGACTTACAGAGCATTCACTGGAGAAGGATGACCTCTCATGATGCCTTCCCTTAAATGCAAGTCTGTCTAATGAAGCAGTGGAACGGATTTTGATGTTTTGCTCTCCACACCTGTGGGCATCTGGCCACAGGTTTTTATCGTCATTTCTATTAGTGCACGTTCTGCAAATAAATAAAGTACTGTGAACCTCGTGCGTACATCGAAAATTTGTTGATGACACTCAACTACATCTGCCAGCTTCCTTCGCTGAAATTGATGCACTGATGTTTCGGACACAGGAGTGTGCATTGTGGACTTAAAATACAAGATTACTGGTAATAAGCCGCCCGTTAATGATGGAAAGACTGAAGTTATGCTAACCTGTGCCCCCAAAATATTGTTAAACGTCCTTCTCTTCCTGATTCTACTCTGATTAAGCAAACATCTGCTTCTTTTTCTCGTTCTGCTCGCTGTCTTGGTATAAGTGTTTTTTTTTTTTTTTTTGACAGAATTTTAACAATTGTCTATCTGGAATTGTCTACGATCACTTATGTCTGTCATTTTCTCTCCACTGATACACCTGGAACACTCGTGTCTGCTCTTGTCCTGTTAAGGATGGGTTACTTGGATTCTCTTTTGGCCGACCTTCCCAAAATGCTGTTGGACTTGAACAAAGCGAGAAAAACTCTGCCAGAGTCATTTGCCGAACTTCTACATTTGACCCTCGCTTTTTTCTTCTTCATTCTCCCCGCTGGGTGCCTGTTTCCGATTGAAGAGACAAGCTAGGCCTGTCTGCTGTCAGTGGGTCTGGGCCAGAGGATCTTTCTGAATTCGCAGATCTATACGCCGTCTCACCACCTCCGCTCTTCTTCTTACATTCGACTTCTCAGGATCTCATACCAGACCTAGGATCTGGAGACAAAAGCATTTTCCTTCTCAAATCCCAATCTGGCCTTAAAATAATCTCTTGTTAGCAACAGGTCTGGTTGCGATACGTCCATCTTAAACAGTATGTACTTCTGTCAAATGTTTGATAATGCAAGTGTTCGTGTTTTAAGTATGTATGTTTTACGCGTGAATGTAGCAAAATGGAAATGCGGGCATATTTTTTTTTACTGCTACATTGTTCTATGTGTGTGTCTGTATATTCGGCTAGGTGCATTTGATGTATACATGTGTAATATTGATGTAATGTGTTACGTTGAATATTACGTGTATTGTGTATATGTATTGTTGCTATTTGCAAAGCATCTAGATCCATTTTTCTAGACAGTCTGCTATACAAGTATCCATTATTATTAATATCATTAATAAGCATCAGAATCTCTTGCAAATCATAGGATGGTGAAGATCACAATTTCATGTTTGGGTAAGAGAACTCTACATAGGTGTACCTGAACATGCAAAACTAGTTTCGGAAAGGTGTTCTGCCTGGAGAAAACGGCGGTAGCCTCATCACGTCCCCCAACGACCCCAGTGGTCAGCGGAATGACTGACTAACTGACTGACTGTTCTGCTACATGTCAGAATATGACTGTTAAAGCAATATCAACATGAGGCAACATGAGGCCTGATGCAGTAGAAAAAAAAAATCCGCGTAGGCAGGCTGACACCCCTACGGACACCCCTGTATAGACAGGCAAGGATTAATCCCATCTATCCAACAAAGGGAGTGGAGTTTTGTGTGTATGACCGTTTTTTATCCTGCCATTAAGACAGCCATACTCCAGCTTCGGGGAAGGTGCATGCTATGTGTAATGTGTGTCTTCCATACCATCGGCCAAACTGCCTTCTCTCTTCCGAAAGTTGGTGATGGGATTTTGCGTGTGTGCAAGATTTATGCGTGCGTTCACACACAGAACCTCGGTTTATAGTCTCTTTTGAAGGACTGGAAATGGAGTCATAACCAATGTTAACTTCGAGGGGAAAATCTCCCTGTACCGAAACGGCCCGGCGGAGATTCGAACCAGCACCCCAGGATCACCAAGATTACGAGTCTGACGCTCTACCACTGAGCTATTCCGGCCCCCGCAGTAAAATTTAAAGATATTGCAGAGCCAGACATGGCGATCCCTTCATCTTCTTGATATGTAAGTACAGCTCTGTTGAAGTCTGGCTGTGTTTTGCAGTAGCAGTATACTTTGCTTGCTTCTCTGAGGTTGGCGAGGTTGGAGAATCTCCTAGCTGCTCTTTGTAGATAGGATTATGTTTTCTATGATGATTTTTTTGCGTCACAACCCCAGACTGCAGATGCATAATTGATGCGAGAGAGACAGTGATCTGAAAAAAAAAAGATTTTTCGTTTGTTGGTTTGCTTTTCCGAACACCCGTGTCTGTGTCAGGCTTCAGCTAGTTGAACAGGAAAGGACAGCGAGCCAGAGGGTTTTTCAGTGTGATGACACTGCCATTTCAACACCTCGTTCTGTTACTCTCTCAGGACACGGCAGACAGGCAGAGAGAGAGAGAGAGAGAGAGAGGGGGGGGGGGGAGGAAGGTTCGAAAGAGAGAGAGAGAGAGAGGGGGGGGTGTTCAGAGAGACAGAGAGAGAGGTTGGGGAGGGGAAGGAAAGGTTCAGAGAGGGGGGGAGGGGAGATGAAGGTTCAGAGAGAGAGAGAGAGAGAGAGAGAGGATGAGATAAACATCAGAAACAGGGGGAGACGTTCAGAAAGACACACAGACAGAGATAGAGACAACGGGACACAGGAAAAATTTCAAGATTTAATGGATGGTCTGACGCACAAACATTCAAAAAACACATTGGGGATCAAGAAAGAGAGACAAGTAGATGTAGATACATGCATAAATTCATGCACAAATCAATCCATCACGCGTAAATTTATTTCTGTGTATTTTCTAATCATGGTTTTTGATCCTTAATGCATTAGTAATGATATGCGAAATTTCAAAAGACCGGTCCGTCTTCCTCCCCCCCTCCCCCCTCCCCCCCCCCCCCCCCGTCCTCTCTCTCTCTCTCTGTCTTCTGTCCTCTCTCCCCCCATCTTTTTTTCTGTATGTCTGTCTGCTCTCTCTCTCTGTCTCCTCTCTCTCCTCTCTCTCTCCTCTCTCTCTCTTCTCTCTCCTCTCTCTCTGCTCTCTGTCTCTGTCTCTCTCCCTCCCCTCCCTCTCTCTCTCTCTCTCTCCTCCTCTCTCTCTCTCTCTCTCTCTCTCTCTCTCATTCCCTTCCTCTCTCTCTCCTCTCTCTGTATGTCTCGCCCCTCTCCCCCCTCTCTCTCTCTCCTCCCTCCTCCCTCTCCTCTCTCTCTTTGTCCCTCCCAGACTCTCTCTCTCCCTCGTCTCCCTCTCTCTTCTCTCTCTCCCCCGCGCTCTCCCCCCCTCCCCTCCCGTTCCCCTCTCTCCTCCCTTCCCCCTCCCTCCTCCTCCCTCCCCTCCTCCCTCCCATCTCTCTGTGCCCTCTCCTGTCCTCCCCCCGCCTCTCTCTCCTCTCTTTGTCAAACACAGTCCTCCCCCTCTCTCTCTCTCTCCCTCTCTTCCCCTCTCTCTCCTCTCTCCCTCCCTCCTCCCCTCCCTCCCTCTCTTCCCTCCCTCCTCAAACCTTCTCCTCTCTCTCCCCCTCTTGTCACCCTCCAGATCTCTCTCTCGCCTCCTCCCTCTCTCTCTCCTCTCTCCTCTCCCTCTCTCGTCTCCTCTCCCTCCCCTCTCCCTCTCTCTCCACCCTCCCTCCGTACCTCTGGTCTGCTCCTCTCATCTCTCTCTGTATCTCTCCCTCTCTCCCTCTCTCGCCTCCCTCCCTCCCTCCCTGTCCCTCCCTCTGTCTCTCTCTCTCTCCTCTCCTCTCCTCCTCTCCCTCTGTCTCCCTCTCCCTCTCTCCTCCCCTCTCTCCCTCTCCTCCTCTCTCTCCCGCCTCTTCCTCTCTGGTCTCAAAACTCCCTTCTCAAGCTCCTCTCCTCTCTCTCTCTCCAAACTCTCACGACTTTCTCTCTCTCTCTCTCTCTCTCCTCTCGCTCTCTCTCTCTCTGTATGTTTGTCTTTACATGCAAAATACCCATCAGTCGTCGGTTTGTGGCAGACAAAAACAGCAAACGAACAAAAGCGGACAGACTCATACAGAAAAAAAGATCCCCTAATCCGCGGTCGTCGGCATACGACCGCTTGATGATCTACGCCAATGGGGGAAAAAAAAGCACCCCGGCGATTTCATGCAACATTAAAGCTGCACGCTCAACTACCCTCGCCAATACAGGGATGCTGTGCACACATATTGATGACGTTTGCTGGATGGGTGCTCCGGGCTGCCCTACTGCGCTCAGAGAGAGAGAGAGAGAGAGAGAGAGAGAGAGGGAGGCAGGCAGACAGACAGACAGACGTGGACGGACAGACAGACAGACAGACAGACTGACAGACTGACAGGCAGGCAGGCAGGCAGATAGACACGCAGGCAGGCAGGGAGAGACAGATTATTCAGAGATAAATCAGTATCACAAATATTCAGGGAGGTTCAGAATGTAGTGTATTGCTTTTCCCTGACTTCACTGCAGCGAGAGAGAGAGAGAGGAGAGAGAGAGAGAGAGAGAGAGAGAGAGAGAGAGAGAGAGAGAGAGAGAGAGAGAGAGAGAGAGAGAATACGATGACAGAGAGACAGGGAGAAAAAGATGGGGAGGGAGGGGAAAGTCAGAGAGAGAGAGAGAGAGAGAGAGAGAGAGAGAGAGAGAGAGAGAGAGAGAGAGAGAGGTCAAAAAAACGAGAGAGAGAGAAGAACAAATGATGAAGATAGAATACATAAGGTAAACAGACTGATTAAGTCTTCTTCTTCTTCTTCTTCTTATGTCCATCGCTCCACGGTGGAGCATAGGCCATCGACGACCCTTCGCCATCGCCATTCCAGTCCAGTTGGTCCCTTGTTGCTTCAGCTCAAGTGATTGATCTTAATTCTCAGGGTTTCAGACGAGGTCTTGGCTTAGAATCTGTCCTTGTTATGCACGCACCATTTCAGAGTATATCAGTCACACGACATATCAACATAACATTGTAAATATAATTCTATTACCCGACAACCGACAAGCAGACTATTAACAAATGTGGCCATGACTTGTTCGATAGGTAAGGAGGAGAAACAAAAATAAACTGAGAGAGAGAGAGAGAGAGAGAGAGAGAGAGAGAGAGAGAGAGAGAGTCAAAGATCTATCGGGTGTGCTAACATAACAAAGAGACAAGGCAAATGTAAAGTAATAGATGAATGTATACACAGGTCAGTCTGTTATCCACTTTTAACCATAGTTTGGGAACACCGATGAGTCTGTAAATATTATTATTCATAAATCCTGAAAACCCCATCCCCACACACCGCATCTAATCTCTCTCTCTCTCTCTCTCTCTCTCTCTCTCTCTCTCTCTCTCTCTCTCTCTCTCTCTCTCTCTCTCTCTCTCTGTCTCTCTCTCTCTCTCTCTCTCTCTCTCTCTCTCTCTCTCTCTCTCTCTCTCTGGCCATTCTACCCCTGCTCTGACTGATTCGATCTACTTTGAACTGGTGCACGCAAGTTCGATCACTCACAATGTACACCACACACACACACACACACACACACACACACACACACACACACATACCAGGCCCACCAAAGATAAGAGCAGTCCATACCTTTCATATTATCCCACCCCCATCCCTCTTCAATTCTTGTTTCTAGTTCATTGCCTCCACCCCCCCACCCCACACCCCCCACCCCCAGCCCCACCCACCTCTTCCATCCGCACGTCATACAACGTCAGATGTCAAATTCCCCGCTAGTGTCATATGCCCTCATCTCACAGATCTCCGGCAGGCCCCCCGCCCCCAGTGTGCCGACAGACCGACAGGCACCAGCTCCCATTGATCCTCCTAGAAAGGGGACTGGCCAATGGCTGTCTGGCCTCACAGACCCACTGCCCAGTCCCTGCGCCACGTAAGCTTTACCACTTCCTCCCCTTGTGCGCGAGCGCGCGCGCGCGCGTGTGAGTGAATGTGTGTGTGTGTGTGTGTGTGTGTGTGTGTGTGTGTGTGTGTGTGTGTGTGTGTGTGTCTGTCTGTCTGTCTGTCTGTCTGTAAGTTAGCGGTGTGTTACGAGTATCTCTCTCTCTCTCTCTCTCTCTCTCTCTCTCTCTCTCTCTCTCTCTCTCCACATAATTAACTCTGTCCATGGATCTATGGCAAGCATGCATCATTCTAAACGCGTGGTGTAAAACATAGTGCTCAACCAAAGCGAATTACGACTACTAAAAATAAACATGCAAAACACGCTGCTTGTTTCTTACTTGACAATCTATATGACACAGGAGGGGGATACGATAGATATAAAAGACAATACAACAAAGTCAGTTCGGTCAAAAGAGCATCAAAATAGATTTATTTCATTCGTGAACTTTGTATCCAGCATACAAAATTCGAAGGCCCTATGGAAGGTCATAAATGAACTTACGAATAAACTTCTGTTTATGAATTGTCGCAAAACCAACTCAACACCAAATGAATTCAACACTTTACGACAATCGCAGACACGTCTTCAAATAAAAAGATACTGAACCAAATGACTAATGTTAATGAAATCTAAGTTTCGCCATGAACATTTCTTCATGAAAGAATAAAACAATTTGAAAGTCTTTTCTCAGAAGTATAACCTCTTTTAAAGTTAAGTTTTTGTCACAAAGTTTTCAACAAATTTACTCACAAAGTTAAACATTTGCCACAAAGCCATTCAGCAGTCCTTTGATTCTTGAGGACGCTTTTGGGGCGAAAGCTTGATTTTTTTTTTTTTTAACTAAATGTGACCCTATGGGAAAAGATTCCGAACTTCTGTAATCTCATCTTCATTACTAAGTTGCTGTTGATCTTGTTTTGTTGTGGAGTGGTGCGCGCTCTAAAAAAAAGTAATGGACAAGGATGACAGCTGGGAGGAATAACAGTTACGTAAAGATCGAAGGCAGGAAGTCTTTCCGGTTGGATGTGATGAGAGAAGCGTGGATGGGTGGATGGGTAACCGCTTAGCATGAGACAGAAATGCGGGCGACGGTAGGGAAATTGGAAGAATGGCGTGAAGGATCGGTAGTGACCAGCTCCGGAATCGTACAACAGTTCAACGCTCCTCAGTTCCTCCTTCTGACCTCACTGAGAGTTCTGGTGGCTCAAGAGAGGAACGAGTCCCTACACCTGGTTGTCCTCCACCTCACAAGAGTAGCCGACCAGAGTCCCGACTGGAGGTGCTGTCTGAAAGGGCTGGGAGTTCAGTGGAAGGCTCAGCTGGAGCTCACCTTGTTGGAGATGTCGGCAAAGGGAGCGGCGTCCTGCCCGATGACCTTGGCTGCAGCAGACACGACCTTGTCCAATCACAGCTGATCTTAGACGAGAATGGAGTGGATCACAGAATGGTAAAACACATTCAGGATGGTGCTGTTTATACTGAATTGTCGAAACTTCTGCAGGGAGAAAGGTGTTCTTTGGCCTTCTTGCAGCAGGCGTCGTTGTTCGTCATCAATGACTTTGCCAAAGGTGTGTTTACAATGCACGCTTCCTCGCTCTAAATGAGAAGTGGATTGGTGTCGCTTGGTTTCTTGTGGAAATCGATTACCCCCCCTTTCTCTTGGTGACGATGAGTTCTGTGAAATTTCTGTCGCATC
>JADBJO010000061.1:420000-430000 GCA_016801955.1 Conus betulinus
GTATAAAAGAGCTCCGAATGGAATGTGGCTGCATGCAAGATTTACACGCAAACTCCCGTGTTTAGAAACAGTTAACAATCGGGTTTAAGCCCATTGATCGCGCGGGCGGTTAAACAAAGAAAAAAAAAAAAAAAAAAGAAAGAAAGAAAGAAAGAAGAAGAAAAAAAAAAAGCATTTTCGCGGCTCATTTCACTGCACTGTCGTTCTTGGTGGCAGTGGCACCAGGGTAATGCTGGACCTCCTCCTTTCTCCCCCCACCCCCCCCCCCCCCCCCCCCCCCAAGCCCTCCCCTCGTCCCCACACCCGACTCTTTCCTCCTGGTATAGTTACATCCGTCGCCGTATCATTTGAAGGAGATTTCAGCGTTATGCCTTAAGTACCAACCAGCTATGGAACCATCCAGTCCACGGTGAATGCCAAAGCAGAAGAAGAAGAAGAAAAAAAGAAGAAAAAAAGAAGAAGAAGAAGAAGAAGAGACGACGACGACGAAGAAGAAGAAGAAAGAAAGAAGAAGAAGAAGAAAGAAGAAAGAAGAAGAAGAAGAAGATGATGATGATGATGATGATGATGATGATGATGATGATGATGATGATGATGATGATGATGATGATGATGAAGAAGAAGAAGAAGAAGAAGAAGAAGAAGAAGAAGAAGAAGAAGAAGAAGAAGAAGAAGAAGAATGAAAGACGAGGCGTGTGATTTTGGCAGCACCGATATTGCATTCTTCAGGTTTGTTTCATAGGACTGGCCTTGTGTTTCCAACTTAGTAGGTCAGTATCATCTCCGTCACAACCAACAAAAAATAAACGTACAAAATCAAAAACAACAAAAAACAAACAAACAACCAGTAAACAACTAACCGTGGTTTAAAAATCATTATACACGCATTGGGACCTTTTCGAGCTAGATTGCTCAAAACCGGTGAGTTAAGTAAGGTTAAAGTCCCTTCGGCTTAATGGCTAGGGCACAGCATTGTGGAGCATGGGAGCCCGAACTTTCTCCTTTTCAATCTTCCCTGAACTGAATCTGTTTTTTTTTTTTTTCAGGTGAGATACAGTCATGTAAGCAACTACACACTGAAAAAAAGATTGTCCTGAATACTTCAGTAAGTGTTGTCTGCTTCCCCTATACATGAAAATAAATGTCTAAGTATTTTAACCGCCAAATGAGCGTGACAAACACTGAAGCAACGAGACTCGACCCGTTAGTCTACTTCAGGCAGGACAAGTGGCTTTTTTTCATCCAGCCCTCAAACAATAAATACGTGGAAGAAATCATTGCATGCAACTGCATAGAAACTCATAACAATATGAATACATAGCAATTTAAAATAAGAGAATGCACAATATAACTAGAGGAAGAGAGTGTGGGAGAGAGGGAGGGATGGAGAGCGACACAAAAGAGAGAGAGAGAGGTGGTGACTTGGAGACACAGAATAAAGAGACGGAGTCTTTGACACAAGGAGAGACAGAAGAAGAAGAAGAGAGAAGAAGAAGAAGAAGAAGAAGAAGAAGAAGAAGAAGAGGAGGAGGAGGAGGAGGAGGAGGAGGAGGAGGAGGAGGAGGAGGAGGAGGAGGAGGAAATATCAAAAATTGGCACATCAAAAACGATGAACTACAATGAAAAGAGAGTCGTAAAAGATTAAGTCATGCAATGATTAAAAAAAAAAAAAAAAAAAAAGCTGAAAGACACCAGACATGCCCAACTCAGCAGCAAACAATTCCATACACGCCCCCCCCCCCCCCCCCCCCCCCCCCTCTCCAACTTCAAGAACGACAAGAGAAGGAAGAAGGATATCAACACAGGATGACAAATGAGAGAGAGAGAGAGAGAGAGAGAGAGAGAGAGAGAGAGAGAGAGAGAGGGAGGGAGGGAGGGAGGGAGACAGTCAGCCAGACTGAGAGAGAGAGAGAGAGAGAGAGAGAGAGAGAGAGAGAGAGAGAGAGAGAGAGAGAGAGAGAGAGAGAGAGAGAGAGAGCAAAATCTGCCACATCACAAATGACAAAATACAATGAAAAGAAGGGTAGTATCAAAATCAAGTCATGCAATAAAGAAGAATGAGCTGAAAAAACACCAGATACCCCATTGCAGAAAAACACACCCCCCCCCCCCCCCCCCCCCCCCCCCCCCCCCCACATCAAAACAACAAGAGAAAAGAAGAGTGAGATCAACATGGGATAACAAACCCGACTCATGGAATTTTGTTTTCTAATTCAGTTAATAATAACGAGTGATACCTTTCTTTGAAACATTGAGACTGATATTAACGTCGATTTTATTAATAATGGCATTCCACAAACAAACTCCCGGAGTAAATCAGACTAGTTTTAAAAAGATCAATTCTGGGACGCGGTGGTACTATCCTAGATGAATGGTTATTACTCCTTGTTGGAAACATATTAGTAAGGGAGTGTGGTACTCTTCCGGACAATATTTTGAACATGAAAACAGCTTTGTTATACTCTAATTTCATTTTTAATGGCAAAATATTCAATACCTTATAATCAGACGCTAACAGAGTCGACGGCTTTAAAAGAACCAACCAATTTCAAGGCCCGTCTATGCAGACTTACTAGAGGTTTCATGATATTATTGCTTGCTGAATCCCAAACAGTTGAAACATAATTTATGTAAGATTCAATGTAAGCACAGAAGACATTTTTCGACTGTGTAGATTCAAGAATTTTTTCACTTTAGAGAGTTGATAGATCTTTTTAGAAATAATGTTACATATCCTTGTAATATGATCTGACCATGACAAATTATTATCTATGACAACTCCAAGAACTTTATGGCTATTTGTTTCTTCAATCTTTTTGTCATTTAAGTAAAGAACAGATAAATGATCAGGAAGATTTTGACGTTTTTGTCGAGTTGTTATAAGCATGAATTTCGTTTTCTGTGGATGTGGACACATGTGATTTAGTTCAGACCCAGTCGGCTAAGTGGTTAAGATTTTCCTGAAGAGCTGTTGAGACTTCGACGACATTGGTGCTACTGGTGTGTAAGGTCGTGTCGTCAGAATAACTCGCATACTGCAGTAAGAACTAAAGGTAAGTCGTTAATGTAAATTGAAAATAATAAAGGACCTAGGACAGAACCTTGTGGAACACCGTATTCAACAGGCAATGCAGAAGATGTTTTTCCACTAAACGTTACTGAATGTTTTCTACCAGACAGAAAGATGACATGAGTTCTAATGAATCAGTAGACAAACAAACGGTAGACCTTAAGTTTTTTTTAGAAGGAGTGCATGGTCAAGTACATCAAAGGCTTTAGTGAAATCAACAAAGAGAGCACCAGTGATTTTTGTCATTGTTGATATTAGTCAACCATTTGTCAACTAAGGATGTCAACGCAGTATGGCATGAGAAGTTTGCTCTGAAACCTGACTGGTTCGGATGAAAAAGATTGTAAAAATTAAAATGATGGAGAATAGACTTTTTAATGTGATTTTCTAAGGGTTTAGACAAGACAGGTAATAGAGAGAACAGGCCTGTAATTAGAAGGCTCTGAATGGTCTCCTGATTTATATAGGGGAATAATTTTTGCAACTTTAAATGCCTTTGGAATTTTTTTTTTTTGAGATGCACAAGTTGTAGATGTACGTAAGGATTTCAGAAATAACTGGTGCTGAGATTTTAAGAATTTTACTATCAATACCATCCAGTCCTCGTGAACATGTTTGCTTTAAATGAGTGAGTGCATTGTATACTTCATGCACTGCCATTAAAGGTACGTTTAAATCAGAGGAAATGTCTTTTGAATTACAGAATTCACGGACAGTCTCTAAGTCGTTATAGGCAGATTTATCTTTCTTTACAGTTGCGCTACTTATTTCACAGAAATAATTGTTGACTATGTCAGGCGACATATTGCTGACTGATATAGATTTAGAGGTAGCGACTTTATTATTGGTTAATTGATTTATGGCTTTCCAAATCGACTTACTGTCAGTTTTTGACGACACAAGATTATGAAAGTAGTTCTTTTTAGCTGCACGTTTTAAATATGTAACAAGATTCCTTTTGCTTATTAAATTCTTCTTTCGGTCCCGTTTGAAACAGTACATCTCGTAAGTCCATGGCATGTTTCACACTATCTGTAAGCCAGGGCACTTTAGGGTTACTTCTAACACGTCTTGTTTTCAAAGGTGCATGTTTGTCGTAAACATTTTAAAAAAATGGTGATACCAAACTTCAAATGCTTCCGAATCAGTAAACTGATAGACGTCGTGTATGTGGGAATTCTTTAAATCACATAAAAATTTATCGGAATCAAAACAGGAAAAACTTCTGTATTCAATTAAAGTGTGACACAATTTTTTGGAACTTTAACACCTTTTTTCATCCATGTTATGCATATGGGAAGATGGTCACTACAAGCATAATTCGGTGAACAAATTTCCGCTATATTGCATGCTTCAGATGTATATATGTGGTCGATAAGTGTTTGTGAAGAGGCAGTTATTCTTGTAGCTTTATCGATCAATTGCGAAAGGTGAAAGGTTTCCGCCATTTGTATCCAGGACTTGTTTGGCTTCAAAAGATCAATGTTGAAATCTCCCAGTAATATTAATTCATGAGTAGTGGAACATAAATCCTCTAGCAGAATCGTAAAGTTATCACGCCAAACTGCACTCTCTGCAGGATTTCTATACACAAATCCAACGGAAAGAGGTTTTGAGCGTTTGATTTAATTTGTATCCATAATGATTCTATGTTAAAATAGTTTGTAGGATTAATCCTTTTAAAGTTAACACTTTGATGGACGTAGATAACTAAACCTGTATCCATAGTAAGTGTAGGATCTTTACGTATGATACTGTATCCTGGTATATATAGTTCAGAGTCGCTTATATGTTTGGACAATCTTGACTCTGCAAAACCAAACACATGGAAATGTTTGCCAGAGTTAGTTATCTAAGATACGGGATACATCAGTCAATTTATTTATGATACGATTAATGTTCAGAAAGCCAACTCTAAGCCCATCCTTAGATGGCCATGTCCTAAGGGTATTAGACATTTTAGCCACAATGAATACAGTAGCAGTGTCAGATGCCAATTGTACCTATAGTAACGAATACAAAAAGAAGAAATATATCCACTTTAAGTGCAAACTGCACGGTTAAATTATCTAAACAAGAGGCTACGCAAACACAAAAAAGTGGCAGTAAATGGTAGTACAGATGAAATAGGAATCAAATATACAAATCTTCACAAATTGTCAATAACACAAAAAAGTCACAAATCCGTCACTGATAGTTGGCGATCTTAGGAATGTAATGATGATATTACAGTGAATATAAGAGAGAGAGAGAGAGAGAGAGAGAGAGAGAGAGAGAGAGAGAGAGAGAGAGAGAGAGAGAGAGAGAGAGAGAGAGAGAGAGAGATGATATGAAGAAAGATATGCTTAGAAATATCAATTTTGCACAAAATCAAAAAGCCTTTTAATGTAGGACAATACAATCGCGACTGAGAACAGCCTCGAAACGCATCCAATATGTGAGGCTGCAAGACACAATATCAAATAAATGAATCAAACAATTAGGCATACTACGTTGGTCCAAGGGCCTGAAAAACATAGAGACATGTCAAGCACTTGTTCACACGTGCACACACACATACATGACGGGAATGATCTTGGGAGGAGAAAGGAGGGGAACAGGAGAAGTGGGAATAGAAATGACGACGTTGAATTATAAGTATTAAATCTTTTACTGACAGCATAAGGAATCTCCGGGTTTCGTATTTTGAACGAAACCATTTGTATATGTTCCACCAGAGTCGGTCTTCGTCCTCTGCATGACAACTCGTCATTTGTCACGGTCTTCAGCGATTTGTTGCAGTCCACTTATGTACCGTTGTGTCTGAAGAAGGTCGAGGCTTGTTATGTTCTGTGTCTGTAGCCTTCATCTGGCGGGCTCAGTACTACAATATTTACGCTAATGTTTTAACCCTCCGCCTACTGTCATTACATTTTGAAACTTGCTTTCCCCTTAGTTAACAAAGAAATAGCTGGCGGGGAGAATAAGAATGCCGACTGCTTCAGCTGCCAATCAGAGGACGGCAATATTTCTGGCGCATGGAGAAAAATTTATGGCTGAACACGAATCCAAAGGATTTCATTTTGGACTCCATGACAATGTACATCTTGTTTGTACTGATGATTAAGTGGAAATAAAAAGAAGCATGAAATACTTAGAAGAACAGAATAGTTTGTTTCAAAATTTGTTTAGGTTTTCATCTCTGTCTCTTTAATTGAGAAGTAGTAATCCATATGTAGGGCCACCCGATTTGCAAAATTCTGAGAGAAAAAAAAATTCTTCCGATTGGCCCATGGCAAGATCCATATTCACATGTTGAGAGTTAAGTAAAGCGTGGGTCCAGCTTGGAAATAAAAAAAATCTGTAGGCGGCGTTCTAGTCTTGCAAAGGTCCAAATGTTGTCCACGTACCTCGTTGAGCGGTGGTCTGGGTACTCGTCATTTGGATGTCACAATAAACTGAGATCCGCTGTGCATCATGCTATTCAGGGTTCGCTTGGCTTCGTGGGTAAGGCAGTGTCCTCTTTGTACAAGGGTCTTGAGTTCTAAATCTGCCTGAAACGATCAGGTTACAGGAGAGCGTACGCTCTCTCTCTCTCTCCCTCTCTCTCTCTCTCTCTCTCTGTGCATGTGCGTGCGTGCGCGCGCGCGCGCGTGTATGTGTGTGTGTGTGTGTGTGTGTGTGTGTGTGTGTGTGTGTGTGTGTGTGTGTGTGTGTGTGTGTGTGAAGTAAATGAATAATAAGGGACAAAAAACAGAAAACAGAGTGTCTAAGAAAGTAGAGTGTCTGCGTGGAAAATAGTCTTAGCTTCACAGAGATCAATGTCAATGTATCATGACGAGAACATTCTCAACAGGCTGTAAAGATATTCAATACACTACAAAGTTACACAAGGCACTGCACAAAGTTTATGCACTACACCTGAAGAAATCGTCTGTTTTTCACTCCCCTTATCTGTTTTCTGTCAGTGGTTGTTTTATTCTATCTCATATTTTTCAACCGTTGAGGGATATCTTGCGTGTTTCGCCATATTCAGAGTACAGCTTTTACTTATTTTATTATTGTTCTTTTTTTTTTTTTCGCAAAGTCTCGTCATACTTTAATGAAAATATATTGCCCTTTACTCAATGTTCTCACCACTTTCTGCTCTACATGACCTTTTCTCCAGCTGTGCATTTCATTTCTTCCGGTCGTTTTTTTCCCATCATCGTCTATCATGGAGCAGTCTCCACCATACCCGCATACCTTGTGCCCTATTTGTCACCAGTCAGTCACCCATCCCTTCTCCTCGTCCCTGCCCTTCCTTTTCCCTCCTACTTCCTTTCCTCGAAGAGAGAGAGAGAGAGAGAGAGAGAGAGAGAGAGAGAGAGAGAGAGAGAGAGAGAGAGAGAGAACAAGGACAGAAAAAAAGGGAAAAAAAAAGAAACAAACAAAGGAGAGGGAATGGGGAAAGAAAGAAATATAGAAAGACGAAAAAATAAAAATAAAAAAAAAAAAGAAAAAGGAAAGAGAAAGAAACTGAGCTCTCTGTTTGCCTGTTTGGTGTATATTGAAGCGGGAGAATCCTTCGTACAAAAATGTCGATTGCAAGACTTAACCTTTACTTTCATTGTTCCTTCAAACTTCTATCGCAGTATTATCTACCATTTTTATGGCTGTGTTCTAACCCTCAAAGGCATTGAAATACCTGGAGGTGTCCCGACAGATCTTCGCCGGTGGGATTTCGTGCTCTTCCTTATAGGCAGAAAAGGGATATTAAGGTTAAAGTTACTTTTCAGAACAGCTCTAAGTTCACGAACAGTCCCTAATGACCCAAACTGACTCGTGTAAACCGCTTTGGTGTAACCATGCACATACAGTAAAACACCAGTTCAATAACCCTGATCCAGAAATGCCCCAAATTCAGAAAGATCGACAGCGCTAAGCCAGGAATTCTCAACGTCAGAAAGATCACTAGGACACCTTCATTCGCTTCCTGTACGTGAAGGTGAAGTTTCAGTTTCAGTTTCATCAAGGGAGGCGTCACTGCGTGCGGACTAGTCCATAATATACGCTACATCGCATCCGCTAAGTTTTGAGATCACACTTACGCATGATTTTAAGTTGATGGGTAAATTAATTAACAACTTAGGTGAGAGAATTGAAGAAAAGGGTCTCGTGGCTACGACTTTGCAGATGTCTGACCTGCGGATTAGCCCAGTGCGCTGGTCAGTCCTTGAGTGCCTATCTAACACTGGTTGTTTTTTTTTTTTTTTTCGGTGAAGAAAGATGGCTTCCTGCTTCCTCCCTCTTGAACTCCGTGAAGGGTCGCCGCACCGAAGAGCAGTTCTTCGCCAAGTTCCTTCAGCTCTGTCTATTCGTGTGGCAAGGCCTGACCGCGAATAATTACCCTGTTCATTTTGCAATGTTCTCAGTCCATCCTCTACAGTTTCCAGAAAGACTGTTTCAGCAAGGCTATTGGACTTTGTTGCATGGCCGTACAGAGTTGTCTTTTCTTACCTGAACTTCTTATCTGGTTGAAGATCTGGCGCGCTTGTTCATTCGTCATGTGATCAGTACACCTACTGTTGAGAATCTTGCGAAACGAAAATGTGTCATCGCGCGTTACTGCAATCACAAATTCCTTTGTACAATCTGAGTAACCTCTGCATCCATTCATCCATGGGTCTGTGCGGTCTTCTCTGTTATCTGGTCAAACTCCAGACCGTCCCCCTGGAGTCGATCTCATCAGATGTGCCAAATTCCTGTCGACCCCCCCCCCCCCCCCCCCCCCCCCCCCCCTGTCTTTGTGCTAGATGGCTCTGGCACTTTTATTTGTTATGTTGAATTTATAACACCAGCTTTTTTTTTCATTTGTAATCTGGTGACTGTCTAGTGACACTAATTACTGTCCAGAGTAGACAGTAGCTGTCTAGTCTGTGGCGTCGGTTTACCCATAGTGCCTTTTTCTTTACATTAGTCGCATCGTTTGGTTTCTCTTCACATTTTTTTTTTTTTTTAATCATTCACTTGACTGCGGATGACGAATCAACAGAAAAGCCTGGCGCCCAATGCACGCCTAGATTTATCAGCCTCAAAAAATGTTAACAGATCAACTATCACGTTCGAAATGTTTTGTTTATGATTTGTAAGTAGTAATAGCAGTGGTAGTAATAGTAGTAGTAGTAGCAGCAGCAGCAGCAGCATCAACAGCAGCAGCAGCAACAACAACAGCAGCAGCAGTAGTATTAGTAGTAGTTGTTGTTGTTGCTGCTGCTGCTGTTATTTGCAGGGCAGGTCCTATTTTTCGCTGAATAATGACAGCCCTGAAAAAGCCCCGCTGAGTGAGTTTGGCCACCATGATCAGCTCTGAATAATGGGTTGTCTCCTCAATACAGCTGTCCCACAATCCATCCATTAGCAGTGTGTATGTGCATGTGTGTGTGTGTGTGTGTGTGTGTGTGTGTGTGTGTGTGTGTGTGTGTGTGTGTGTGTGTGTACGTGTGTGTGTGTGTGTGTGTGTGTGTGTGTGTGTGTGTGTGTGTGTGTGTGTGTGTGTGTGTGTGTGTGTGTGTGTGTGTGTGTGTGTGTGTGTGTGTGTGTGTGTGTGTGTGTGTGTGTGTATGTGTGTGCCCATTTGTATTCGCCTGTGATTCATAAACGCATGCCTGCGTCCATGATATATTGAAATCAATTAGAACATGCGTCAGACAGCGCACAAAGATTATCATCATCATCATCATCATCATCATCATCATCATCATCATCATCATCTTCATTGTTATCATTATTATTGTTCTTCTTACTATTATTATCATAATCATCATTATCATCATTAGTATTATCATTATTAGAATTATCATCATCGTCATTATTATCAACATCATTATTATTGTTATTGTCGTTGTTATTATTATTGTCAGTGATATCTGTTCTTATCGTTGTCACAATCATCATCAATATTGTTATTAT
>JADBJO010000061.1:435000-530000 GCA_016801955.1 Conus betulinus
TATCCATCAGTCCACTGATGTAAGTCATAACCATCCAGTCCACAGATGTAAGTCATATCCATCCAGTCCACTGATGTAAGTCATAGCCATCCAGTCCATAGATGTAAGTCATATCCATCCAGTCCACAGATGTAAGTCATATCCATCCAGTCCACTGATGTAATGTAAGACATAGCCATCAAGTCCACTGATATAATATTAAGTCACTGGTATTCAGTCACTGATGTAATGAAAGTCATGAGCATCCAGTCCATGATGTAATATCAAAATCATAGGCATTTAGTCCACTGATGTAATGTAAGTCATAGGCATCCAGTCAGCTGATGTAGTGTAAATCATAGGTATTTAGTCCACTGATGTAATGAAAGTCGTAGGTATTTAGTCCACTGATGTAATGAAAGTCATGAGCATCCAGTCCACTGATGTAATATCAAGTCATAGGTATTTAGGCCACTGATGTAATGTAAATCATAGGCATCAAGTCCACTGATGTAATATCAAGTCATAGGTATTTATTTAGTCCACTGATGTAGTGTAAGTCATAGGCATCTAGTCAGCTGATGTGCTGTCGGTCATGGCCATCCAGTACTATTCACGTGCTGTCAATTACTGCTATCCAGTCCACTGACGTGATGTCAGTCATGGCTAATCCATCCATACATGTAATGCAAGTCATAGCCAGCCTGTCTGCTGATGTAATGAAAGTCATGGCCATTCAGTCCACCTACATAAAGTCAGCCATAACCATCCAGTCCACTGACGTAATGTCAGTCATAACCATCCAGTCCACCTACATAATGTCAGCCATAACCATCCAGTCCGCTGACGTGATGTCAGCCAAAGCCATCCAGTCCACTGACGTAATGTCAGCCATAACCATCCAGTCCACCTACATAATGTCAGCCATAACCATCCAGTCCACTGACGTGATGTCAGTCAAAGCCATCCAGTCCACTGACGTAATGTCAGCCATAACCATCCAGTCCACCTACATAATGTCAGCCAAAACTATCCAGTCCACTGACGTGATGTCAGCCAAAGCCATCCAGTCCACTTACGTAATGCCAGCCATAACCATCCAGTCCACTGACGTAATGTCAGCCATAACCATCCAGTCCACTGACGTAATGTCAGCCATAACCATCCAGGACACTGACGTAACGTCAGCCATAACCATCCAGGCCACTGACGTAATGTCAGCCATGACCATCCAGTCCACTTCAGTAATGTTAGCCATGACCATCCAGTCCACTTACGTAATGTCAGCCATAACCATCCAGTCCACTGACGTAATGCCAGCCATAACCATCCATTCCGCTGACGTAATGTCAGCCGTGACCATCCAGTCCACTGATGTAATGTCAGCCGTGACCATCCAGTCCATTTCCATAATGTCAGCCATAACCATCCAGTCCACTTACGTAATGTCAGCCATACCATCCAGTTCACTTTAGGAATGTCATCCATGACCATCCAGTCCACTTATGTAATGTCAGTCATGACCATCCGGTCCACTTACGTAATGTCAGTCATAACCATCCAGTCCACTTTAGTAATGTCAATCATAACCATCCAGTCCACGTACGTAATGTCAATCATAACCATGCAGTCCACTTACGTAATGTCAGTCATAACCATCCAGTCCACAGAGGTAATGTCAGCCATAACCATCCAGTCCACTTACGTAATGTCAGTCATAACCATCCAGTCCACTGAGGTAATGTCAGCCATAACCATCCAGTCCACTGAAGTAAATCATAACCAACTGATCCACTGACTTGATGTCAGTCATAGCTATCCAGTCCAATGATTTTGATATCAGGCATAGCCATTCAGTCTGCTGATGTGATGCCAGCCATATCTATCCAATCCACCAACGTGGTCAGTCAGAGCCATCCAGTCAATCGACATAATGCCAATCGTAGCCATCCAGTCAACTGACGTATTGTCGTCATAGTCATTTCGGTCGATTGACGTAATATCAGTTATAGTCATCCAGTCCAGTGACTCAATGTCAGTCATAACCATGCCGTCCTCTTATGTGATGTCAACCATGGCTAGCCAATCCACCGACATGGTCAATCATAGCTATACAGCTAGCTGATGTAATGTGAACCATAGCCATCCAGTCAATTGATGTAATGTCAGTCATAGTCTTCCAGTCCTCTGAAGTGATGTCAGTAATATCCATCCACTCAGCTGATGAAATTTCAGCCATAACGTCATAGCCATTCAATTTACCGACGTAATGTCAGCCATACTCATCCAGTCAACTGACGTCAGCCATACTCATCCAGTCAACTGACGTCATATTGGTCATAGCCATCCAGTGCTTTGATATTGATGTCAGTCATTGCCATCGAAGTTACTGACACGATGTCGTCTATAGCTGTCCAGTCCACCACCTTTGTGTCTTTCATAGCCATCCAGCCACTGACATGACGTCAGTTATAGCTATTCAGTCATGTCATGTCACCAATATCCATCCAATCCACCAGCGTAATATCTGTCCTCTGATGTGATGAACGTCATACTATCAGGTCCTCAGACCTAATGTAAACCATAGCCATCCAGTCCACTGGTATAGTGGCAGCCACAGCCACTGACGACATGTAGATCATGACCATCCGGTCCTTTGATGTAATGTCAGTCATGGCCATCCAGTCCACTGACGTCATGTGGATCATAACCATCCGGTCCTTTGATGTAATATCAGTCATGGCCAACCAATCCACTGTCATGTGGATCATGACCATCCGGTCCTTTGATGTAATATCAATCATGCCAACCAGTCCACTGACGTCATGTGGATCATGACCATCCGGTCCTTTGATGTAATATCAATCATGGCAACCAGTCCACTGACGTCATGTGGATCATGACCATCCGGTCCTTTGATGTAATATCAATCATGGCCATCCAGTCCACTGACGTCATGTGGATCATGACCATCCGGTCCTTTGATGTAATATCATCATGGCCATCCAGTCCTCTGATGTGATTTCAACCACAGCCGTCCTGTCCACTCACGTAATGTCAGTCTTATCCATTCAGTCTTCTGATATGATTCTAGCCGTAACTGTCCAGTCCTGTGATGTTACGTCAGCCAAAGCCATCCACAGTCCACCAACGTGACGTCTGCGGTAGCCATCCAGTCCTCCAACGTTTTCTTTGGATTTGGTGTTGTCTTAGTTATTTATTCTATTGACTTGTGTGTGTGTGTGTGTGTGTGTGTGTGTGTGTGTGTGTGTGTGTGTGTGTGTGTTGGTGACTTGTGTTTTGGTTTTGATGTAACAGTTATTATGTCCACTGACTTGTGTTTTGGATTCCGTGACGTCACAGCTGTTCAGCCCACAGCTATGTGCTTTGAGTTTGACGTTGTCTGCCACATCCACCGTTCCAGCAACGTAATGACGCAACAACAATTTCATAGACTTCTGTGATGTTGGCCAAACCTTTCCAGTCCACTGACCAGTGATTTAAGTTTCATGTTGACAGCCATAGTCACTCTGTTCGTTGACTCCTGTCTGATGTTGCAGGTAATCGATGACTGACGTCAAGCGGGATGACGTGTTGGAAGAGACTACTGTCACCTGCCATTTGTGTTGGACAGCTCTTTGTCATCGCCATTGTGAAAACTGAGCGGGCCGCCCGCCCGACACGTAGCTGACTTGCCAAGGACAACAACTTCCATTGTTTTCGGAACGAGGACAGACTAGCGAGTGCTTTAAAGCCACTCACTCTAGGACTAATAGGTCGCTGGTGATTGGAACGCTAAAAGCCTGGAACCGGGAAAAGGAGAAATCCAATGTCTCATTTGAGAACTATGAACGATAAGCCGGCGCCCCAGAACGTCCCTTCCATCACCCATACAAACACTGCCCGAAGTAGATCTCACGACTGTGATCAAGACATAGAGATGAGAGAAATGAACAGATTTAACCCGGAATCGAGTGGTCTATCTGTTCATCACTTTGCTCGTCATATAGGACCTCAACATCAGCAAACAGTACCGACATTACAACTTCCAGTCTTTCACACTCTGCTAATCCTAAGCTATCGGACGAACATCTCAAACGTCTCCATAACAACCAGATACCTGGTGATATTTTCCACTGACGGCAACGTTGCCGGCACACCCATAAACAACTCGCCAAAAACATGAACACTGCTTCCATGGAAATACTCAAAGCGAATGTAGATGACGATGACCTTGATCTCAGCAGTCTTCGTGATCTGATGGATTCGATGCGACAAGCGGCGAAGGAGATACGGGAAATAGCAAAGCCCGTGATCAAGACCGAGAAGAAGGAACACGCAGCGCGATCCAAGGAACAGAAACGTCATCACAAAAAAAAAAAAACGGCCGTCGCCGCAGCTTGGGTCATCACCAGCAAATCCAGGCGGAGATCCACGTCATTTCCGAAAGCCTCGGGCAGAGCGGGTCCCCTTCGTCTTCGGAAACGTCCCGCTCCTCCGCGCTCGTCCAGACCGGGGAAGGGGAGGGAGAAGAAGAGCCCCCTTCTTCTCCCCCGTCCTCTCCCCCTACCGCCTTCCTGCACGTGGAGAACGAGGAGCTGTGCAACACGTGGCCACGCAGGCGAGGTCGAAGTGTGTCCCGACAGCGCTCCATGACCGAAAACGTTCCCAAGCCCGGCACGTGCAGCGAGGGAAGTTCTCCCATGGTGTTGACCCCTCACTCACTGCAACATCTGGCTCCCACCGGCACAGGAAGCGGCTTCGGGAGCTGACGTGAAGAGGCAGTACCACAGCGCAGAGAAGCTGGCCGTGCATCACCCGAGCGCCGGCTGTGAGTCCACCCGGTCTGGCATCACGTCCAGTCACAGCCAGGTCGACTTGCAGGTCACCACCACCACCACTTCCGGAACCCCTCAGAGGAGCCGAGGGAGGTCACCGAAACACATCCCCGGGCGTGCGCATCCTGCCCCTCCACCGTGTCCTTCTCTTTCCTCACACCCTCCCTCCAGTCCGCCACCTCATATCTTCGTCAGCGAGCACGAAACTTTCCAGCAACAACCTCACGAGGGTCAGGCTCAACCGGCGGATGAGGAGATAACCATTGACATGGTTTGATTGGAAAGTGACAGTAGGGAAGGGGCAGGGAGAAAAATGCACATAAAATATAGGTCTCTACAAGATCTGCAGGCAATTGTTCATTCATTTTCATCACCCGAGAACTTAAAAAGAAAAAGAAAAAAATATTCTGCAGTATTTATAACGTCTCTTAAAATTAGATTATGGTGTCAAATGTCTGCAGTATTTATAACATGAAATTGAACATATTTCATTTCAAATGAATTGAAGAAATGTCTACTCGAGTCTGTATACCATGTTTAAAACCAACATACAAACAAATTCACGTCCATCACCACTAACAAATAAAAAACACACTTACTATGCAAAAACTTACAGTTTTGGGGTATTTGATTTGAAGCTTTATGAGGAGCGCTACTTATTTTTCAGAAATATCGATTCTCTTCCATTCATATCATTACCATTTATTTTTCATGGTGTTGGCACGATTTCCGGTAGAAACACTAGCAAAGGATATCATTGACAGGCGACATTAGAATCTCTTTTCAGAATCGCGCGCGCGCGCGCGCGTGTGTGTGTGTGTGTGTGTGTGTGTGTGTGAATGTGTGTGTCGTGTTTTTCTCCAGGGTGCAAAATCCTAAACTATCACAACGAATGACGACGGAATCTGTACGGCCAGTTTCCAGAACAAACTGTAAGCACCTAGGAAACAGCTGTCACTGACGAGAGAAACGCCATTTCTGAATATCTGACACTGTATTTACGCACGATGATCCGGTAGCTTCCGGCTTCACGAACTCCATTTCTGTCACTTCACGGTGTAACAACAGCATGTCTGGGCAAGTCCAGCGTCCATTCTGACGTACACGTCGGTCGCCCCCTTTAATATTCCGTTTTAGTCTTTATTTATGTAACAGTGTGTGTGAAGGGCGTCCGTACTAGAAATATATGTGTGAGTGATTTATGTAACACTGTGTGTAAAGGGGGTCTGTTAAAATATCTTTGTGAGTGTTTATGTGCAAGTATGTGAGTTTAATGTCCCTTTTATTGTCTTTTTTTTTAGTACAGTATTTACCTATCCGTGTGTGGAAAGGCCTTCCATTTTTTTTTTTCTTTCCTTTTTTTTTTTGACATTTATCTCTGTCAATGTGTGGAAATGTTCTATCATATGTTTTTGTATTTATCTATCATTGTGTGGAAAAGGCGTCCGTTTCATTGACCTTTTTGGTCTTCTTTTATCTTGCAGCGTGTGGAAAGCGTCCGTTTTATTTTCCTATTTAGTCTTCAGTTATATGTCATTTTACGGAAGGAGTACATATTTCATTGTGCTTTTCCATCTTCGTTTATCTGTATGTATATGGAAAAGGCATCATGGGTTTTTTTGTGTGTGTGTGCGTATTCTTTTTAGTCTTCGCTTATCTGTTGTTGGGAAGGGGTGTCTGTTTCATTGTCCTTTTCCATCTTCATTCATCTGTCAGTGTGTGGAAAGAGCATCAGTTTTGTTGTCCTTCTTAATCTTCATGACTATATCAGTACATGGAAAGGGAACCTGTTTTATTGTCCTTTTCTGTCTTCGTTTTTCTTGCAGTATAAAGAAGGGTATCTGTGTTGTTGTCATTTTTGTATTATTTTTTTTCATGTCAGAGTGTGGAAAGAGCGTCTGTATTATGGACCTTTGTAGTCTTCATTTGTCGCTCAGTTTATGGAAAAGGCGTCTGTTTAATTGTCCTTTACAGCCTTCATAAGTGTAAATTCAGGCAAGAAAACTACGTTCGCATGGACCCTTCGCAAGATCCAGTGGCAATGCTGAAACAGTTCCTGAAGTGTTGAAAGATGGAGACGGAAGGGAAGACAGGAAAAAAACGACCAAAACATCGCTGAATGAGGAGGGAAGCATTTGCCGAGACCTCAGGCCTTCGCACGCTGCCAACACAACAGGATGAACCTGGTGAACTGTTCAGTATACTTATCTGTTAGTGTGGAAAGGGGATCTGTATCAGCATTCGTTTATCTGTGAGTGTATGGGAAAGGCGTCCATTTTCTATTCTTATCCTTTTAAGTAAACAATTAACGGTGTGTGGAAAGGATATCCGTTATGTTATCCTGTTTAGTACTGTGAGAATTCCGTCCGTTTTGTGATCCCCTTTTTGTATTGGCTATGAATGTATGGAAAGGTCATCTGCATGCCCTTATCAGCATTCATTTATCTGTATGTGCGGAAAGGGCCCCGGCTGTGTTGTCCCTCTCAGTCTTCGGTGATGTATCAGAGTGTGGAAAGCGCATCTAAACTATGCAATTCCGTCCGTTTTGTGATCCCCTTTTTAGTATTCAGCTAGAATGTATGGAAAGGTCATCTGCTTTATTGCCCTTATCAGCATCATTTATCTGTCACGGAAAGGGCCCCGGCTGTGTTGTCCCTCTCAGTCTTCGGTGATGTATCAGAGTGTGGAAAGCGCATCTAAACTATGCAAACAGAAGACATTCCCTGTTGTTATATGCACATTCACATGGAGAATATCAACCGTTGTTAAGATCATACAACTGATGACTGCTGAAGTCGGATTGCATTTAGGTTAGCATGTCAAGTTCATGGTTAAAAGGTCACTTTAGTTTGGACTGTCATGTCTGTTAACTTCTACATCGCTTCAACATGTGTCGAGTCAGTTAACGTTTACATGGCTTCAATTTGTGTCGAGTATGTTAAATTCTGCTTGGCTTTAACAGTGTCGAGTCTGTTAACTTCTACCCGGCTTCAACCTGCTGTCGATTCTGTTAGCTTCTACTTGGCTTCAACATAGTGTGGAGTCTGTAACTTCTGCTTGGCTTCAACATGGTATCAAGTCTGTTAACTTCTGCTTGGCTTCAACATGGTGTGGAGTCTGTTAACTTCTGCTTGGCTTCAACATGGTGTCGAGTCCATTAACTTTTGTTTAGTACGGAGCGTCAAGTCCGTTACTTTCTATTTGCTTTCAGCATAACATATATTTGGTATCAGTATAGTGTATTTGATATCCGTTATTTAGTATCAGCAACGAACTCTGTTTGGAGTCAGCGTGGTGTATTTGTCGTCAGTCTACTTCTGTTTGATACCAGCGTAGTAGCGCTCATGGTATCCGTCTATTTGGTATCACCATGGCGTATTTGATATCCGTTTATTTAGAATCAGCAGATTATATTTGGATCCGTTTATTTAGTAATAGCGTGGTGCGTTTGGTATCTCTTCATTTAGTGTCAGCGTAGTGCATTTGGTATCCGTGTGTTCAGCGTAGCGATTTTGGTATCATCATGATGTCAGTATGGTGTATGTTACTAACACAATGTATCTGGTGTTAACGCAGTGTATTTGTGTCATCTTTGTGTATCGAGCATCAACAGTAGTGTGCATTGTATCAGCACATATTCAAGTTCGTTAAATTCTGTTCGCAATCAACGTAACGTATTAGTATCAACGTAGTATATTTCATGCATTTAGTATTGGAAAAAAAAAATATTATGATATCAATGTAGTGTCAAGTCTGTAAAATTCTGTTTGTTTTTTCGATGCAGTGTAATGTCAAGTCGTTAACTTCTGTTTGGCATCTGCTATGAATCCGGATAACATATAACAGCTGTTGTGTAAAATTATTATTAACTATTTTGACTGCGTATTAATTGTACGTGTTGTTATGGTCTCGAGTCGCTTTCTTTATGCATGGTGGGTTGTGTGCACAATAGAAAGGCCTTATTCACGTAAAAATTATCTCCCTTTCGTGATAGTAGTCAACTAGGAGATGAAGTGTACTGAAGGGAGAATTAATCGACAGTCTGTGGACAAATCGATCGTCTTTGCCGGAATGACGACCACCAACACAGTTTTGCGAAACACAATCAGTCTGGAAGTTTGATGCCATTGTTTGTTTGAATTTAGTACGATCTATGCATTTATCAAAGAGCGCAGTTTTATTCCGTCCAGGTCAGAAAATGTAGTTTGACATCAGAGTGAAATTAACAATTAAAGAAAAGTATGTACGACTTTTTATTTAAATCATAATTTGTTTTGTCCGCAGAAGTTTTATTTTTCATGTAGTTGTTGAAATGTGTGTGTGTGTGTGTGTGTGTGTGTGTGTGTGTGTGTGTGTGTGTGTGTGTGTGTGTGTGTGTGTGTGTGTGTGATGGTTATTTACCATTGATTTTTTTTAATCAAAGGAACGGTTATTCAAAATAAGCACAAGATTACTCCCAGAATCAGACAAGCGGAGTAAACTCTTTTTTTCAACAAAGTTTACTTGTCTCAAATCTTTTTCTTCTGTGTGTGTGTGTGTGTGTGTGTGTGCGCGCGCGCGCGCGTGCGTGCGTGCGTGCGTGCGTGCGTGCGTGCGTGCGTGTGTGTGTGTGTGTGTTCCGTTTCTTTCGATCTGATATAACGAAAGTCATTTTATCTATGCTTTACAAATCTGTTTCCAATGTTTGATTAAAACGTTCTTGTTTTTTCAACGAGGCTTTTGTTCAAAAGGAACAAGTTGAATCTGCTGGCTTATTAGTGTTTCCTTAGTTCTCTTCCTACCAGTCAGTGGACAATACTATTATTGGCGCTGGGGGGGAGGGTGGGGGGGGGGGGGGGGGGGAGGAGGGGGGTATAGATGAATTGAGGATAGCATTCATCTTAAGACGAAGCGGATTTTCAACAGAAGGAAAAAGTTATAATGATAATAGTTCATGCCACAGAGAGAAACTACGTCATAATTTTCGTTATAACAAGGATTCATCTTGAAATGACACTAGTCGAATGTACTGTGTAGTTCAGTTGGTTAACTCACGTAATTTCTTTTCTTTTACGTTAACATTTTATGTGGTAATTTGTCAACGACAATGCATAGTACATCTTGATGTTGCTTTTTTTTTTTTTTTTTTTTTTTTTTTAATGTCCTCCCTTGTAATATCACAAGTGAGTGAAATTACGTTAGACAAAAGATTCATACTTTCAAAAGAAAGGAAGCTGAATCAGAAATACGTTGTTTAAGCTTGGTCTTTGTTTTTCATCTCTGTCTCTATTATTTATAAATGTTTTTCACACACACACACACACACACACACACACACACACACACACACACACACACACACACACACACACACACACCACCACCACCACCACCAGGGCTTCCTGTCTAGAATTATATGTTTTTATCAGTCTTTCTTTCTATCTATCTGTAGAAGGTCTCGTACTCTATTTGTCCATTATCTTTTGTAAAAACGTGTTTATATTGCCCTCGCTCCCTGAATCCCTCTCCCTACTAACACTGCCCTCTCTTCTGCCTCCCCTCCCTCTCTTCTCTTCTATCCTACCCCAACATAGTTAGACAGACAGAAAGATAGATAGATAGACAGACAGGCCGACGTTGAGATAGATAGACAGATAGATAAAGAGATATTCGTACCGGGTGTGAAATATTGACTATGTCTGTTGTCTTTAAGTGAGTATAGCAGGCTTTTACCTCTCAGAGAATTTAAAACAAAGGAACATGAAATACAATGATACAGATATCAAGAAAAGAGGAAGATATTTATGTATCCTTCAAAATCTCCTACAGATGCATAGAAAACACAGTAAAACGAGGAACTCTTACAAACGGGGAGGGGGGGGGAAGGGAGGGAGGGGGTGTAAACAAAAACAAGCCTGCTGCACAGTCTGTTTCAGTTCAACACTACATCCTACTGTGACAGAAATGTGCGCATTGACCGTTTGTCTCTCTTCAATAGACTTGTATCACCCATTCGTATTCACACTTATTTTATAGAAGCTCTCAAGTTTCGCTTAGCGATTTTTAGGGATATACATGCACGTCTTAAAGAAAATCTATCAGTTTGAAGTGAAGGCAATTTAAAAACTGTTAGAGTAAATAAACAAACAATAAAAACGTAGAGTGAAACAAAAAGACAGTGGCGAAATAGGCATAGGCCTATACCCACAACATCTGGGTCAGGTGTTATGAAACTATATTCGGGGCGTCTTGGTTTTGTGATTGGTCAGCTCTTTTGTCCAGTCCAATGAATAAAGCATAGGCTATTTGTCTGAGTTTGTGAGTTTTTGATCGTTTGAGGAATTATGCTTGTGGATACACTTGTTCTCATGGTGCCAGAGTATTGCACTACACACACACACACACACACACACACACACACACACACACACACACACACACACACACACACACTCATGCACGCACGTACACACACACACGAGCGCGCGCACGTACTTGCCAAGCACACGCTCATGATCACACACACACACACACACACACACACACACACACACACACACACACACACACACACACACACACACACACACACACACACACACACACACACACACACACACACACGCTTCTTCAAACTTCCTGGAGAATCGAAATTAACAACAGGTCACCTCACACCCTTTGCATGATTAATTAACACGGGGTTGATTTTTTCCCCGGGGGTTAACTCATGTTTACGGCAGGATAAACGATACACACGTCACGCATGTAAACTGCTTCCTGAAAGGTTACGTCAGCTTGACCCTGCAGGCCGTTTTCAAACTGTGACTTGAATGAAAATTGCGCGCCCTCCTCGTCGTCTATAGTTATGTTTTTGTTTTCGTTTTATCCTCTCTCTCTCTCTCTCTCTCTCTCTCTCTCTCTCTCTCTCTCTCTCTCTCTCTCTCTCTCTCTCTCTCTCTGTGTGTGTGTGTGTGTGTGTGTGTGTGTGTGTGTGTTTGTGTGTGTCAGTCTGTGTGTGTGTGTGTTTGTGTGTGTGGGGGGGGGGTGGGGTGGGTGCGCGCGCGCTTGTGTGCGTGCGCGTTAGTTCGTGGGTGCATGCGTTTGTGCATACGTATGGTGTGCGTGTGTCCGTGCGCACGCTCGCGTGTGTGTTTTGCTGTCTCACGCTGCTTATTCCCGCCAGTTTAAACACAGCAACACTCGGAAGCGCTGTTATCGGAATCCCAGCCCCGACAGGTTACAGACAGCAATCCGTTCACGCCATAACTGCACCGCTACCGATTCCGTGGTACCTGTTGTGATCCGACGAACGCAGCACACCACCTCCTTCTGTTAAACCTTACACTGACCACATCGGTTTCCATCGTTGGGGCAGTTGCGGCGTTCCCTGCGGGTGGAGTCTGCTGTGGCGGCGTGTGTATGCATTAGAGATGGGTAGCGTTTGTAAGCAAACCGGGAGGTTACTTTCCGAACCAGGAATGTATGACCCTCTCCCTCCCTAAAACTCGGCCTCATCCGACCCCGATCGAAACCCTAATCTAACCCTACTGTACAAAACCTTTAGATCAAGAAAAAAAGAAGAAGAAAGAAAAAGAAAGAAGAGAGAAAAGAGAAAGAAAGAAACCCTAAGAAGAGAAGGAAGAAAAGAGAAAAGAAAAGAGGAAGAAACTTTACTAAGAAGGGGTGGTGTAGAAGAAATCGTTGAAAAAGTTGAAGAAAAAAAAAACCTTTAGAGAAAGAAAAGAAGAAAAAGAAAAGAAAGAAGAAAGAGAAAAGATCAAGAGAAGAAACTTTATTAAAAAAATTGTGAAAAGAAAAGAAAAAGAAGGAAAAGAGAAAAGAGAGAAAAAGAGGAAAGAGAAAAGAAAAAGAAACTTTATTAATTATATTGTGCTTTCGGAGTGGGGGGGGCAACGGAGTTGTCTTTTCTTTTCTTCATTCACAAAGGAAAGCATGTCCACCATCCGGAGCTACCTGCCGTGAAGACCTCATCAATCAGAAGGTTGTCAAATCAGTGTGGACGTCAGGTGCGAGTCACTGACTGCTCTAGGGTTGACAATGGACTGGTGACATTGAAGAGAGATTCTCTCTCTCTCTCTCTCTCTCTCTCTCTCTCTCTCTCTCTCTCTCTCTCTCTCTCTCTCTCTCTCTTTCACACACACACACACACACACACACACACACACACACACACACACACACACACATTGAAAGTGAGAGAGAGAGAGAAAGAAAAGAAAGAGAGAGAGAAAGAGAGAGAGACAGACAGACAGAGACAGACAGACAAGACAAGACAAACTTCTTATTTTCGAGGAAAATAGATAAGTACTGATGTGCTTTTTTACATCCAGTCCTCGCCCCGAGTAGGGTCAACAATGCAAAATAAGATAAGGCAACTAAAGAAGCATGCAAAAAAGTGACTAGAACTACAATACGATATGAAAAAAAGTAAAATGGAAGAGAGAGAGAGAGAGAGGGAGGGAGAGAGAGAGAGAGAAACGAATAATATCAAGATCAAGTTTTACAGAATCCAGCCACGGGCAAAAATCGAAAGAATTGGGAAAGGAATGGGGGGGGGGGGGGGGGGGGGTGCAGTAGAGCGGGAAGGGGAAGGGAAGGAGGGTTAGTGATTATGCATGAAACAGCTTTTAAAAACACATCTAGCCGGTACATTTCATAAAAGTAGCCTACTTCGCTATAATGATTTTTTTTTTTTAAAGCGGAGAAGGAGGGAGCAGTGGGTGGGTGGGGGGGGAGAACAGAATGACAGGAGCGGACAGACGGTGCCATCTAAAGGCCTGCTTTGCAGGTTCGTGCCGCCGGCTATTCCTCGTCTGACTGTATCAAAGTAGTCTACAGAGTTCCGTAATTCGTGTAGCCATCCATACACGCATGCACGCACAAGTGTGCGCGGACGCACGTATAATATCTGTGTGTGTGTGTGTGTGTGTGTGTGTGTGTGTGTGTGTGTGTGACTAGCTCATACTATCCTAAAGCATTACAGAATTACATACTCACCAATACAGATATGCCACACATCTGCTTCGTCACAGATGCAACTGCTGTGCACAATTCATTTCTTTGAAGAAGAAAGAAGAGAAGAGGAGGAGAGAGAGGAAGAAGAAAGGAGTAAAGAAAGAAAATTACTCTTGACTGGAATTACACTCATGAGAAATTTTAAGAAATGGGGTTTGTAACACCATCCTTCTTATTGTTATCATCTGAGCAGCAACAGTATTTTTGCAGACTTCTGCCGGGGTCAACCGGATGTTGGATCCCCCTTCACACCTCCCATCCCCTTACAAAAACCGTTCATGTGAGATTGTTAGGGTGTTGCCTCTATGGGAATTAATAATTGCTACGGACTGGAAGAGTACTTCCCGTATAACTTGTGTTTTATCACAACCTCATTGTCAACGTTTTTATTGCTAGAAAATTTTCAGCTTGCCATGAAAATAAGGGCTATCATATCGTAGATAGTTAGCCATCCATATTAGTAATTTCAGAGTGTTTGTACTCAAGTGATGTTGTGTAATGATCTCATCAACAATGTCAACTAGATAATGCCGGGTTGACCCGGATTTGCGCTACAGATCTGCACCAAAGGTCCACAGTCTGCACCAAAGGTCCACGGTCTGCACCAAAGGTCTACGGTCTGCACCAAAGATCCACGGTCTGCACCAAAGATCCACGGTCTGCACCAAAGGTCCACGGTCTGCACCAAAGGTCTACGGTCTGCACCAAAGATCCACGGTCCCATCATTGCGCCACATTCCATCTTTCCATCAGATTTTTTTGCCGTTTATTTTTCGTGTAACAAAATGTCTAATAATCTTTCTTAACAATCTTGGATTCTTCCGCCGTTTGATCCAGATTCACGTGACGGATACGCACCTAGGGTACAACATTCGGTAACAGTCGGTGCGCTTTGTGTGTGTGTGTGTGTGTGTGTGTGTGTGTGTGTGTGTGTGTGTGTGTGTGTGTGTGTGTGTGTGTGTGTGTGTGCGTGCGCATGAGACCCCGCTGACAGACAGACGAACAAACAAACGGTCTCTGATGAAAAGTATAATCTCCTCGGATGAGTAATAAAAACAACTCTATAAAAATTGGAAAAATCGGAGCAGGCAATACAAATATATCTGCCTTTAAAAGGGATTGCGATGGTTCCCTTATGCAGCCAGTGAAGAGTTTTCATATTTTCTTAATTTCATGTTCCCAATTTTTACATCTTCAACCTCCTGCCGCCCCCCGCCCTCCTTAAGTTCAAAGTTTTGCCAAGTCATTACTATGAAGACAATTTAGTTGTTGGCCTGCGCTTGTTTTTCCCCCCCCCACTATTAGATTGTTTGTCTTTGTATTTGTCTGACTTTATTCAAGTTTAAAAGGCTGTGCCAGTCTTGAATAAAAGTTATTCTGTGTTAGGTTTCCTTATGGGAGCAAAGACTACCCCACTTGTTTACTGTTTATTGTCTACATAAAAAGTCGAAACGTTTTTCCCCCTGACATTGATAGGCTTGGTGTCCAGCCGAGGCATTTCATTTGACACAGAGAGAGAGAGAGAGACAGACAGACAGACAGACAGACAGACAGACAGAGAGAAAGAAAGAGAGAGAAAGAATATAGGGATGGAGGAAGGGTAGACGGTTGATGGGGGTTGGGAACAAAATGGAGCATGTTAGAAGAGGACATCGGAGGGGAGGGGAAGGGGGGAGGGGAAAGATGGGTGTGTTAAAGCAGGCCTGTATAGAAAATGGAACTGTCGAGTGAAAATAAAAAGGTAGCTTTTGAGCGTTTTATTTGTTAGTTTACTTTTTTTTTCGTATTAAGTGGAAAGGCGAGGGTGATCATTAAAGCGCACAGTTTGGGTGATTGGCGAAGTGTAAAAACAAGGATGACTGATGATGTGTAAAGACGACGGTAACTGTTGTACGAAAAGGGTGACTGTTGATGTGTGCAGACAAGGGTGACAGTTGCTGTGTGCACACAGGAGTGACTTATTGTGCGAAGACAAGGGTAATTGTTGACATGTGAAGACAACGGTAATTCTTGACATGTGAAGACAACGGTGATTCTTGACATGTGAAGGCAAGGGTAATTCTTGACATGTGAAGACAACGGTAATTCTTGACATGTGAAGACAACGGTAATTCTTGACATGTGAAGGCAAGGGTAATTGTTGACGTGTGAAGAGAACGGTAATTGTTGACATGTGAAGACAACGGTAATTGTTAACATGTGAAGGCAAGGCTAATTGTTGTGCGAAGACAAGAAAATTGTTGGTGTGTGAAGGCATGGGTGATTGTTGATGTGTAAAGACGAGGATGATTGAATTGTTGGTCTGATGATGCGTAGTAAAGATAAGGGGATTGTTGATGTGTAAAGACGCAAATGATTGTTGCTGTGCTGATGTGTGTAAGACAAGGGCGATTGTTGATGTGCAAAGACGACGAGGATGATTGTTGGTCTGCTGATGTGTAGTAAAGATAAGGGTGATTGTTGATGTGTAAAGACGAAAATGATTGTTGCTGTGCTGATGTGTGTAAAGACAAGGGCGATTGTTGATGTGTAAAAAGACGAGGATGATTATTGCTGTGCTGATGTATAAAGATAAGGGTGTTGTTGACATGTAAAGACGAGGATGATTGTTGGTCTGCTGATGCGTAGTAAAGATAAGGGTGATTGTTGATGTGTAAAGACGCAAATGATTTGTTGCTGTGCTGATGTGTAAAGACAAGGGCGATTGTTGATGTGTAAAGACGAGGATGATTGTTGGTCTGCTGATGTGTAGTAAAGATAAGGGTGATTGTTGACATGTAAAGACGAAAATGATTGTTGCTGTGCTGATGTGTAAAAATAAAGGTGATTGTTGATGTGTAAAGACGTGGATGATTGTTGCTGTGCTGATGTGTAAAGATAAGGATGATTGTTGATGTGTAAGGACAAGGGTGATTTTTTTTATTGTTGATGTGCAAGGACAAGGGTGACTCTTTATGTGTTGATGTGTAAAGACAAGGGTGATTGTTGGTGTGTTGATGTGTAAAGAAAAGGGTAAATGTTGAACCATCAAGATACGAATGATTGTTTAATTATGAAGAAGAGGGTGTTTGTGGAAGTGCAAAGACACGGATGCCTGTTGAAGTGTAAAGAAAAGAGTTATTGTTGAAGTGTGAAGACACGGGTGACTGAAATGTTAAAAAAAAAATGTAATTATAGAAATGTAAAGACTCGGATGCTTGTTGAAGGGTAAAGAAAAAGATCATTGATGAAGCGTTATGATACGGAGATTGCTGAAATGTAGAGAAAAGAGTACTTACAGAAGTGTAAAGACACGTATGGTCGTAAAATTGATGGGTAAAGAAAAGGTAACTGATTAAGCATTAACACACGGGTATAAAGAAAAGGATGTTAGCTGAAATGTTAAAAAAAAAAAAAAAAAAAAAAAAACGGTTGGTTTTTAATTACTTTTAAATCATTGGTTGGTTGTTGACAGTATCGGTGTACCGTATTCTTTCCCCGAAGATTTGGGCTTTCCGACAGGAAGCTGCCTGGTGTTACGTCATGAGGTAGTAAAGATCAGACACACATGTCGATTCTTTGGTGTAATAAGTTAAATTACGACATTCTTATCGACAGCGTACTTCGACTGCCGCTGCTTCCTTGGCTATGCTGGTCACAAATACATACCGATTTTTTGTTTAATAAGTTAAATCACGACATTCTTATTAACAGCGTACTTTGGCTGATGCAAACGTCCGTTGGTGTTACCATAATCCACTTTTGTAACGGCCAACAGTCATATTTGTTTTGTCTTTCCAGTGCTGTCAGTAGGGGCCTACCAGCAAGGCTGAAAATATCCTTATCATAGTGTTATTGCCATCTTTGTTGTTGTTGCTGCTGTTGTCATTGTTGCTGTTGTTGTTGTTGTTGTTGTCCTCGTTCCTTTATCTTCATCCTTTCATTGCTATCATTGATGCCGTAACTGGCAAACTGTTGTTAGGCTACCGACCTTTAATGCAAGCTGAACATCGTTAACGCACACATATGATCGACCACATGGGTGCAATGAGGTGGGGGGGGGGGGGTGATGGTGGGTGCGAGGGAGCTGGCAGCAAAAAAAAAAAGAAGTCCCATAAAATGTTAACAGAATCCACGTATACTGTTCGTATTGTACTTGAATTCTGTCTGTCTATATATCACACACGCTTCCGACCATCGTCTGTTTCCCACACATAATTTCTTCCTCACACGGACAAGCTGACCTGGCACAAATGGATGGAAAAGTACTGACCAGACAGTCATCTGGCAGCAAGATGGAGGCAAGATCAAACATAGAGCAACAAGATCATAACTGTGAAAGCATTTAAAATGTAGTTGTTGCAAATTTGTTCTGATGCTATTGTAACATTGTCATAGTATTATTCCCGATATCAGAACCCCCATCTTCGCAGACAAAGGGAAACAAGAAACAATGACAGTGTTGCAACTCAACTCCTATTATTTCCCATCGAACATGACAGAGGCTTCGGTATAAAGACACCACTATGGCCTTGCTATGATGAACGCTAGAGCAGTTAGCTGCCACCGCCTTTATGTCACCCTATATGTCACCCTTGTCTTTATGCATCAACAAACACCTTTGTCTTTACACATCAACAATTAGCCGTGTCTTTACACATCAACAATCTTTCTTGGTTTTACACATTAACAAAAATCAATGTGCCAAGGCTTTGCTTAAGGAGTCGACTATTTATAGACAGGCGGGTTGTTCTGAGAATTGTGTGTGTGTGTGTGTGTGTGTGTGTGTGTGTGTGTGTGTGTGTGTGTGTGTGTGTGTGTCTGAAAGTTGAATTACCTTCTTTTCTTTCATACACTCATCAAGGTGTACGTCAGGTAGTTCCAAGCACACAGACTGAAATGGGACTCTTTTGGGGAAACCACCTGGCGTAAAGATAGGGCCATGTATAAGTGAGAAGGCCTGAAATGTGACGCCAGCAAAGGGGAAGGTCATGTATTTGAAGACTGTGAATGATGTCAGCGGTGGGAAATCCTTCTAAACAGGCGAAATGATGGGGGGGAGGGGGGGGGGGGGGGGGGGGGTTCTTGTGATCAATTATCAGTTTAATATCAAGTGCTGGCTCAAACATATGCTAGGCCTCAAAATGCTTACATGGATCATAAAGTGATTTGCAGCAAAATCCTAATGTGGCATGTGGCCTGTGGGCATGTGCAGTGAGCCATGGTTTCGGCAAAGCCGGCAACGGTAGCGGCGAAAACTGTCTGCGGCATACTTTACTGCAAGCTGCATACATAATACATGTGTCTACGTTGTGATTAAACCAGGTTTCTGTGCAGTTCTACGTACTGTGCCCAACTTTGCCATAATGCGAGAACTTGGAAAAAAGACAAGCTTGAAACAACTGGCCTCTCATTTAACTTTCTACCTTTTAAAATCCACAGCGTCTTTAATACAAAACATGATTATGAGCTGAAGCGGATTTTAAGTTGCTTAAAATTAGCTTTGCCAAATTAACGTATTATGCAGAATATTGAGCAGTAAGTCCGCTGCGCGGGAACAGTCATTATGCGTATCAAAAACACCAGGCCAAGCCGATAACGCCGGTCGTTACTGTGGTGTTGCTGCAGGCAGGAGCTATTCAGTTTAACACACTTATGCTTAATTAATGATGGTAGTAACCAGCGCAAGTAGATTGACTTCTTCCTTAACCGTCACCCCCATGCATTTGAATCAGCTTCATTACCTCTGCTCTGCGTACGCTAAACCCATCTGAATAATCCACGGGTGATTGAAATGGAGAAGAGCGAGAAAGGTTAGCTGTTCGATACATTTTATCTTCAGTCAGGGGCTTTTCATTTCAGGTATTTCGTGAATTGATTGTAGCAGCGGCTTTAGAGAATACAGTCGTTACTGGCAATAGGCCTTGGTGAATTGGCTGAATTCGTAAATTGCCTGTATCACACACACACACACACACACACACACACACACACACACACACACACACACACACACAGAGAGAGAGAGAGAGAGAGAGAGAGAGAGAGAGAGAGAGAGAGAGAGAGAGAGAGAGAGAGAGAGAGAGATTGTAAATTTGAACCTGGTAAAGTTTACTTTTGTTCTTCCTTTCGTGTGCACCAGTTCTAGCTTGAACGTTTTTTGTTTTTTTTTTTTGTTGTTGTTTTTTTTTTTTTTTTTTCAGGTGCCTCTACCATTGCCTTCCAGGTTCTGGTCCTGTTCTTACCAGAAATCACGAACTGTGTCATGGAATCGTACAACCCGCTTGCTGCAGCCCCTATGGCTTGGATTTTGGCTTGGAAGCCAGATTCACTGAAGCTGGTGGACAGACTGGCACACATCTCAGTCCTGTAGATACGACCTTGCCTCGTTTTGCTTTCTTCTGTGGCATAGTGAATTCGATCAGAATCATCTCTCTTTTGATGAACGTGAGTGCAGTATACTAAAATGGTCTTGTGCTATTCTTCCTGATAATTTATGGATGGTTTTCCTATTCTGAAAGACCTGCTGCTGTACACTTCCGCTCTCCACTACATCCAGTAACCCCCTCCTCCACGTCCTCGTATTGTCTAGACCGTCGCCGCTGGGGGGGATTCCGATGGCGTAATGTTTCTTCAGGCAGTGCAAACAGCATGTGCAATGTCTTAAAGCACTTGGTCGTGTCACCATGAATACTCTCCCTGGATTAGCGCTGCTTTGCATGAACTCAGGATATGTTCCGCTGTTTGTTTTGCCTGGCAGAGCAGTCTTGCAGAGTCGTCTGATTTACCCCCATTTCACCAAGCTTAAGATAAGGTAAGGTAATGTTGCTTATAGCCCTGCCGACCGCAATCAGGACTGTCACCACGTTGAAGTCAACTCACAAGTCATTCATTCACACAACCTTTTAACCACGGAACCTCTTCACTCTTTAAAAGGTACGAATGAGTTAGAAACGAATGGCCAGTATGCAGTCGGCATAAAACCGTTTCTTCTTTGCGACCACCAGAGGATGATGAGAGGAACCCTTTTAGGTTAGGACGGATCTGCAAAAAATTGTCATCCGTCTGTGTATTCCAGTCCTCCTGCCAGAGGTCTCTGACATAATCACTGACTTTCGGTTTCAAATCTGAGCAGGGGATAGAAATGTTGGACAGTTTCTTCATTGTGACGATCAGCCATTTCATTTCCCCGAATGCCAACATGACCAGGAACCCAAGCAAGAGCAATGTTATGACCTTCCGCTTTCAAAGAGGTAAATTTTTTTTTTTTTTTTTTTTTTAAAGTTTAGAACTTCATGATGATGGAGGTTACGGTCAGCTATGGCCTCCAAAGCTGCCAGCGAATCACAAAATCAGCGAGTCCTTGTTTGTGGGATTGAGAGATTATCTTCAGTGCTAGAACCAAAGCTGTGAGTTCAGCAGAATAAACAGAAGTATCTGACGGAATATGTTTTGATAATATTTGAGAAGGAGCACCTGGGCAATAGGCTGCACAAGCCACTCCATCTTGGAACTTTGAACTGTCAGTGAATATTTTCTGAAAGGATGGGAATTTTGTACAGAGATCGGCAAACAATGCCTTGTATGCCAGAGAACTGGTGGATTCTTGGCGAAAAGCAGCAAGATGAAAGCGGATTTCCGGTGTGAAAAAAGGTCCATGGAAGCTTGTCTAGAAATTCGGAGAAGTCAGGCACAACTCCTGGATCAAGACCTGCATTCTACGCACGAGGCTGCATACGAAGTCCCATGGAAGAATACAGTCGAAATTTTTTTTTCAAATTTACTTTGAAACTGAGGGTGAAAAACAGTCATAGGTAGGGTTTTTCCGGTTCTGAGAAGAGTCTGAGATAGTACTACAAGGATAGTTTCAGCTTGCGTTTTGATGAGGGTTCACCTACCTCTGCATACATGCTGTACACAAGGCTGGTGTGGAATGCTCCAAGACAGAGACGAAGCCCTTGACGATGAATAGATCCAAGACTTTCAGATATGAGAGTCTCGCAGAGCCGTACACAACACAACCATGGTCCAGTTTAGAACGGACCAACGCTCTGTAGAGGTGCAGCAAAGTTTTCTTATCAGCGACCCAGTGTGTGTGTGCTACGATCCACAGAATGTTCAAAACTTTCTGGCATGAAGTTTTTAAATGTTTCAATGTGACTCCACACAACGCTGGAGTCTGCGCTGAACACTTGGGTACAGGCTTTCAGTTGCATAGAGGGCAAAATCCTCTGCAAACAATGAGCAGTCGGAACCCTGTTGAACTGAATTGACAATGTTGTTGATTTTCATGCTAGAGAGGGCAGGAGACAATATGTGCCCTACTGGAATACCCAATTCCTGCTCGTGAGCATAAGAGAGAGTGGTGCCATCCCGAACCTGAAGCTATCGTTCTGCCAAAAAAGTTTTTAATAAAAAGAGGAAGATGACCCAAACCAAGATCATGGAGATCATAAAGTATCCCAAACTTCCAGGTGGTATCTCAGGTACTTCTCCAAGTCAAAGAAAATAGCTACTGTGTGTTGTTTATTTAGAAAGGTGTTTCGAAGCGTAGATTCCGGACGGATCAAATGGTACACTTCAGTTCGATGTTTGCGGAAACCACACTGGGACTCACATACGGATAACAAACTAATTAAAATCCGTCCAAACCTGAAAGAGTTTTTACCATGTTTCCGAGGCGGCCGTAAAGAAAAAACAGGTTTGTGCCGTTAGACATACAGACATAGGCTGGAATTATTCAAATTTTAAAAGTCAGATGTGGGAGTCGAGTTCATCAGGGATTGTGGTGCCAAAGCGAGAGGTGATCATTGACTCCATGAATTTTCTTTCGGGATCTCTCTCTCTCTCTCTCTCTCTCTCTCTCTCTCTCTCTCACACAGTCACACACACACACACACACACACACACACACACACACACACACACACACACACACTGTCATGGGTATCCAGCAGAATGATCAAACGCACTTGAACTTCAGTCACACTTGAAAGAAAACTGAGGATTAATTTATTAAAATAAAAGTTGAATGACTGATTAAGAATGATAATTGCATTGGAAATAAATATGCTGAATAAATTAATGAAGAAACAAAGATCTGTGCAGAGATCACGGAAAATGGAGACACAGATACTTGAACTGAACTAAGGTGCCAAACAAACAAACCGGAATACTGAACAAGATAAAATAAAACAACGTCCGCACTTCCTAACACACTGGAACAGCCATCCAAAACCTCCGATTAAACAACAACCGCTCGATGACGTCTTCCCCAGAAAATTACGAAACACTTAATGACGTAAGACTTGGAACTGAGTCACTCGGAACAGAAGGAATATCTAAAGTAAAACAAGAGACGATAACATAAACTACAGGTAAGTTGAAACCATGGTGAAAATGGATTGAATAAAATAAATACTCATTTCAAGTTCACACACACACACACACGCACGCACGCACGCACGCACACACACACACACACGCACGCAAGCATGCACGCACCCACCCACCCACCCCCTTAAACGTGTATTCTTCCGTTTACGTATTGTTTTCATATTGCCTATAAGTATTTTTGTCTTTCATTTTATGCCATCAGTCCTGAAGAAAGACTATGACCAACATTGAGGGTTTTTGTTGTTGTTGTTGTTGTTGTTGTTGTTGTTGTTTTCAAATCCTCTGAGCATCCTCAAAGATAGTTTGTATTTATAATTATCCTACACTTTAGAGAAGTTCGTTTATATACTTCGGCACTTGCACATTCACGTGCACGCACTCTACCTTACCGGATCAGTCCGGACACTGGGTAAGAGGTCTTGTCAGGATTCTTGCAAAGCCCTTTTGTGGAACAGCTGCTAAGTCCGAGTCTGTCGATTTTTCAGTCAGAGTCTATTGTGTCCAATGCTGTCCTTACGCCGTTGGAACCGTCTACGGCTGTTTTGTCGCTGTGCTAGGGCGAGATTGTCTCCTGCAAACTGGAGGACCGTGCACTGGTCTGTCACAAGTTAGAGACCCGTCCTCCATGACACCACGCATTGTACTGCCGGAGTTCGTCTGCTTGTTTACCTGACCGTTAGTGAACACTTCTCAAGCGAGGTGCACTTCCGCCTGTGTGCACAGCATCCGTAGGTCACTACACTCCCCCCGACTTTCTGATGAAAGCTTTTCACCCAAGGGGTACAGTGGAGATGGGAGCTGTTCACCTTGCTGGGGAATCAGGTCCCGTCAAGCACAGACAGAACACACTGGCTTAAAGTCAGGTTTGTTTCCTGGTCTTTATCATTGGATACCTTGATACCAACTAAAAGTCAGGCTTTGCCTCCTCGCAGGAAAAATGCTCTTGGCCCTTGGCCTTTCATCCAAGGGATCAGCCCTGTGATGAGGAAGGAATGTACTTCTCGTTCATCTCAAATTTGGTCATGTCGGCGTGCTTAGTGGTAAGGGGGAAAATAGACTTTCTGTTCGCCTCAACCTCAGTCAGGTCCGTTATCTTTAGGAACGAGGTGGAAGCAGACTTCCTGTTCCCATCAACCATCACACCCAAAGTATCCAAATGCCCTGCTGCTGAATCCGAGGTGTTTCATCCTTGTGGAGCCCCACTCAGTGTGACACTCCAAATTTTGGTATGTCGGCAAACGAATATTGAGGTGTCCCTCTCCAAATTTCACATGCATGAGCGGCCTTCCCGCGGAATAACTGGAGCCACATTTTCTGTGCTCCACCTCTCCCCCAGCAGTTGATACTCGCGACTATCTAGCAACCAATTTAAGCCATTTTTTCTCTTTGGTGTCTCCTCGTCGCTTGACAACAACCATACTTCAGTCAAACTTTTTTCCTGCCCGATCTCACAGTCTCAGGTACTTGGATCGCGAGCAGAAGGCATGGCGGATATCATGTCCACTGGCGCTGGTTAGTTCTTCTACCAGCATTCCCGCTTCTCTTGGTTCATACAAACCATCAACACCTGTGCTACCATCCCGTGAATGGGAGCCGGCACATATTTCAGCTGAAATGTTTCTGGGAGTGGTTATACCTCCCTCCGCGGCCTCTGCCTGGCGGTTGGTGATCGTATTGCCCATACTTGTGCAGTGTGCTGTCTGTTGATAAATTAAATTCCACCAACTTATCCCAGTTTTCACGAGGTCCCAATAACCATGCACATTACCTGCTTCAGTGCCCCTACTGTTAGATTGTTCGTCTTTTTATTTGTCTGACTTTATTCCAGTTTAAAAGGCTGTGCCAGTCTTGAATAAAGTTACTCTGTGTTAGGTTTTCTCATGGGACCAAGACTTACCCTACTTGTTTATTGTTTATTGTTCCCTGCCTCATTTCATTTTTCAATTTCGTTTCAGTTAAATCTAGGTTATTTGTATTTGTTCCTGTCCGTCTTTGTGTTTATCTTTTGATCTCCCTCGCATCCTTGTGTGATTCTCTAGCATAGGCTCAAAGATAGTCTCGAGCCTATGCTCGAGCCTATAAAAGTTACTCTGTGTTTGGTTTTCCTATGGGAGCGAGACTGACCCTACTTGTTTATCTTTAAAAAATTAGTCTAAATTAAGACTTACCCTACTTGTTTATTGTTTACTGTTCCCTGCCTCATTTCATTTTTCAATTTCGTTTCAGTTAAATCTAGGTTATTTGTATTTGTTCCTGTCCGTCTTTGTGTTTATCTTTTGATCTCCCTCGCATCCTTGTGTGGATTCTCTAGCATAGGCTCAAAGATAGTCACTTTTTTTCCCCCTACATTTTAATCTTTACAGAGGGGTTGCTGCCTGCGCTTGTTTTCCTCCAACTATTAGATTGTTCGTCTTTGTCTCTGTCTGACTTTATTCAAGTTTAAAAGACTGTGCCAGTCTTGAATAAAAGTTACTCTGTGTTTGGTTTTCCTATGGGAGCGAGACTGACCCTACTTGTTTATCTTTAAAAAAAATTAGTCTAAATTAAATTATATTAAGATTTAAACGCTGGTCTGTGATTTCTTTTGAATTATTTGGCTCCATTCTGTTGATCTTTCTCTTTATTTTATTTATTTATTTATAATCTGTTTACTTTTAGACAGTGTCACGTTTCATGTCCCCCATTTCTCTATGACGTTGACGCAATTCAAAACGAATAAGAAAAAGCCCTGAAGATAAAATAAAGGGTTATATGATTCTACGAATCTCTCTCTCTCTCTCTCTCTCTCTCTCTCTCTCTCTCTCTCTCTCTCTCTCTCTAATTATTTAACACACAGCGCGTACGCGCATAAACGTGCTCACGCTTCTACAGGAGAGTGCAAATTTTCGGTAATGTTTCATACATTGCAGTAAAAAGACGTACGTATCACCGGAAATACACGAGGCGGGGCAACGTGTATGCAGAAACATCTGTGAGAAGCAAGTAAATCACTACTCGGCTGGGCAGACGCTTGCTCTTCATATATACAGGATGCCGAGCAAGCTGCAAAGATTCATCAGTTGAAGGCGTTCTATATTTTTTTTCTCTATTTGTCTCCGTGTTGTTGTTGTTGTTGTTGTTTTTTTTTTTCCACATCCGTCTGTGGATCTTGTGAGCTTCGCAATGGATGGAACAACGTACGTGGAATATCTGAAAATCGTCCTGATCTGTCTGCTGTGGTATTTGTGCAGTTCCAGTGATAACATCATCGGCAAAGTTGTGCTGTCTGATTTTCCGTATCCGATGACAATGACGATGGTTCAGTTAATGACTACCTCACTGCTTCTGGCACCATTTTTTACCCTGCGTTGGAGCAACAAAAAAGGGAACATACGAGAGACGGTACATGTTCACCATGATTCTGCCGCTTGCGTTTGGAAAGTTTTTGTCGTCTGTATCATCATACATCAGTATATGGAAAGTGTCTGTCTCCTATGCACATACAGGTAATCATTCTCGGTGGTGTGATGAATGAGAAAGATATATTCTAACGGTTGACGTGCTTGTACGTTGTAGAAAATGTCTCATGTCTGAAGCTTAGGTTGTAATGCACCGAATGGCCCATAACTGTGCATATCAAGTTAATTAGTTGTGGTATTTGTAGAAATTGTTATGTAAATATGTCAAACCATATAGAGGCACAGTAAAGTTTGACAATGCTACTATTTTTGAAAGTACCAAATGTGTTTGGACTATAGCATGCACTCCAAAAAGGTTTCATCATGTATTTGGACTACAACATGTGTTCCGAAAAGGTTTCATCAAACAATCTGAATATATGATTATATAGATTGTTTAGTGTGTTCATCAGATATATGTAGGTACTTTAATGCATATACCTGCGCACACACGCATACACAGTACACACACACGTGCATGTGCGTGCACACACAGAAACACACACACATATACACCCCACACATGCATGCACGTGCGCGGGCGCGCACACACACACACACACACACACACACACACACACACACACACACACACACACACAGAGTGTCACACATGATGTATCTATAGTTACACTTATTGACACACACAAACACACACACTCTTGACAACTCACACTCACACATAGTGACATACACACTCATAAACACACACACACACACACACACACACACTCTCTCTCTCTCTCTCTCTCTCTCTCTCACACACACACACACACACACACACACACACACACACACACACACAACACTGTACACATGTAAACATTATGTTGTTAACATGTTCAATTCCCAGCAAATAATGGCCCTAGGGAGCAGTAAATATTTGAGATTAAACATGTCTAGAGTAGTAGAGCTTTATGAAAGATGGAGCCCATAGTTTACGCTCGTGGACACACACACACACACACACACACACACACACACACACACACACACACACACACACACAGAGTCTCACACACACACACACACACACACACACACACACACACACACACACACACACACACAGTCAACATACATTCACACACACACACACACACACACACACACACACACACACACACACACAGTCAACACACATTCATACACACACACACACACACACACACACACACACACACACACACACACACACACACACACACACACACACACACACACACACACACACACACACACACACACACACACACACACTGGCATAGCATCATCAACATCCATTTAACTTAGCAGATCAAAAAAGGGAGGGAAATTTAGAATTGTAGAAAAGAATAAATGGTTCAGTGACAAGTCTATAACTTGAGTGCTTTTATTCAGGTTGTCTTTATTGAGAAAGTGGTGTTCTGGGAGGTTTTACAATGTAAACACTAAACTGTATAGTAACTTATTAACTGGGGTAATCATTGAAAAAACTTAAGATCTTTTCTCTCTCTTTTTTTTTTTTTTATAGGATTAAAAGCCTGAATTATATTTCTATAAGAACATAACTTCTTCAGTTCCTGCAGATTGCAACAAACTGACACTGGCAGGACTTGTTATTCAAGAACTCTCCTGCACCACCATCACCAACTGTTGCCATAACCAACACCCAGCAACCCCTTCCCTGCCTCACCCCTCCTCCCTGCTTCCTCTCCCCAAACTCACCTCCCAACATACTCCACCGAAACTTGGACAATATCACAGCACCAAACATGTGCACACTCAAGCACACAGCACTACATCTACTCAGTCAGTCAGTCACACACACACACACACACACACACACACACACACACACACACACACACACACACACACACACACACACTGTGATACACATACATGTATACACATACTCTCTCTCTCTCACACACACACACACACACACACACACACACACACACACACACACACACACACACACACACACACACACACACACACACATACACACCACACACACTACAGTGCACTACATTATGCGTACACTCAATCTAAGTTTATAGATCTCTATACAGTGAGGTTTACATTTTAGGGAAGACAGTGTGCAGGGTTGATCATGTGAGTTTATTGAAGTCAAATTTTGTAGATGATTGAGTGAAGCAGAGGAAGAAGAATGCCTTTATGATGCAATAGGAAAGCAAAAGAAAAACAAATATTGAAACTGAATTTTAAGTTGAAGTCAAAGAAGGTTAAGATGGATAGGGAGGTCTAGCACTTGCAGGGGATGTTCATGTAAGTACGTAATTCGATTTTTATAGATTTTGATTCTTGCAGTTTTTTTTTTCCAACAAAATGGTGCACAAAAACAAATTGTGAGTTATTAGATAGGGTCATTCTACTGAAGTCGAAAGTACAAATTCTACAATTGTAAAAAAGATTATCTTCACATCATTTTTGGTTCTTGTACGATTTTAGATAGGGTCATTGTGTAGTGTGGAACTCGAAAACTACAAATTGTACAATATAACAAAATTATCTTTCACAACATTTTTGTAATTTTTGTAAGAATGTATACATGTAAGGAGGTGGTTTCTGTGAAGCTGTTTAACTTTCATTTGCTTTACACTAATGAAATCTCTCTCTCTCTCTCTCTCTCTCTCTCTCTCTGTCTCTGTCTCTGTATGTAATGTTATATGTAGAGAGAGAGATCTATAGATATGATAGACCTATGGATCCAGGGGCCAGAATAGTTCAGTTGATTGAGTGCCGGACTCATAATCTTGATGATCCTGGGGTTGTGGGTTTGAATCTCCACTGTTCCGTTTCAGTACAGGGGGATTTTCACCTCGGAGTTAACATTGATTATGACTCCATTTCCCTTACAAGTTACAGTCCTTCGAATGAGACTATAAACCAAGGTTCTGTGTGTGAATGCATGCATGACATCTTGCATACATGTATGTAAAATCCCATCAGCAACTTTTGGAAGAGAAGTCCAGTTTGGCTGTTGGTATGGATGACACGTTACACATAGCATGCACCCTGTGTAAGAAATGGAGAGAATGAAGAAAGTAAGGAAATTGAGTGAACAATATTGAATGAAATGGACTGGATGACACGGGAAATGACTGAACGAAGCGCCAGCTGGCAGCTCTTCAGTCAGCACTGCCCAGGCAGGCAGCCCGTTGTGTGAACGGGTGTGGATTGTAAAGCGCTTAGAGTTTGGTCTCTTGCCAAGAATAGGTGCTATATATATATATACGTATTCATTATAGTGATAATAATAATAATGTGTGTGTGTGTGTGTGTGTGTGTGTGTGTGTACAAGCTAGTGAGTCAAAGTAAAGTCAATATTTTTTTCAGTAAATTTAAATGAAACTGAAATATAAACCATCACACAGTATTAGTTTTCTCTGCTTATTTAAGTTATCAAGAGTGTTTTACGTTGAAAAGAAGGTGTGTGTGGCACTGTGTGTGCATAAACTCTTGTGCATGTGTGTGTGTGTGTGTGTGTGTGTGTGTGTGTGTGTGAGTGTGAGTTCATGTGTGGGTGCATGTGCATGTATGTGGTGTGTGTGTATGTTGAAAAACCACCATGTTTACAACAATAAAAAGAAATAATTGAAATATATCATGGACAGGTACCACTTTTTCCTTCTTTTTTTTTTTTTTTTTTTTTTTTTTTTTTTTTTTGCTTGTTTTTTTAGGATTTTGTTGAATTATCATTTTCAATCATTGTCATTTTATTTTGTAATCCTCATTATCTTTTAATGTGACTTTTTATGTTTCAGTGAAGGCAACTCTACCAATGTTTACTGTGATATTGGCAAAGCTTATTCTTGGTGAAACCCAGACATTGCCAGTAAGAGGTTTTTTTTTTTTTTTTTTTTTCTGAAATAACCACATGAAGATTACTGTTATAGTTATGCATTTCAAAATGTTAATTTGAATTTTGAAAAACAACAAAACTTTATTTAAATTTTAACAGTTTTCTGTCAGACAAAGTCAGAGTTGTGAGAATCTGATATGGGGATCTGAAACGAAAGATAGTCCTGAGCAAAAGTTGGGACACTGTGACACAGGCCTACAAAACGAGTGGAATGAATGACATAACTGAACAGATGCAGTGTGTTTAAACCCTGAAGCCTTCCTTGGGTGAGATGAATGAAAATGACAGAGAAAAAAACAAGAGAAAAGAAATACAGAGAGAAAGAGCTTAACAACATCGTTGGTTGAATGGCCTGGCTGATATATGGATGAGTTTGAGATCTGTGTGTTTGAATAGTATGATTGATACATGGGAGAGAGATTGATCATTAAGGGAATGTTAATGACTGACTTGGTTGAATTGTGTAGTTGGTATACAAGCAGATGAGAGGAGAAACTGAGAGAACAACGACTCGGCTGAATGAATGTTGTGATTGATATGCTGTGAATAGGAAGACTTGGAGAAAGCAAGTTAGCTGAATTTAATGGCTTTGAAGGTAAGCAGATGAATGACAGAAATGGACAACAGGGACTTAGCTGGTCTTTCCCATTTTATCTAACACTATCACATTTGGAGATGGTCCCATAGATGAAAAGAGGCATCCCCCTAGAGCCTCTGCAGAACAAGATATAGCTTTCCTTGTAAGTTGTAGAGGAGTGATTGTCGCCCAAGTCCATCTGTTGGTCTTTGTACCACCACAGTTCATCATCTGAAGACAAAGTCCAGCTCTTTAAGTCTACACATGTGCTTTAACTCCTAAACCTGGCAGGGGTGTTTCTGCTGAAGGGAGAGGGGGTGAGGGCAGATTGCTGGTGCCTGAAAACCACTTTCTTCAGGCCGCTGAGGCTCAAGCTCACAATTCTGGGAAGGCAGCTTGTCTACAAGACGGAAAATGAATGAAACCTGTCTGTCACTCAGTCTGTGCTCCCAGAGCTGTCTTTGGGTCTGGAACCAGGGGTAAGGCAGTCCTGAAGAAACCTCTGGTGCTGAAGAGGGCATACAGGTTCCAAACAACAACAGCAAACGAAATATGATTAACTGGTTAAATGGCATGATTGGTATGCAGATTAGTGGAAGAGAATTAGCAACTTGGCTATGTTAATGGCATGGTTAGTGAGCAGATGAGTGTTATTAATGAAAGAGAGATTCAGTGACTAAATTGGTGTGGCTGGTGTGCAGATGAATGGGAATGGGAGAGGCAGAGAAAACAGTAACTAACATGGTTCAGTGGTATGGTTGGTACGTAAACATGAGTAGGAGGGACAGAGAGAACAAGGGACACTATACAAACGTGTGAATAGTATGTGTAGTATGCTTGCAGAGAAGTGAGAGAGACAAAGAGGATGGTTGAACGATATGAGTTGCATCATAAGTGGAAGAGACAGAGAGAAAAGTGATTTAGGGATTGAATGGTTTGGTTGGTGAGCCTGAATAGGAGAGATAAAGTCAACAAAGATTTAGCTGGTCGAATGGTTTGGTTGGTGTTCATGTTTGTGGGAGAGATGGAGAGAATGTGTAGTGATTTAGCTGGTTGAATATTCGTTTGGTGTTTCCATAGTTGGAGACACAGACAAAGATGATAGCAGTTTAATTGGTTTGGTTGATGAAAACATGAGTAGAATACTGAAGAGACAGAAAGAACAACAATTTAGTTGGTTGAATAATGTTGTTGGTATACATAAAGAGATCAGCTATTTAGTTACTTTATAAATGGCATTGTTTAATGCAGATGAATGGGAGAGACAAAGAGAGAACAGTCATTTGGCTTGTTGAATGGTGTGGTTGGTATGCTCTTGACTGGGAAACAGTGTCTTTCCCACTTATGGCTGTATTGTCACTGCATTCAGCTTGTCAGCTAAGACACCAGTCTCTCTTTTCTGTATGTGTGTGTGTGTGTGTGTGTGTGTGTGTGTGTGTGTGTGTGTGTGTGTGTGTGTTTGTGTGTGTTTTGCATAGTTTTTGTCTGTCACTTTTGTTTGGTATCCTGTACAGAAGATCTGATATTTTTTTTTTAACACATTGCATCTGTTCTGCTTTTGTTCTTCTCATTTGTTAGGCTGGTATCTTGCATTTTGTTCTCTTGTGTCACCTTAAGCCTGCTCTCACGCCACTTTCGTTTAAGTGTCAATTTAAACCTGCACATCAGCAACTTGTGTGTGTGTCACTGTGTGCATGCATATATGCATACCTTTGTGAGTGTATGCATGAGTCATTGAGTGTGTTATATAGGAATACCTGTATTTACTGTACCAGGTTCATGTTCAGAGGTTATACATGATATAAATAATTATGTCTGTTTCATCAGTTATATTCGTTTTCCCTCTCTGTCCTTCCCTGTCTATCTGTCTATCTATCTGTTGCTGTTTTTGATTGATCTTAAATTGAGTATTGAATATTCTTGACTTCAAAACAAAAATGTTTTCAGGTGTACCTAAGTTTGCTGCCCATAATCACAGGTGTTGGTATAGCGACATTGACTGAAGCATCTTTTGATACATTGGTCTGATGTCCGCTCTCACTGCCACCTTCTGCTTTTCCTTACTTACCATTTTCACGAAAAAGGTATTTTTGATTTTGTGTGTGTGTGTGTGTGTGTGTGTGTGTGTGTGTGTCTTTGTCTTTGCCTGCAGTGAATGCATGTCAACAACTCTTTTTTTAGTGAGTTAAACTTTGAGGTTGTGACTTTGTAAACTTTCAGAATTAAAATATGCAGAATTTCAGTGTAGTACTTGTTAACTTAGCAGGGCTAGTGTTTGATGTTGATAAGTACTATCCAATATATGTGTGAAGGTCATCACAAAAGATTGTTTTGTTGTGTGTTTTTATTGTTGTTGTTGGAGGATGGAAGGGAAGTGATGGGGGATGGGGCTCAATCACTTACTCCAGTTATCCCTCTTTTGAAGGATCTCTGCTTTTTTCTGCTTTTGCCAAAAAACGTGCTTTTCAGTGAAAAGAAAGAATCAACAATTTTGAGACTGGCTGTTCTGAAACAATTACATTCTGAACTGGAACAATTAAAGCAAAAATGTTTCAGTTTTGAATATTTTCATTTGATAGCAAATCTATTCAGAAGATTTAGATTACACAAGGGAAAGTAGAGAAAATTGTTAATTTTTTATCCTCTGCCCCTTCCCTTCTTTCCTGAGATAAGGCTTCCACTTCTCAAGTCTTCAGCTTTCATTGAAATAATGAAAATCTGCCAAAAAAAATATGTAAAACTATTTGAGAGAAAGCAAGTATCAAGGAGTAACCAGCCGCCATGGCGAAGTGGTTAGCATCGCGGACTCCCGGCTGGGAGGTCATGGGTTCGAATCCCATCAGAGTCATGTGGGTTTTTCTGCCCCGACCGGCTCCTACCCAGAGTTGAGTTTGCTGCGGACTCAGTTGGGAAGATTGGGGACCACACAGTCGAGTTTCATCCACTTAATGGATGCATTTCTGAGGGTGTTGCTCAAATTTCCTGACCAACACTGCAGGTGCCTGTATCTCTCGGGCCTAGTTGACGCCGGGATATATTATGAAAGGAAGCGTAGAGCACAGCCCTGTCATGTAGTCTCAGACCGAAAAGTTGGGACAAAAAAAAAAAAAAAAATAATAATAATAATATCAAGGAGTAGGGGGGCGAGGAGGCAGTAAAATATACGGAAACACTGGTCACTTTTTTTCTTTTTTTTTTTTCTTTTAAATCTCATGGACACTTCTTCAGAAGGCTGAGCAGTTGCTATTTTGTCAACTGGGTTGAAGGTAAAGAAATGTCGCACTCTGTCACTGTGCAACAGTGAGAAGAGATTGACAAAAGCTGCACAGACTAGTTGGACTAGTGAAAGATGGATAATGGAACACTCGAAGTTCAAATGTGCATTATATTGCAGCATTTTAAAGCAGATTAAAGTTTGGAAGGGATTGGGGGGGGGGGGGGGGGGGGGGGGGGCAGGGGAAGGGGGCATACCTGCCATAATCCCTTTGAATTGCAGGGTTTTTTGTTTTTCCTGTGGTCAGTTTGTCTGATGATGTTAGGTGCTTGTGGTGGTGTTTGATTATTCCCACCCATCAACACCATTCCTGTCCCACTCTCTTCCTTGCCCCTATCCTGCCCCCCACACGTAAGTTGATATAAACCAGGGATTTTGCATGCCTGGTGGCCAGTAAATATTTACGTGAACAAAAAAAGAAATCTCATCTTCCAAATCTTCAGTTTTCAGTATTTCATGTTCTGAAGAGTTTTATGTGTACTTTACGTGAGAATGAAAACCAAAACAGCAAAAGACGAAACAGGAAATATATATTTTTGTGAAGTAGTGGGAGAAGAAAGGAATATGTGACGAGGACGAGATCAAATGCAATGCTGCAGATCTCTGTCTGAGAGCTCTACTCTCCTTTCCACTGATTTATCTACTAATGTATTGCTGCTGCTTTATCTGTTTATCGACAAGATGATTTGGCCTGAAGCAGATGGTTGTCAGTGAATTATGATTGATGACGCCTTGACTTGTGAGGATGTTTCTGTCCCCTGCCTTCTCCATCCAGCCAGCAGTGGTCACAAAGAAGTTAAAGAAATGAAGACTTGGCAAGCAATGGTTTTTCAGCCCATGTCTCCCTCTATGTACAGTGCAAATTCAAGCTGATGAATGGTTTTTGTTGTTGTTTTTTTTTTTGTTCAAGCAGCCGGATCAGGGTTTATACTCATTAAAAACGTATTTTGAAATGAACTGGGCCTGCATATATTTCTGTACCTGTGTATACATGTGTGTGTTTGTGTGTGTGTTTGAGAGAGAGGATGCTTGTGAGTGCAGGTTTGTGTGTGTGGTGTTGTTAAAAAGACAAATGATGCATTTGTCTTGATGAAAATCTAAAATATTTATTCGTAAAATTAGGGTGGGCAGGTTTGCTATGTATGCCTGTCATATGGCATGCATGCATTGTGTGTGTGTGTGTGTGTGTGTGTGTGTGTGTGTGTGTGTGTGTGTGTGTGTGTGTGTGTGTGTGTATGCACCCACACTACCATGCATTGAGAGTGCATGCAAGCACATATATCGAGTTCACACAAAAACTGTGTGGGCGTGTTTGTATGTATATGTCTGTATGCATGTGTGTGTATATATGCATGTGTGTGTCTATGTGTGTGCAGTGTCTGAAAGAGACGGGCTACCATCACCTCCAACTGCTGATTCTGATTAGTCGCATTGCAACAGCTTGCTTCCTGCCCTGTTGGGCATTGTGGGATTTCCCAAGGATCCTCCACAACAGCCAGTTTGTAAGTATCCTGCCAGGCATCTCCCTTGAGAAAAGCGGGTCATTTGCATTGGGAAGCCAGGGCTTTCTCTGGCTGGATTGCCTAACAAGTCCCTGGAACCCTTAATCGTGGATTTTAGAGGGCGCCACCAGCAATACAGTTAAAGGGAAAAAAAAGGGGGGGGGAGGGGGGGTAATTATTTCAAAGAAATGATGTATGTTTTACACACTTTGTCTGATGCGATAGAGAATGTCAATGAAGTCAGCCGAGACGATTTGAAATAGCCTGTTTCGTTATATGTCCCACATTCCTGTCTTGGGAGGTAAATGTGGAAGCAGAATGTGAACTTTCAGTGACACTCCAATGCACTGTCAAAACTGTTCAACCAGACTGACTCAGATTTCGATTGAGATCTGTTTGCATAGGTTGCTAGGTTCCAAGGATTTCTGGATAAAATTCTTAGTGCATCCTTATAATTTTTAGAGTGTAATGGAATGGATGCAGATATGTCTGTTACTGGAAGCCCTTGGTGCCTTAATAGATTTGTTAGGGGTGATTTGTTGGTGTGTATTGGTTGTATGTTGGTGGGTGTGGGTGAGCGGTGAAGTGTGTGTGTATATATAATGTGTTTTGTGCGTGAACACAGGCATATCATATGTGCATGTGTGTGTATGTTTGTTGGCATGTTGTGTGTGTTTAGAGGAATCCATACCTGATTAGAGGGGTCCATAGCCATATGATCAGATTCAGAGCATTCAGTTGGGGAGTGGGTTAACATTCATGAGTTCAGACTACTCCTGAGGTCGGATTTTTACAACTTGAAAACCTTCTCTGTTCACCCAGCAGTTAAAGTTAATGGGTCCTTATTCAGCGCAGGGAAGGTTAAGACATCAGAAAAGAAGAAAGAAAAGGGCTCAGCCTACCTTAATACAATGCCCTGGACATGCCAACTTCTCGCAGTGCAATGCCTTTTTTTAAGGCCATAAGGCTATGGGGACATTGATGTTATCTAACCTAATGTGTACACAGAGTATACATGTGCATACATTGTATGTGTTCATGTTGGGGTGGTTTTTGTCTGTTTCACAACATTTTTCTGGTCATGCAAACTGCATTGTGTTTTCTTACATGAAAATTGTACTTGTTTGACTTTCTTTTCTGAAGAGAACTCTCACAATCACTTTGAACGTCCAGTATTTGAAGAAACACAAGTAAGTTTTAGAAAAAAAAAAAAGGGTGAAAAATATTGATAAAAGATTGCTTTAACAAACCAAATGTGTAAAAGCAAAATTTATTGGTTTCATCCAAAAGTAGCATCTTCTTGTTCTTTTAATTCGATTCATGAAAGTTATAGTGAAAGAATTTTAATCTGTTTGATAATGAAAATAATATCAGTATGAGATGCCTTCAGACATGTAGTTCCTCAGCTAATATCAGTGTAGGCTTTAACTGTAATTAGCCGTATTTTGCTGTACCTTACGAAGGCTGTTATGATTATTTGCTGCCCAAGAATTCTCACACTGATTTCAAACAGAACATATGAGCTCTTTGTTAGCCTTTTTTTGTGTGTTTGATTGATTGTTTTTTTTTTTCAAACTTTGGCTATTCTCCCTAAGATATTTAAGCATGTTGCTCAGCTTAACACTGACATTTATGTGAAATTTAATCATGTGAAGTTGAGAAATATAGTGTGGCTGGAATTACTTGCATGTGTAGGTTCTTTTGTAATAAAATGTATTTGTACACCAATAACACTGATTAACGAGTCACATTAAAGAAGAAACTTTGCATAGATCTTTATTCACCTGCGTTTAAGACCTACACATATTATTTCTTCTAAGTGTACAGATGTAATATGATCGTTGTAACGAAATGGAGTATGATGAGGTGGTGATGATAATGGAGTGGTAGTGATTGTGTGTGCTGTATATGATCCAGTTGTTTGGGAGCCTGTTCACTACGTTCTGAGAGCATGTGTTTGTAGGCACTTTGTTTGTTTTGTTTTGTTTTGTTTTTTGCATACAGGCAAAAATGAAAAAAAAAATTATGATGACATTAAATTTACACCATTGTCTCAGACAAGATAAAGGCTTAATAAAAAAAAAGAAAAAGAAACTTGCCTAAAGTTGCATTATGACCTAACATTTACATCATCATCTCTGACATAATAATGGCCTTAAAATTATCAAGTTCATAACATCATTGACTGAAAGTAGTTCTACATCACCTTCATTTCCGTGTTAAAATGTTAAAGAAAAAGGCGGAAATTAGTGTAAGATGGATACACATGTATGCATACTTCACACACACACGCACGCATGCACACACACGTGCACGCGCGCGCGCGTTTACGCACACTTACTTCCTCCCTTTCTCTCATACAAATAGGAACTCACAAAAACACATATACTACACTCACATACACACATGCATACACCTGCAAGCACATACGCACACTTGCTCTCTCTCTCTCTCTCTCTCTCACACACACAACACACACACACACACACACACACACACACACACACACACACACACACACCTTTCTCTCTGTGTGTGTCTCTCTATCTGTTTTTTTTCTTCTTCTTCTTCTTCTTCTGCTTCTTCTCTCTCACTCCCTCTCTCTCTCTCTCCCCCCCCCTCTCTCTCCCCCTCTCTCTCTCTCTCCCTCCCTCCCTCCCTCCTCTCTCTCTCTCTCTCTCTCTCTCTCTCTCTCTCTCTCTTCCCAGCTTAAAGAGAAGGAAAAAGATCATCCCATATCCATGAACAACTGATTTTCATGACAATAGCGCAGCTTGCAGAGAAAAAGCCAGCCAGGGTGGTGGAATATTCATGAGGGGTTCAGACGTTTGGTGATTTGTGGGGACCATGAAACAACCCCCCCCCCCCCCCACCCCCTTGGGCGTCATTGCTGTGTGGGTTTCATTGCCTGTGGTCATTTGGTTTATAGACCGTCCCTCTGTTGCAAAGTTTGTTGGTGTGCCGTCCTTGTTTCTGCGCTGGATACAGCTGCTTGTGCAGAGATGGAGGAGAAAACGTGTTGTTTATGCACATGGTCATTAAAATGAATGTGCTGTTTCTGTGACAGAGGTTCATCATGACCTTCACTCCAAATGCATGTTTTAGTAGGGGTTATGTTCTGAATAGAGACGGATAATTTGTTGTGTTGTCATGTAGGTTTTTTCTTAATGTGTTTATATTATATGTGTGCGCGCGCACGTGTGTGTGTGTGTGCGTGTGTGTGTGTGTGTGTGTGTGTGCGTGTGCGCATGTGTGTGTGTGTCACAGTTGCGACAAGGAATTCAAGTACAGTGCTTTGTAGTTGTTGAAAACAGTATGCGAAGTGAAAATTTTCATCATTTTCTTCTAAAACCCCAAAAATAATGGTAATCACTCAAAACTTTCAGAAAAAATTTAATTGGCACACTTCTTTACTTTTCAAGTCATACTTTCATTCTAAGTACTGGCAGTATTTTCATATTTTCACTTTTTCATACTTGTAGAAAGTATACAACTCCGGTTAGGCCAATGATATTCCATATGCTTGCATTCATACGATATAAAACAGTTATTGAGTACACTCTAATGTTGGTTATTGTTAATTTACAAACAAGAAAATGAGTCTCAGTTGTGATTTGGAGTGTGTCCCAGTTGTGACGTGAGTCCAGTTCTGGCCAGCTTCACCAAAAATAACAAATCAGCCAGACGGTTAAGAAGTTGCTTGATTTAACTTTGGTAACAACACTACTACCTAATTACATACACCAAATCAATAGCAAAAATATTTTGATGACGGAAAGGAGAAAATTGTCATCAGAAATCACATGGAATAAAAAAATAATTTGAAAAAAAAAAGTACGTTTCGTTTCCTGACGAGTTACTTACCAGTAGCTTCCATTCCATCAACAACACAGGTACATGAGCAGAGACAGGAAAAGAGACATTCTTCTATTTGTTTTCAATTTCAATAAAGCACCTCCAGTATATAGAAAACAGAACAAAAGAAAACTGATGAAGAGGTCTCCAAGGGTGGTACAGGACTGCTCTAAAGGCAGGTGGAGACAATGCTTCTCTGGGTCCTCTCCAGCACCTTTGGGTGTTTCTTTTTCTTCTCATTATCTTTTTTTTTCCCCACTAGCCCGGACAAGCAACAATGCATAATGCAGTAACTGGAAGACTATCAGCCTGGATTTATAAAACTGAAAAAAAAAAGTGCAATCAAAGATAGATATAGTGCATAGACATTTATGGTCTTGAAATGAATAAACTGATAATGACATGCCAACAGAAGGTTTTGTTAAACCTGGATCAGTAGAGACACTAAGCCACAGTATCACAGTTGTCCATTGCAGCTGGCACATTCCACGCAGTGGAATCAGATTATTCAGGCATGTCGCCAAGAATGCCGTACGAGAGAAACTGTCAAACACACCTATCCCCTGCTCAGATTTGAAACCCAAAATTAACGATTATGTAAAAGACCTCTGGCAGGAGGATTGGAATAAACAGACGGATAACAAACTCTTTCAGATCCGTCCAAACCTAAAGGAGTTCCTCCCATCTTCGTCTGGTGGTCGAAAAGAAGAAACAGTTCTGTGCCGGCTGCACACCAGCCATTCGTATTTTACCATTCCTACCTTTTAAAGAGTGAAGAAGCTCCTTGGTGCATTCCGTGTCATGTGCCACTCACAATGAAACATATTCTTTTAGAGTGTTGGGATTTGCACGATGTGAGACACAAACATTTTACAGCAGATTCCATGAAAACCTTGTTCAGAGATGTTCCGCCTGACGCGATCTATGAGTTCTTGAAAGAGGTTAACATTTTTCATCGGATCTGAGATTTTACAGTGGAAAGATTTTTTACAAAGTTTTGGATGAGATTTAGATGATGTCTTTTAAAGAATTGTGTGAATGAATGACCTGTGAGTTGATTTTAACGTGGTGACAGCCCTGATATGGCCCTTTGCGGTCGGCTGGGCTATAAGCAACATTATCTTATCTTATCTTATTCAGGCATGTCCTCAAATTTCCTCTTGTCTGGAAATGGCCTCTTTCTTTAATCGAAGTATGTGCATTCAGAAAATGAAACTATGTTTTGAGTTTTTAGGAGCTGTGAGTTTAAAGGACCACAGAAGTATCTGTCGACAGTGTGCATCTTCATATCACAAGTCTGCCATATTGTTTTTAACATGATTTTTATAGTTACACTCAATTTATAGCAACAACATAAACAAACATAGATTATATTCCTGAAATTTATTCCATTAAAAACAAACAGCATAAAAAATAACACAGATCAAAATTACACAATGACTAGAATAACTACGTGCCTCTTTAAGTAAATGATCTCCACACCAGACATGTGTATGAGAGTAACCCATATGCTTGCACATTGGCGTCTTTCCCTTTGTGCATTTGTATGTCTGTTCAGGCATATGTGCTGTGAGATTATCTATATTTTCCACCATAGATAATGTACAATGTCTGTCTGCTTTAATGCAGAAAGCATTTATTGATTTGTTATTTGATGAATTTTAGTTTTTTTAGTTTGTTTGCTTACTTTTTCTTTTTGCAACAACAAGAAAGATGATTTTTGTTGCCATGATGAAAATAAACAAGTACATCCCCAAAACTGATAAAAATTGCTGTACCCATTTGCCTAGCACACATTGAGCCTTGAAGCATGTAGAACAAATAAGAATCTTTTCTGTTTCATTGGCATTGGGCTAGGATCTTTGTTTGACTTGTTTTTTCCTGCCATTTGTGTAATGTGTTTGTTGCTTTGTAGAGCTGTGATGTGTATGTCAGTGTTTTTATGCAGCACAGTATATTTCAAAACGCACAGCATGGTCATGGTTCAGAATTGAACACTGTAGTGTTAAAAATAATGTTATGTATGTATCTATGTAAATTAACAAAAATTTGCAATAGAATATTTTAATGTTGATAGAATTGTAAGTATGAAAGTGTTTAAAGGAAATCCTTGAAATGTGCTAAACTGTGAAGGAAACCGAAGAAAAAAAGAGAGAAAGAATTCTGAGTCGAGTTTCAAGGCGACAGTGGTTTAGGGTGAAACTCCAGTTTTATGGGCATTAACATTGCATCAGTAGTCTCTGTTGAGCTCTGCTTCTTTTGCAATGCAAATGTTCCTCCATCCCTTCTTGTTCCCCTACCCCTCACTCCTGCTACATTTCTCCCTTTAATTGTGGGGTGAAGCCTGGCAAAAGGGAGAGAAACACCATATGTTTCCAGGTGGCGCTGCTACTTATGAGCCATAAGTTTACTGTGGAAAGAAAGGATAGTTGCACTTGTTTCCTTTGATCTTGGATGTGTGTGTGATGCTGAATATATTATATGGTCAGGAATGCTATATTTAACTCGCTGGCAAATTGGTGGTTTCACATGGGGACATTTAAGAATCCATTTGTCTCTTGTTGATGTCAGTCCACTGAGTCATGTTTCCATTGGTGCATTTGCAAGATGCTTTTAATTACAATTCATTTTAGTTTTAGGTACATACCAAGACTAACGGAACTAGTCGGCTAACTTGGCTGTTGTTCAACATTAAACATGAGCAGTTTAGCAAGAATTTGCCTGACACTTGGCCATGATCCTACAGTAAATGATTAACACAAAACAAGCAGAGGACCTGGTATGTGTTTTACTGTTAACATTACAGTAGATGAGCACAAAAGAAACAAATGATTTGATGTGTGCTGTACCGTCAACTCCAAAGCAGACAAACACAGAAACAGGTCACTTGGTGTGTGTTATACAGTAGACAAACACACACAAAAAGATGATTTGGTGTGTTGTACAGTTGACTGTACAATAGACAAACACACTTGACATGGGTGTGTGTTATACAGTTGACTCTGCAATAGACAGAACACAAAAACAGTTTGTTAGGTGTGTTACATAGTTGAGTCAACAGTAGACAAACAAAAAAGCAAATGACTTGGTACGTGTTATAAGTTGACTGTACAGTAGACAAACGCAAAAACAGATGACCTGGTGTGTGTTGTACAGGTGATTATACAGTAGACAAAACACAAAAAACAGATGATTTTTGGTGTGTTATACAGTTGACTCTACAGTAGACTAAACACGAAAACAGATGATTTGGTGTGTTATACAGTTGACACTACAGAAGACAAATAGAAACAGATGACCTGCTGTTATACAGTTGTTTGTACAGTAGACAAACACAAAAACAGGTGATCTGGTGTGTTAAACAGTCAACACTACAGTAGACAAAACACAAAAACAGATGATTTGGTGTGTTTAAACAGTTGACACTACAGTAGACAAAACATGAAAACAGATGATTTGGTGTGTTATACAGTTGACACTACAGTAGACAAATAGAAACAGATGACCTGCTGTGTTGTGCGCACAAAAACACATGACTTTGTATGTGTTATGCAGTTGACACTACAGTAGACAGACACAGAAACAGATGACTTAGTGAGTGCTAACACTACAATAGACAAACACAAAAACGGATGAGTTTGGTATGTTATACAATATACAGAAGACAAACACACAAAGACAGATGATTTGGTGTGCATTATACAGTTAACACCACAGTAGACAAAACACAAAGACAGATGACTTGGTGTGCGTTATACAGTTAACACTACAGTAGACAAACACAAAGACAGATGACTTGGTGTGTGTTAAACAGTTAACACTACAGTAGACAAACACAGAGACTGATCACTTGCTGTGTGTTATGCAGTTGGCTCTACAGAAAACAAATAAAAGCAGCTGACTTGGTGTGTTATACAGTTAACACTACAGTAGACAAACACAAAGACAGATGACTTGGTGTGTGTTAAACAGTTAACACTACAGTAGACAAACACAAAGACGGATCACTACTGTGTGTTATGCACATGGCTCTACGGAAGACAGATAAAAGCAGATGACTCGGTGTGTGTTATACAGTTTACAGTAGATGAACACAAAAAACGGATCACTTGGTTTGTGTTATACAGTTAACTCTAAAGTAGACAAACACAAAAACAGATGCCTTTAATGTGTGTTAACACTACTGTAGGCAAACACAAAAGCAGATGACTGGTGTGTGTTATACTGTTAAAACTGTATCAGATGATTTGGTGTGTGTTAAACAGATGACTTTGAGTGTATTATACTGTTAACACTACAGCAGACAAACATTAAGAACAGATGAATTGATGTGTGTTAACACAACAGTAGACAAGCACAAAAACAGATGCCTTTAATGTGTGTTAACACTACAGAAGACAAACATTGAAAATGTATGAATTGGTGTGTGTTAACGCAACAGTAGACAAACGCAAAAAAATGCCTTTAATGTGTGTTATGCAATAGATAGACACAAAAGCAGATGACTTGGTGTGTGTTATACAGTTGACTCTACAGTAGACAACACAAAAGCAGATGGCTTAATCTGTGTTAACCCCATAGCAGACAGACACAAAAGCAGATGACTTGGTGTGTGTTACACAGTTGAACAGTGGGCGGATACTGCAGACGGTGGTCCTGCTGCTGTGTGACGGCCTGTTCAACATGATGCACAATGTGTTCGCCTTCACTGTGCTAGCGCTGGTCACCCCGCTGTCCTACGCCGTGGCCAACGCCACCAAACGCATCGTCATCATCAGCGGCTCCATCATCATCCTGCAAAATACCGTCTCCCCGCTCAACGCTGTCGGCATGCTCATTGCTGTCCTGGGGGGTCCTGTGTTATAACAAGGTACAGAGAGAGGAGGAGTGTGTGTGTGTGTGTGCGCGTGCATGCATGCGTCTGTGTGTCCTTGTGGTGGCTATCTGTCCACATTGTATGATTTTATTCAAGGAAAGAAAATTGTCTGAATTAATGGTAAGGTATTGACATCAACATATTTCAGTATATCATTGGCAGATCAATAGTACATAATTAGATTTCAGTGTAGTATTGTAGCACCGAAGAACGAAATTTCAAATGAACAAGAACAGTTGTATCTCATCAATCTGGTTTCAGATAACAAATACTAAGACTTTGTTTGAACAAGAAAGCAGTGTCTCCCTTTTGAAGATTCTCAGTGTCTCCCATTTGAAGATTCTCAGGACAAAGAGATGACATCACACATCAGCATAGCCAGTCTCCTGTAATCAAACGGTCAACCAAGTGCAGTGCCAGCAAAGCAGTCAGGCTGGCCAGCCTGCCAGTTCTTGATGTTATGCAGCATGTCAAGTTGCATTCAGTCAAGCGCATATTCATGTGAGAGCTCTGAGGTCAGTCTTTGGCATCAGACAGAGGACAAGGTGACATCTTGAAGGCTATGGACAGAGCCGGCCTTGTTAGTGCTGAGACCATGACTAGTCCTGAAGGCCTGGATGAGAGGTGGGGGCCATGTCATCTTCACGGACAGTTCCCACATGCCTCCTCTGATCCTGTACAGCATTGTCGCTCAGGCACACAGGAAGAGAGGACAACCAAGGAAGCAATGGGAGGACTGTATCAAAGGCAGCCTGAAGTATGGTGGCATTCCCTCAAGAGAACTCCAGTCCTGTGGAAAAGGTAGGGTCAGGTGGCGAGTCTTGACGAAGAACGCCTTCACTTGTTTTGAGAACAGCCAGAGGGAGTGGGTGACATCCAGTCAGGGAGCACAGACAGTGAAACCACCTGGATGAAACATAATGAAAATGAAACACTGTCTGCATCTCCAGCCACTTGTACAAAGACATGCCAGGGAGTCCTCTTAATACACCTTCCTGGGACATCCTTCCTTCTCTTCACTGTCAGGCTGCCTCCTTTTCAGTGACTTTAAAAAGCCTCTTTGAACTTGTTGTCCCTCATGCCTCTTTCTCATATCACCTGGTTTTGGCGTGACATGTAGTAAAGTTCACATCATCATGTATCTCCCAGCAATTCTCCAAGACTTGGGCATGACCGTCATTTTTATCCTGGTCGTATTTGTAACCAGCAGGTTTTATGTTATGACAGAATATGACCAAGATTTACACACCCCCCCCCACCCTCCTCCCTCCCCCCAAAAAGCACTACCCCACCAAAACCACAGCGGACATACATTCTCAAATTGCTGAGTTGTAAACAATTTGTTCGGTGCACCTTCCAGTTCTTCTGCTTTACTTTATTCTTATAAATCATCACAGTAGCGCTTTTTGATAGTCAGACGCTGACAGCTTCGGCAAAGATTTTACTGATACCCGATGTCCATACAAATGGAACTGGGAATAGATATATCTCCGGTTGTTTTATGAAAGAGAATCAAGTGAGAAAGAAAGTATTTGAGGAGAGTGAGTGACACGATAAAAAAAAAAAAAAAAAGTTGTGACAGCCTGGACTTGCATACTCTGCATTCTTGAAACTTTAATTTCTTGGCATTAATGGTGTCCAACTGAATTTGTCATACTATGGATATGTGCTGACCAATAAATATCTGATGTCAGACAGCAAACCCATAAGACTTCTAGAAGGCTCCCAAAACACATATTTTGCAAAGCTGGGAGTTTATCGTCATTATGGTTGAAGCTGTTCATTATAAAGATTGGATGGAAGGGAATGGAAACAAGGATTGTCAAATCTTTCTTTTTCTCTTTCTCTGTCTCTGAGCAGACCTTCCGGTTCTGTTTTCAGCTTTGGAGCAGATTGCAACTCCAACCATCAGATTACTACTTTGCTATCCGCCCATTGGAGTAGTTTGAAACTCGAAGCATCAGATTGCTGTTTTGCTATCCTCCATTGGAGCATTTTGCAACCATAAGCATCAAATTGCAATTTTGCTATATACAACAAAAACACACACACACACACAAAATGCTACTCTTGAAAAGAAAAAAAGATAGGTGGAGCATGCCTTCAGCAGTAAATCATTGTTAAATCTTGTGAAAAAGTGGAAACAAACCACATCATTCTTATGTCAACATAGGAAATCATATAAACAGCTGATTCTGTAAGGTTTTCGTTACAGATTACTGTTGTGTTTCTATTTAATTTAGTTATTTATGACCAGTGGCCTTTTTGCTTTAATAACATAGCGAAGAATATTTTTTCTGGATTTTGATTTTCAGTGTAAATAGTGGTGGTGGTACTCTCATATACAGTTTTGTTATTGTTAGTGAGTTGAATATATCTTCAAGACAGTAATGGAGTTGGAACTGATATGTGTGCTTGTGAGTGTGTGTAAGTATGTGTTTGTGCGTGTGTGTGAGACATGCAGTGAATTCATAAGGTATTGTGTGACTACTTATTGAACATTTACTTTTACTGCTGTACATTTCTATTGGTTGTCAGACTTCTGTGGTAAGTGCAGGAAATGCTAATTTAGAGCTTAGAAATGGCTAAGTGTACAGCTTCATGGGGTGTTACCCCCCTCACCACCACAGGGGCATTGTCCCTTAACCCCACGAAGCTGGGCCTGTGTGGACTTCCTGTACCCCGGGCCGCAATATGACCTTTGCACTTTCAAGCTTAAGAATTACTTGGCCACTTACAGTTAGTCCTGCCCTACAGTCTGTATAATGGATCATGCAGACTAACTTGCCCAACACCTATTTTGTCCCCCATGGCCTTTCCAGTGTAGCCTTTTTATCATCTGGGATCTTGGCCACCCCAGTGATATAAGTCAGCCACTCTGAAGGGTGCATGTGTGTGTGTGTGCGTAGGTCACTAATCTGTATACTCTAGGTCAGGACTTGTGCTGGACATTAAGCTAGGGGCTGGCAGTTTGAGGGCCTGCTCATTGGTGCTGGCCATGGCTCAGGGATGTTATGTGTGGTGCCTGCTGCCTGAACCAGGGTGCCGTTAGAACCAGGGCATGGTGTGATCCACTTCAGCATGGTGTTTGTTTAGGGAGGATGATGGCTGTGGGGGGGTCTGTTATGCAGCAGCATCCTATGTAACCATCTGTACTTTTCACCATTTAGTGAAGAGACACTCTTCTTCTTGTCAGTAGACTCAGCACAAGTATTGAGCCATGGTAATGCACATGCAGTCAAAAGGGGAATGCCTTCCTTCAGATTGCTTTAAGTGTTACATACATACCTTGAATCACTTAGAGGCTGTCCCCGATTCCCTGATAGAAGCATTTATTGTTTCTTATGATCTGCCTTCAAAGAAACCATTGTAAGAGGATCTTCAAGGGAGGTCAATCATTGCATAAGCAGCTGCTGTCTTGATGAGTAGACTTAGATATAGGTATCCCACAAGGACTTACACAAAAGAATTGTATTCTGCAAGTGGTATGATTCTGCTAAAAAAAAGATTTTGCTTATCTCTTGTGTGTGTTTTCAAGTTAGAATACAAAGACCTGCTTAGTTGCACAAATTCTCCAGCTGAAAATTTTTGCAAAATTATTTTCACTGAATTAATAATGTTAACAAATTGTGATTCAGATATTCACTCCAAAATATGTGCACTGCAAAATTCTTGGCTAATAACATGATTTTTTTTGTATTATGCTGTTTACAGCTATGTTTTTGTTACTTTTCTCGTAGTCATTTATTTTTATTTTTCAGTAGGTAGAAAATAGACTCAGAAAATTTTACACACATACATGCATGCATGCACGCATGCACACACGCATGCATGCACACACACACACACACACACACACACACACACACACACACACACACACACACACACACAAATCTATATAAATGAAGGCAAGCTTACAAACATGCACACATACATACACATACACCTTCACACACACAGAAGTGATTGAAAGTGTAAGAAATGGTTTAACCTGTATGTTAACCGTCGTTGCATTCCTGTCCGTCAGTCCAAGTACGACCAGATGCAGGCAGCCAGGCGGGAGAAGATTCTGCCCTACGTCCACAGCGACTCCAACCTCCTCCAGCTCGGAGTCCCACACCTGCCCCACTCCAAGAGCGACGCCAACTTCTTCAGCAATGGTCAGGCCAATGGACCCTACCCCACCAGTGCTGCAGCCAACGGCCACATCCTGCTGCGTGATCTTCCCAGCAGCCAGGAGGGGTTCACCCTCATCCCTGTGGCCTCCCACACCCCTGCAGACGTGGCGGTGGGGACCACAGCTTCTCCCTCCAAACCAGTTCACTTTCAGTCCAGCTCTTCCCACCGCCTCCATTCTCGTAACATTCACCATGTATGAGAGGAGCAGAAGACGCTTGGAAGGGAGAGGGAGTGGGAATAAAAAAAACTGGGGAGGGGTAAGGAGTTGGGAGAGGGTGAAAGGTACCTTTCCCTTCCTGAAGATCTGTATGTTTCATTTTATGTACTTTGTTTCCTGTATTAGTTTTTTAATTCAAAAGTTTTTTTGATTTCGGTTTAGTTTCATTGGTTTAAGATCTTGGTTTTTTCTGTTATTGTTTTCAGATTTTGGTTTTCTGTCATTGGTTCGACATTTTAGTTTGATAGCATTAGTTTTATGTAATTGATTTTAAAACGTTGGTTTTATATCATTAGTTTAAGACTTTGGTTTCATTTATATCATTGGTTTCAAGACCAAGGTTTCGTTTGATTACTTGGAAGTTTGGTTTTATATCATTAGAGTAAGATTTTGGTTTTATATATACTGGTTTGAGTTATTTTGTATTTTACTTTCTCATGGTCTTGAAAACTGGTCAGAATGGGAAACAGTTGTGTGAACAAACGTTCCTTAATAGAGGCTTGAAAGACATTGTATATATCATTGATCAACCAAGATTGTCTGATTCTTAACAAGGATATAAGCCAGTCTGGACGATACAAGTACCAGCCTGTTTCAGCATTACAGAGAAAAGTGTGAATGGTGTCAGATCGTTTTAGAGGGGGGAGATATCTGGGGCAGGGGGATGAGGAACTTTGGCTTAAGATGTGATGTTCATCTGGTGATGACTGTGTTGTACTTGAAAAGTAACAGCTGTGGTCGAAAGGACTATAACTAAAGAAAGTGAAATGGAAAGAAACTGAAAAACACACACACACACACACACACACACACACACACACACACACACACACACACACACACACACACACACACATGTGCACACATGCACACACACACACACACACACACACACACACACACACACACACACACACACACACACACACATATTAATGCTCTTATTGGTATCTGTTGTTATGTTGGAAGTATTCATGTTATGCAGTGCAGTTAAAATAAGTTTCAAAGCCACATACATTTGTGTCTAGTCAGTCAAGCGAATCTTATGTCTTGTGCAGCTGTTAATGCATCGCATATGTCAGTTTCACAGTCTGCTCATGACAGTGCATGAGAAAACCAGGTAACATCACAAAGCTCACTCCAAAGCAAAAGCAAACAATTGTCAGCTGTCTTAAAAATGACAGCAGGCTAATCAAGCCTTTGTTAGTTTTCTTATCACCTGTTCTGTGCACACCCAAGGTATATACATAGAATTCAAGTGCTTTTTGTGTTTACTAAATTGATTTTGAGATCTACCGTCAGGGGACAAAAATAGCCTTAATGTCTGAGCTTTTTCATCCAAAATAATGCCCTCAAAACTTCTCTGATAAAGAGAAAAGGTGGATACAGATATAGTATGGCTGTATTCGCTTTAGAAACTATTTTTGGCCTGCTCATGGTGTGCTTGCTTGCTGACAGCATTTACTCAGAGGCTTGCAGCTACACTGCAACTTTTCTGAGGTCTTTCATTGACATCATGTTCCTGTTGACTGACTGACCGCTGCTGTAGGCCAAACTTAACAGGAATGAAAAAAATCAAGACTAATATTGGTATTTAGATTCAGTTTTGCTTTTTTTTTTTTTTTTTAGTGATTTTAAATGTACTTTCGGGAGACAAAGTTATATTTTCTGCAAAAATTCCATGACACCTGGTTCTCTGTTGCTTCATCATGATTCTGACTTTGCTTATCTGTCAGCATTTTGGCAGGAACACTGGGAGGCATATGGAGTTGCAATTGTTCAAACAGAATGACTGTGTAAAAAAAAAAAAAAAAAAATGACCGTGTGATCATGAGTGAGTGTGAGATCAATATCTCATTAGCACAAGGTCCTCAGGGGCATGTTATGTTTGTGTGTGTGTTGTGTGCATACTTTTTAAATGAGATTGTCTGAAGTTTTCAAAGTCACCAACTGTCTCCTTTCCTTATGTCCATGTATTGCAATTTTAAATACAATAACTGCAGCATTTCCAGGAACCACAACTCATCATAATACAAAGTCTAGACACGAACATGGATCTAAAGAGAACTCCCGTCTGAAAGTAGTGGAGTTCGAGGCATGTGGGTGTATAGAGTTTGGATTGAGAATTGCAGCTGACCAAGAGAGCTAGATTCACTTGAACCTGTGGTGACTCCGTAGCTGTAGATTGAAAAAGAAAAGAATACAAGAACAATGGTGAACGTCAGTGAATTAACAGTTCTGGAGGGGGACTGGTTATGATGTATTATCAGAGTCAGAAAGAGTAGAAGTCACCAGAAAGCTTCAAGTACGAGGGAAGGCTGATGAAGATGCAGATTCCCCACTTTTCCACATGTTCACAGATTTCCGAGAGATGTAGAAATGAGAAATCTTGAAAGTGTTATTTCAGGGGAAAAAACATTTCATAGGGAGAAGGGAGGGGAGGGGCAAATGGCAGTGAAATCGAAGAAGAGCACTGGTTGCTTAATCTGTATGCTACCAGGCGTCAGTGATGTCCCAAGATCTCATGCAGAATTTTCCCTAGAGTGGGCAGTCACCATTTGTCTGATGGATTGAAGACAGGGCAAAATAATGCCTGGACATTATGCATGGGCAAGACACGACAAACATGTCAGAGTTTGGCGAAAGCTGTGTGAACAGTGGCCCCAGTTTGTGTTTTTGACTGAAAAGTAAACTTCATACAGCTTGATGTTCAGAGTTTATCAGATTGCATCGCTTCGAGTGTAAGTTTTGAAATTGGAGGGGGCAAGAGGAGGAGGAGGGGCTAAAGGAGGAGGGGAGAGGGAAGGGACATGCCCTGGGCCCCGTTAGAGTATCAGGGATGTTGTAGCTCTTCAGCAGGAGCCATGATGATGTCAGGGACTGGGGTCATGAAGGGCAAGGAGTCAGTGGGGGGGACCTCAGACACAGGATGAGACTAACGATGATGCTGGGGACTGAAAGGCACCTCCAGTCTGTGCCAGTGAAGAGAGATGTGCTGAAGCATGTTGAAAGGCTTAAAGTGCACTTCACATATCAGGAGGAGAGAGCACTTCTGAAGAAAATGAAAGAGATGTAGTCATCCAATGGAAAACAAAACAAAGCAAAATCTAAACAAAATATAGGAGAGAGTTGTTGTTGGCAGTATTATGTTTCTCTTGCAGGCGAAAGATCTCACCGAAATCAAAAGCATAGACTTGTTAATATGAAAAATGCTGATGTTATGGAACATTGTTTGGAACGGCTAGGGAAATCAAAGCTGACAGTTTGTGCCTGTCCTGTTTCCTTCTGTAAACCTTTGTGCTTTCAGTTGCTTGTGATGATGGAGAATGAAGGTTTGTGTGTGTGTTTTTTTTACTCTGAGCCAGATTTCAGTCTGTGCACATCTGATCCAGAAACACAGAGCCTGTCACTGTGCACATCTGATCCAGAAACACAGAGCCTGTCTTTTTGCTTTTTGTCTGTACGCAGGTGTGCTTAAGGCAAACTTGATCATCTGAAAAAGTAGGCTGAAGAGTGGAAGGTGGCATTCCTGTTCATAAATACATACTTAACAGTACTGTGACAGTTTGGGACCAAACATTATGTAACATGGACCTGACCACTGCCCTGTCCCCCCACAGTCTTTCTGTCTTCAGGGACTTTCTTTTTTTACCTTTTCAAGAGCGTAGGGACAGTTTTCCGTGGAAATTGTCCTTGTGGAACATAATCCCCACACTGCACGTCATAACAAATGACAGGTGTAAACCTTCAGGTTCAGATGTATCGAACACAAAGAAATGTGTAAGCAGGGGCCATTACCTGGAAGTGAACAGCTGATATTCAACGTGTCAGACCAAGGGGCCAGCCGGGAATGGAATCTGGGAAGCTGACATACCATCATATTTTGTGTGGTCAGAAATCACCAAGTGTGTGGTTGTGGAAATAGCGTGCATGAAGTGACGAAAGTTAGTCTCGCATGACTGTTGCAAGCGAGGTATATGGTAATGAAAGACAGTATCTGAAACTGACGAGCGCTGTTTGGTGTGTCAGGGGCACTCTGCAGGGGCATGTATGCTGTTTCGCGCATGTCAGAGTTGGTGCAAAACGTACAAATTTCAACCTCTCTTCAGGTCACCACCAGTGTGACTGGAACATGTAAACTGAATTTGTCTAACTCCGTTTGTGGGCACTGTTGCACATTGACAAATGTTTCCCTTTGTGGTCGGCTGGACTGTAAGCAACATGATCATTACCATTACCAAGTCTCAGCCATGTAGAGAAGGTAGAAAAGAAACAGCTTTGTTGGCCTCTTTCACATGCCGCTTCAGCCAGTAAAGGTGGAGGGAAAGAATGCAGCTAGATCCTATTACATTTCTTGAATTAAAGGATGGTTAATGTTCCAATGCCCTTCCTGAGTGAGACTCACAGGGGATACTAAGAGAAGAGGTGGCTTGTGTACCATGGGGTTTAAGTTCTTAAGCTGGCTTTTCTTAGTACCCCCTGCTGCAGAGAAAAAAAAAATTATAATCCTCAGGGTAAAAAATTCTCCAGAGTCAGAGAGTCATCTTTAGCATGATTTGTCAACTGATATTGTAGATGTTTCTGACATTAATGTTATGAAAGCTAGTCATGAAAGTAAAGTGATCAAAGCACACATGCAGGCATGCTTGCAGCACTTGCACACACACACACACACACACACACACACACACACACACACACACACACACACACATGCACTCTTTGGATCACTTAGAACCTTTGATTTGGGTCTAGTGTGTTCAATTATTTTCATAAAACTTTCATTGAAGTTGGAATACACAGAGGTGTAAGGCATTGATCTCACCGACAGCAGTATTGTGTGTGGTTTTGATAAAGCATTCCTGTTTTTGAAGTCGGCAAATGAATCGGCCCTCTTCACATATCAGACCATATCAATAAGCAGAACTTAAAACAGTCCTTGAAATCTGTGTTAATATCGGTTCTTAAGGAAACAGTTTTGTACATGTGTGATGTAGGGTTTAGGTTTTTATGGTGTAATGTTTTATTTCACATTTCCTTTTAATGATGATGGACATCTTTGCTTGAGTGATTGTAGAGAAAATTCTGGATACAGACTGTGTGTGTGTGTGTGTGTGTGTGTGTGTGTGTGTGTGTGTGTGTACAAACTTTGGACGACACCAAGCCTATGTTATACTGATCAGCCTGTTATGTACCTGTTTGAACAAAGTCTTCATCAGGTCTAATGACTGTGAGGTGAAATGTACCTTCTGTGGTAGAATTTTCCAGTGTATCCTCCATTGAACGATCTAGTGTTCAACAGCTTCCTCCTCACATCAACCCCTAAATTCTATAGTGGGTTGAGTCTGACATTTTGACAGTATTTTTAATCACTGTTTCCACTAGCATCTGTTGTTCTGCTGGTCTGTAAAGTCTTTCGACACTGCGTCAGTGAGGATGCTTACAAGGGAGATAACTGGCTGTTCTTTTGTTTTGTCCTCCTGATCAGATCCAAATAATCATTTTCCTGTATGACTAATATCTTGCACAAGACAGGAAAACACTGCTTAGTTTTGCACTGGTAGATATGATAAGTATATAAAATGTAACTTTGAGTGGTGGGGAAGCGGGGGACACTTGTTATCTATCCTGCCAAGAAGTCTGACTGATTATCTTTTCACAGCCCTCACATCTGTGTGTAACATTTCCAGCAAACCACATAATTGTGAAGAACCAAACACAGGGCTCTGTATTCCAAACACGCAGGAATTGTTGTTGCTGTTGTTGTTGTACCCTAGCTAAAAGACTTAAGGAATCATCCGAACAGCCGAAGCTCTTGAACACTATGGTACTGATGCATCAGCTAGGGATGAGAGCATATGTGTGTGACCGTTTCTGATTACCCCGCCCCCTTGGCAGCCCACACTCCGACTTCGACGGATTTTGGAGACTGATGATGTTATGCTAGGAGCTTGTCACGACTGAAGACAATCCCCACATAACTATGCTGAGCATAACAACGTTTTGATGTAGCCTTGGTGTTCTAGCCTGTGTCAGCTGGTCTGACACAGCCTTAAGCCAAGGCAAGCAGGAATTGGATGATGTGATTAGCATCCTATTAGACAATGAAAATTGTCTGAAAAACCAGCATTTTTTTTTTCTTTTGATTTGTTGTAAAAAGAAGAAAAATTTTTAAACTAACCAGAGTCTATTCATGTATGATACACATATACACAAACGTCATGCAGTCTGCCTGTGAAGAACCCTCCCCAGACAGACCTGGTTTTCATGACATTTCTAGAGTCAGAGAGGTTCTATGATACAGCCTTTTTCCCCTCATCGTAAAAGGGAAGGGTCAGTAACGTTAGAAAACTGTCCACATTTGTTATATTTATGTAACTGCTACATCTGTAATTGAATAAGACAGACAAAGGCATTGTTTTGAAGTGAAAGTATGTACATGTAAATAAAGTATGGGAAAATGTCTCACCAAGATGGACCGAGACCATTCTGTCAGATTTCTCTTACTCTATCAACACCACCCTCCCTCCCTTCACACACACACACACACACACACACACACTCTCTTCCCTCTCAGCCTTGTCCTCCCACCAGCTCTAACTCCTTCCCCACACCCCAAAAATGCTCCCCACCCATATGCCAATGTGTTCTCTTCAGCTTCCCTCCCCCTTAATTTCCCTCTTCCTCCGCTTACCCTCTCCCCCTTCCTTACAGTACGTCTGTTCGTTTTATTAATGACCATTGATGTTTGTGAGTAAATGTATGATGAAAACTAAGTTGTACTTTCTCCTCGTCCTCCTCCCATGTCCTTCAGTTACTTCTAATGTTTATTGTTTGTTGTTGTTGTTCTTTTCTCACCCGCTTTCTTGTAAGCTGTGTTGATCTCAGTATATTCCTTGATTCACAGAAAAAAATGAGAGATTCTGTGTGTCTAAGCATTCCTCATAGGCTGCCGAAATGGATTTCTCCATTCTCTTCGGTTTGTATTGTGCATTCTTACAGTTTTTTTCTTGTTGTCTCGCACTTTTCTTTGCGAGCCTGGTCTATCGGTGTATTCAGTGGGTTAAGCTCAGGATATTACAAAAGTGATGTTCCGTTGATCAAGTTCTAGTTGAATATTGTGAAAATCATACAATTATCCTAAAACAGTGACCATTTTTTTTTGTTCGTTTAAAGTTTTTTTGTAGTGATACTTTGTTCTCGTTCAAAGTGTGTGAGCTGTTATAAATCAACATGTTTCTGATAAAGGTAGGTGTTTGTGGCCAGCAACTTGCTGGATGAACTAATCCTTCCTGATGTTGAAAAACATTGAGCAAAGTCAAAACCTCAGCAGTAGGGCGACTGTGACATCGGTCATCCTTCCTCCCACTGAAACCAGTTCATGTAGACAGCCCGTTTGTTGGCAGTTCAGTCTGTGTTCAGACCCTTTGATCATTTTGCTGTAGGCATTCCCACATTCTCCCAGCATGCGATTTTCTAAAGGAGCATGTGGTGGTGGGTGACAGTGCTATGCATAGCAGGGTATTTCATCTGACGTCTTTCTTCAGTGGCTGCACTTGGGTATGTTTTTATTATAAAAAAAAACTTTTTTTTCGTTTTACTTTAGTTTCAGTTATTTATCTGCTTATTCATTTTGTTGGTTGGATGGTATGGAGTGTTTTTTCCTCTTTCTTTTTTTTCCCCCCCCTGTTTTCTTTTCTTCTTTAATCTAAATATACGAATCTGTATTTAACAGTCTACAGTGATCAAAGCAATTGGCTGTGTAGGAAGTTTGGAGGGATGCTTTAATTACTTCTTTTGCTTGTTATTATCTCTATTCTTTGCTTTGAATCATGAGTTTGTCAACTTTTTTTTTTGTTATCCTTTGTGATGTATGTTTGCCTTTTTCTCAAAAATAATAATAATAATACCACCATCACCATTATAATCATCATCATTATCAAAATGATGATAGTTTTATTAATGATAATGACAATAATCTTAATGATAGTAGTAATAATGAATAAATAATGGTGTTAATATACTGATCTTACAATAATAATAATGATAATAATAATCAAGCTGATTTGGATTGTAAGGTTATACAAGGTAGTATCTGAGGGGAGGGCAAGAGGGAGAAGAGGAATGATAGCATGTGGAAGAGGGGGGGGGGGGGGGGGGGGGGACAATAATTATGTCCACAGCTGCTGCATTTTTTTTTTTTTTCTATCAAGGAATTTGTATCTAGGAAGACATAATTCAGGGCTGCGGACAGTTACAACGAGGTATCGCTGTACATTTTGTAGATGTAAGTGTGAATGTCTTTATTTGTGGTCACACTCACAGCCAAAAAACAAAAGCACATGATCTTTTCATGATCATTAGTTTTCCTTTTTGTTCTTCTTTTTGCTTTGGTTTCATTAATCTGTGTTTCACACCTTGGTTATTGACTTCACCTTGTTTTTTTTATTTTTCAGATACATGATTATTGAATACTTTCTTTTAATTTTAGACATACATTATTTGACTGCATCACTTTTTCTGTTTCAGAAACATTACTGGTTGTCCTTTTTTTCAGTTTTCAGTTACATTATTGTGAACTATGTCACTTCTTTAAGTTTCATGTATATTATTATTGACTGTGTCACTTTATTTAAGTTTCAAGTTCTTCATTTGTTAGTTGACTGTATAGTTTATCGTTTTTGTTTGTTAGCTTACATACCTTTTTTGTTGTTGTTGTTGTTGTTACTGTTCTGGAAACGACTGATAATAAATTTGATAAAGAGTAATCTGACTTCTCTCAGTCATCTGTATGCACAAAAAAAAAAATCAGAGGCAGGCGCCAGTTTAGTTGAATTGCTCTGGCTTTTCCTGTTCCCCTCTTTGTTTCACTTCCACCCCCGTCCCCCTGCCCCCAGGATAATGTCAGAAACCCTTTCAGCCCAACAACTACCCCACCTTCAGGTAGAGCTTTCCGTCATGCTAATTCCTCATGTCTGTCTCTGTGGAAGATTCTACCTTTTGTTTTGTATTGTGTTTTCATCTTTCTTTGTTGTCATTGACTGCCTTTCCGCCTTGGTGAATCATTGTACTGTCTTTGTTCTTGTAACTTTTTAACACTTATTTCTTATCACAATTTACAATATGCCAGGGTTTTTTTTTTCTTTTTTTTTTTTTTTTTTTTTTTTGTTTTTTATTGTTTTTTTTAACTACCTGGTAATTATCAAGTGAAATTTGTAGACACTGTCCAAAGTGGACACTTATTGTCCATATATATATGTATGTATGCATAGTTACATACATTGTTATAAATATATTGTTATATTTGAGTGTATTGCAGTAGTACATTTTTTACCATTTTGAAAATCTAGATTAAAAAAAAAAAAAAATCAAGCAGAATGGTTGATCGTGCCAAAGCAGTCTTGACTGACCCGCTGTTAGGATGTCTGTAGTTTGTGTCATGGACTGTTTCTGTGGTAATGTTTTTTTTTTTTTTTTTTTTTTAAGGATGTAATCTGTTTGCTGGTCTGACCTTTTCAGACATTTTATCATAAGTTTGACAGTCCTGAAAAAAGCCTTGTATGAGCGGCTAGGCTATAATGATAGAAGCCATACTTGTACCTCCCTTTAGAATGATGTTTGATCAGTAGGAATTATGGAAGGAAACGATATCTAGTGACATATGACAGACTAGGACTAGGAATGTTGGCATTGCATTCACTTTTTTCCATGGTGCTGACTCACATGTGTAACAAGGTAAGTCTGCATAGTCTCATAATTTCAGTCATCCGTCTGTGTATATGTGTGTGATTTTGGGGACGTTTACAATTGCTAGCCGATTCAAACAGGGCAGATTGACATGCCTTGGCAACATTTTTACAGGAGAAGCTTTCGATGCTGCTTACTGACGATGGTGGAAATTCCCCCTCACCAACCCCTCCCCCACTCTCTCACCCACCCTACCATCACCTCCTGTTCCGTCACCTCCTGTTCAGAACAAAATCGGCATGGACTGTTTCTTCCCCCACCCCCACCCCCACCCCCACCCCCTCTCTCTCCACCTTCCTTGCCATATTTGTGCGTCGTTCTCCTCCCTCCCCACCCCTTCTGTAGTTTTTACGAAAGCTCCTTGGTGCCTTCACCACGACTTCAGTTTGGAACAACCACCTCCCACCTCCTATTATAAAATTTTCTTTAGTTTTGAGACCTGAACAAATTGTTGTGATTTTATGATCTGGTCTGAATCAAATGTGTAATTATTGCACTTGTACTTTGGTTGGAGAGGATGGGAGAATGGGGGGGGGAGGAAGTAGGAGGGTAAGTGAATGTTGATGGTGTCATGGATATGTAGATGCCATTGCACCATTTCGCTAGTTGATTGGTAGAACCTTATTTTCTACATTTATGTTGTGTTTTATTTTTAGGCAGCATATGATTCCATAGATCTCAAGGGTTGACATATAAAAATGTTTTGTGTGTTGCTGCTAGCAGAGTGTCTTATCACTTGTGTGGCATTGCAATGGGGAAGACTTGATGCTAGTTATCACCTTTCCTGTTTATTTGTTTGGTATTCTCATGGGTTTGTTGGCACAGTGGAACCCTTCTGCAATGACCTTGCTACCAAAAAGTGTTCATCATAGTATGGAATTGCAGTTGGGAAGGCTTGGCACTACCCATCTCCTTTCTTATTGATTTACATAGTTTCTCATGGGTCCAGTTTGTTAGAACAGTGGAACCTCACTGCAATGGCATGGAAATGTCAGGAAAAGAAAGAAGTGTTGGGGAGTGGGTTCTTTATAAGGAGGTAGATGGAGTTTTATCGTTAAGCAAGCTTACATTAGTTATTTTCACCAGTCTTTGTAAAATCTATTATCTGTTATCATCATCTTCGTTTTCCCTATGATGATAAACTTGTGATTATGATAGCTGTATCCACCTTTTTCACCTGGGATTCCCAATTTTCACTCAGTTTTCCCGTTTTAGAATATTGTTTTTCTTCAGATTACTGACAGACCCACAATGATCGTCCATTAACAAGACCGCAACTGTGTGCTATTTTCAATGTCATGTTTCGTGTTCGTTCACAAACATGGTGTCAGAGTAGTAAACTAATTTCAGCTCACGAAATATGGAAAAGTTCAGATCTGAATTGAAGTGGCAGTCATGTTGATGCACTTACAAATCCAAATTCTATTCAGACCACCCCTCACAAGGCTCTAATTACTTGTTGTTGACCATGAAATTCTCTTTATTCTTGGTAAGATCACATACAACAGGAAAATGTGACGTGACTGCCTGGAGTCGGAGGGAATTGGATAGGGAAATATAATTGGATTGTTAAGTCAGTGATGCTGGCAGTTCGTTTGAACAGTTAGCAAAATTATAATGTTGTTATAGACCAGGAATTGGTTAGTCACTTGTGAGACATTCTGTATAGGTAAAAAAATTATATCACAGTGTGATTTTTATTCATTGTTAGGAGAAAGTTGTTGTGTCAAGGTGCCATTGATGAAGGTTTCATTTCAACAAAGAGTACGTCTCTTTGGCTGGACCAAGGATGTTTGTGATGATGTTGATGTGCATGTTTGTTGCGCACGTGCATGTAGGTACTGTGAGGTGTGAGAGAGAGACAGACTTATACAGATCTTGCATATGTGTACAGGTGTGTGTTGTGGGTCCATGTCTTTGGAAGAAACCAGAGAGGATGTATGAAGACTTTTGTCTCTAGGATTGGTTGATAAGATGCATGAAGACTTTGTCTTCAGGATTGTATGATGAAATATATATAAGCAGAAAAGCAGAACACACAGGGTTTTGAAGCCTTTCATCGTAATCCGTGATATTTGGTTGGGAATTTCTTCCTAATTTCTGTTCAGATACTAATGTACTTTAAAAAAAAAAAAACTTTGTTGACTTTATAAAGCAGATCATAATCCATCCACTAACCCACCTACACAAACACACATAAACACACATCAAGACTGTCCCTTTCAAGAGAGGATAGTGACGTCAAATAGACAAAGTCTGCCTTGTGCTTTGTGGGATTCCATGAAGACCTGCAATATGGGCCATAACCTCATCTAAGTCCTAAAAACTGTTTTAAGCAAAGACCAACGGTGCTGCTGATATTAGTGGCACAGGAGGAAAATGAATCAAGGTAAGGCTGACACTTTTTTTGTCTTGTCGTGCTCAGCATCAATCCAGAAAGAATGACGCTTTACCTCAGAAGAACATGAGAATACTACCAGTAACTCTACCATCAGCAATAGAAACTGAACACAAAATTTGCATTTTGCTAATGAGGTTGATGATCTTACTGCCAAATTATTTGAGCTTGTTCAGTTAGTTAAATGTCTTACCATCACGTCATCAAAAGCTGGCTTCAGTTCAGAAAGAAAAAAAAAAAAAAAAGAAGAATCTGATGACAAACAGTCTAATGGATATCACTGTCCCACATAGGCCATCTTCAACATCCTGAACATACAGACAGTGGTTAATTCAAATAACTGCTGGCAGTCATCTCTGAACAAGATCAAACTGAGGATACTGCTTTGACATCAGTGGTCCTGGCAAATCCAAAGCCCATCATTGGTTATTACAGAAACGTCAAGGTCAAAGCCGAACTTTGGCTCCTGCTTTGCTTTGCTTGTGCTATCTACCTCTGTGTATGCCACACAAGAACTCTTGCAATAGAGCTTGAGAAGATTCTGACCATGACTCTTGCAATAGAGATGGAGAAGATTCTGACCATGGAAATGAGACCTTTCACAAGATTTTTAGCATTACGTTTTCAGAGATTATTCCAGCCCAGTATTAGATCACACAGCTCTTCTCCTCCCTCATTACCCAAATTGTAAGGGGAAAAATTAATAGATCAGTCAGCAGCATGGTCATCCTGCTGTTTTCAGCTCTATTTCTAGATTTCCTTTTTTGTTTTGGGGGATTCAGTGTCTGTGTGGTAATCATGGCCCAGGGCCACTCTCGTGTGCGTGATAGAGTGACTTTTCTGCAGAAAAGCTGTTGGTATTTCTCAGCTAGTCATTGTCACTGATCTTTTCTACATTTACTGTGACTGTTTGTTCTTTAACGTGTCTGTCGTTGGACATTGGTGATTCTTGCCTAAATGTTGCATTGAAGTCTGGGGAGGGAGAGAATGATGGGAGGATGGAATGGGAGGAGAGTGAGGGTAGGGGGATGGAAGACTGTTATGATTATATTGGTGTATGTAATTGGAAGTTAGGAAGGTACATGAGTGTGTATGTATGAAAGTGCATATTTTATTCAGTCATATGGAATACAGTATTTTCTTAACTGGAACAATGTAAATGGACTTGCAGCAAGTTACCTTGCTGATTATTTTATCTGAAATGTATATGAGTAAATATGAGTGTGAGTGAGAGAAAGGTAATGAATATTTATTATTCTTCAACAAAAATCAATAAGTAAAAGAAATAAGTCACTCAGTATGTTTGTATGTATGTTTACACATGAGAGTGAGTGCGTATATAAAAACTTTGATGTAACTGGAATGCTTTCTGTTTTGTGGCATATCTTAATATTTGACTTTTTTTTTTTTTTCTGCCTATGTCAAAGTATGTTTATGTTTACTGCCCAAGTATTTTTCCAATTGACTTTTCTTGAAGAAATAGATTTTTTTTTTTTTCATATTTCAGGTACCCTCATTAAGTGTAAACTGCAACAGTAGTAGCTGTTGATGTGATATGTATGTGTGTCGTGATTACACACAGATTTTCATAGTCTTTCTTCCTCTTTCAAGTCTTTCCAAAATTTAGTGATGAACTTTGGAAAAAAAAAAAACAAAAAAACATGATTGTCTCCCCTGGATTGTCTGACGTGGATTGTGTTGCACATATTGAGGCAAACCATATGTACAGTGAACTTTGTTTCATTTTTCATTTTTGTTGTTGTTGTTGTTTTTTTTTGTTTTTTTTTTTACTGTTTTCTCTAACCTGACATAACAAAATGCTAGGGAGAGAAAGAAAGACAAATTAACTTATCTATACATGTTTTGGTGATTGCTGACAAAATGGATGCAGTTATATGAAAGTTTTCGTGTATGTGAGCGTCTGTATTTTCAATACTCATTTACATATGGTCAAAAAAAAAGTCTTTTTAATGCAAAAATTCTGAACCATCATTGGAACTATGGCAGTATTGGTTATTTTGATTTTTGAAAACACATCTCTCAGTTTCTGAAGGTGAATTCCCCAATAAAGACAAACAAATTCTTACCTAGCGAAGGAGGAAGAATTATGATTCTATCTAGTTTCTCTGCCAAAACGTAATGCCCAGAGTGATGAGTATTGATGAAAATGTAGAAATTTCGGGAGTGAGAAAGGGAGGGGGTCAGAAAAAAAAAAATCATAAAGATTTATACCTGTTATGTACCAATTGAAACATTGCCCATTTAAGTTCCTCTAATGACTGTTACAGCTCTTTGTGTGTGTGTTGCAATTCATTATCAGAAAATTTAAGTACATGTATAAAACTGTCCAAAAAAAAAAAGAAGAAGAAGAAGAAAGAAAGAAAAAAGGAAATAAACGTATTTCTCAACACTTTTAAATCTTTTATCAGCCTGGAGAGTGTAACCTTAACTAGTTCATGAATTTGTACATAATGTTATATATGGTACTGGTTCTTACACAATTCATGCTCTGTGTTGTCTATTGTTTCTTTGCACAACAAAACTCTGTGTGTGTGTGTGTGTGTGTGTGTGTGTGTGTGTGTGTGTGTGAGACTCAGAGAGAGAGAGAGAGAGAGAGTGTGTGTGTGTGTCCTGTTTCTCTTTAACTTTCTTTCCTTGCCTCTGAATGTGCGTGTGTGTTTTTTTGTGTTGTTTCCCAACCCTTTCTCACTCTTCCAACCCTCCCTGCCCCTGTCCCTGAACCTGTTGGGAAGCGTAGTGTTTGTCTTGGGATCAAGGGTGCTGGACAAAATTGGTGCTGGGAGTTACTAATGTGAGCTGCTATCTCTTTTGCCATATAACAAATGTTTTTGTGTGTGTGTGTGTGTGTGTGTGTGTTGCCTTCATATCTGTCTTTAGCTGCTTTTTCTTTTCACTATGACTCTGATTGTTGTGTGTGTGTGTGTGTGTGTGTGTGTGTGTGTATGTGTGTGTGTTTTGGGGGGGTTGGTAGTTGTTAGTTCTTAATGTTAGTTTCATTATTGGATTTGATCTTGTTATGACTGCTTTTTTTGTTGAGAATTGCACAAAAATAGGTGTGAGGAATGGTGTTAGCAGTGCTGATTGATAACTGTTGTTATCAGTGCTGATGTACAGAGTTTGTTCTATTGATGAATCATACATTAAAAAAAAAAAAGGACAGAAAGAATTTGATTTGTCTTGACTTTGCTTTTGGAGGGAAATTGTGTTCTCACACGCGCTTGTGTGTGTGTGGTATGTGTGTGTGTGTGTGTGTGGGTGGGGTGTGTGTGTGTGTGTGTGTGTGTGTGTGTGTGTGTGTGTGTGTGTGTGTGTTCTACATATGTTACAACAAGTTTTATAAGCATTTTTGACAGAAGGGGATGTAGTCATTCACGATTAAGCCATAACTGCTATCAGTCTGAGACACATTGTTGGTGATTTCTACCCATACTGGATCAGAACAGACATAACTCTATCAAAATTACGTGGCAGCAGTGCATTGTCATCTGGCAGGTGGCCTAATGGTAATTTGATATTGTTGACTCACTGTGGACTGAGGTGCTAAGGTTGTGACGGCACAAACCAGGGCGTATCTCAGTTTGGGGGATTGGGGTGAGCGGCATGAAAGTAATGTCCAAAGATGGGATGGGTATAAAGAAAAAAAAAGATTAGATGATATTGTTCTCCTGTTCAGGTAACGCAGATTGAATTTTTCATTGTGACTGCCTCACGACAGGAGATCTTTGAGTTGTCATCTTGGCATGTCGGATATCTATGGCCCTCTGTCCTCTGCCATGCAACAAGCAAGAGATGCTCTAACAATGAATCTGTAAAACTAAATATGTAGTTATAAACTATCAGCATACATCTTTAACATTTACATCCATAGAGAGGAAAAGTCATACAGGAAAAGTCATACAGATATTTAGTATCATCACTATGTTCATCTTTATCACACTTTATGAGGTACACTTTCTTGATATTAAAAAGATACGACTTTTCAATTTTTCAGATTTTGCGGGTCAAGGTTGAAATAATGTGTACTGAAACAGGTTTTGAATTTCTACATGCTTCTGTTAAATGAATTCCATTTGAATTGGTCCCCCACCAGGTGTTTAAAACTAGTCTGTAATGATCAGCTAAACTGTCCACACTATAAACTCCTCCAGACAAGATCAATAAAGAGGTCTGCAGAGAATGCCAGCTCTCTAACAATGTCTAGTCTCTTAGATCCGTTGGAACTGACTGGTTTATAAGAGTTTAAGATTCGAGTAGATCTTAAACATGTGATAGCCCAAGCAATGCACACACACCAGACATGAGACATTTTCTCTTTGAACATGAATTCAGCCTTTCTAAGGGTGTCCAGGGCCATTCTGGAATTGCAATGAACCTGTTTGGGAAAAGTTGGGGTATATGTGATTTACATCTGATAGAGAAAGACTGTTCGGGGCTCATCTGTCAACTGTTGTGTCACCTTAGGTGGGTGTGGATGTGTAACTGAATGACCATTTGGGCTCAGCCGTTAGTCCAGTTCATGATACAATGTATCTAATTCTGGTTTGATCTGTCAATACTTCTGCCTGCTAACCACTGTAAAATGTTCAGGCTTTTTCAGATCTCATAATGGAAGCACACATACACACAAAAGTGTGCACACACATACAAACATACAGATTGATGTTTATCTTTCGGTTTCTTGGATTTTTCGGTTGTGCCAAAATGATTTTATTTCATCCTTGCGCCCTTGCAACTCATGCATGCACACACACACGTGCACTTACACACACACACACACACACATACACACACACACACACATACACACATATGCACATACACACATATGCACACGCGCACACATACTCAATACACACACACACACAGTTTTTTTTCCTCACACACTCCTTCATTTGATGTCACTTGGAGTGAAAAGAAATCAAACTGAAAACAACAGTATGGATGCATACACACTGCATACAAGCACAGACAACACACTTCAACATGCCTTCACACAAATGCAATTTTTCAGGTTCAATTCATCTGTGTGTTGAATACTGCATGTTGGCAAATGCTTCTCTGGATGTCGATGTAACTGGACTATCAACACCTCATCTGGGAAAGATACAAAGGGACAGTGAAGAAAAGATCCCTATCCAAAATGTATGACGATTATGTGAGTGACTTTTTTTTCCGTAGAAAGGCGATGAGATGTTGCAGCTCATGTACATCGAAAGGCCTTGACAGAGGAAGAAAAAAATATCTTATTTACATGAGTGTGCATGTGTATATATATATGTGTGTGTGTGTGTGTGAGAGTGTGTGTGTGTGTGTGTGTTCAGGCTGCTATTAGCCAAATAACTTGACAGGTAACTCTAAATGAAGCTTTGAACTGCAAGATCAGAGGTAATAATCGACAAGGAAAGTACCAAATGTTCAAGGGATTGAGTTGTTTATTAACCACACACAAAAAAAATAGTCTTTGATGATTGTGAGCGTTTGTGAACCACGTGTATGGAAGATGATTATTTTATTTGAACTAGGCAGTTTCTTGTGAGTCGTTTATGGATAAATAACAAAGGTGTAATTTGTAAAACAGCAATTTGTTAGCCTTCGCCGCCGATCAGGAGACTCCGATCACGTGAATGACGTCATCACTTTTGGGTCTATCCTGGTTTGCCAAAGATAGAATCTGACTTCATGCCAAAGGAATGTGGATTCGCGCTTGTTGGCATCGATTGTCCAGACGCGCAACCTTGTTCTCAGTGGTCGAGACAGTTGAACTGCGTGTATTATCGACTGTTTTACTGCAGGCTTTAAATGTTGGATGTTACGTAGTCTCATTTGGCCACAAATGTCCGGCATATGTGCTCTGCTATAAACAAATAGTGAGTAGGTACATGTAAATAAATAACAAAGAGTCTACTCTGTACTGTTTCAGGGTGTCAAGACCCGATGTGAACAAACGGATCTTGCTTGCACATGGAAAGAGTTCATATGAAGATAACAGTGTTGTGATAAAACGCGAAATTTCACAATTAAGAAAGCACCCTTCATTGCGATGACGTCTGAACATACCAGCAAAACCCAAAGATAACACGGATAACAAAGAATGTAAAACGTAAAGAAAAGAATTTTTTTTTTTTAATTGAACCAATATCGAGAAAAACCATTGTTTAGCTTTCCAAAATGTTCAAATCAAATAAGATTTTTTTTTCTTTTGTAACAATTGGGAGAGACCAGCTCAGAGAGAGAGAAATGGGGAGGAGGGGGGGGGGGGGGGGGGGGGGGGTGAAGATATAAGGCAAGATATAATTGTCCAGAAGATTTATCAACACCAGCTGGTATCCATAATGGTATTTGAAAAGTAAGACTTTGATGATGAATGGGTATTAACCAATACTGGCCAACAGAAATTTTTTAGATGATGGGAGCAAATACCTTTTTTTTGGATGTCAGTATAACATGATTTTTTTAAGCATACCAATCGCGGGTCACAGGTATGCTACATTTTCTAAGTCAAATATAATTTATGCCAAAACATAATGGACCATTTCCCACAGAATGGGTCAGAAGTCATATTCATGATATAAGAGGACATAAAAATCAGATTATGTGAAATTTCAGATTTTGTGTGTGTGTGTATATATAGATATAATTATACATTATATGTGCGTGTGTGTATATGTATATGCGCGTCGTATATAATGCGCGCGTGTGTGTGTGTGTGTGTGTGTGTGACCCCTGAGGAAGACCAAAGAGGTCGAGGTAATGGGGGAAAAATAGCATGGTTGTTGTTTAGTTCTTTGTTTGGATGTTAATATATATATGTATAAGGGTGTGTCCATATATATATATGTATATAAACCAGTTTGATTGCAGAGATCATATGAACACACACACACACACACACACACACACACACACACACACCACACACACACACACTCAAACTTGACACACATAATTCTTTGGACACAGAAAATATTGTGATGATGGGTTTGAAAGCTGGTTGAAAGTTTTGAAAAAGAACTAAAAGATACTTTCAGTAAGTGTAAGCATGCGCGCGCACGCACACACACACACACACACACACACACACACTCTCTCACGCACACACACATGCACACACACACACACTCACACACACAATACACACACACACACACTCACACACACACACACACACACACACACACACACTCACTCACTCACACACACACACACACACACACACACACAAAGATGGTCCAACAATGACATGACCCCATTTGATGACAGAGGGTCATATGCAAGTAATCTCTGGTGTCAGTCAAAAGTATTACCAATAATCAAAACATTTGTGGAAATAACTATCTTAATTATGAAAAGAAAAGAGAAGCAGGTTTGATTTGATGAAAACTTATTTTTTGATAATTTTGATGTAAGCAAGGAGCTGCAATGTTCAGGCCGATTAATAACTATCAATGAACACATATATGCCGATTGTTCCTTGTCTTCTGTTGTTGTTGTGTTTTGGGTTTTGGTGATGGTGGCGGTGATGTTTTTTCTGAGGGTGGGTGGATGGGTGGGATGGTGTTTGATACTCAAATTACTTGATATCTTTACAAAAAGAACCATCTTTACAAAAAGAAACATCTGATTTATGTGGGAAAAAAAAAGAGCATTTCACACCAACTGCCATGGTGAAGTGGTTAGCATAGTGGACCCGACTGGGAGGTCATGGGTTCAATTCCCATCAGAGTCATGTGGGATTTTTCTGCCCCAACTGGCTCCCACCCACAGTTGAGTTTGCTACGGGCTCAGTTGGGAAGACTGGAACCACACAGTTGAATTTCATCTACTAAATGGATGCATCTCTGAGAGTGGTGCTCAAGTTTCCTGACCAACACCACAGGTGTCTGTATTTGTCAGGCCTGGTTGACGCCAGGATGCATTATTAAAGTAAGCACAGAGTACAGCCCTGTCGGCAGTCTCAAATCGGAATGGAAATCCGTAGCATCATCTTCATCACCCTCATTCTCATTGATCAGCATTAAAGAAGAAAAAAACAACTTTTTCACTGGATAAAAACTGATGTGAGGGAGTTTGAAAAACAAGAAACAGCAGTGTTCAGAGCAGATAGAACTAAATGTCAATAAAATTATTTACCAATTGTTCCTTGGTATCATTACAATTTCCCTGGTTGTTGTTTGAGGGGGGCAGGGGGGGAAGGGTTACTTTGATGCCCGCATTATCATGAATAATGCAATTGTACTGCGATAGAAATTTGTAAACTTGCAATGCGATTTCTTAGTTTAACCTAGCCTGCTTTCTGTTCTGTCTGTCTCTCTTCACTCTGCTTTCAAGCCCTTGTCATCATTTTTCTAAACCCTATCTTAAATTAGAGGAACCAAGAGGCAGATTAACGCAGGTAGACTCGGACTCAGTTTTAACATTACAGTCAATTCTTCTTAGCCTCTGAACACTGTCATGAAATACTGGTCTGCATAGTCGAGGCAAGTGAACTTCCGGATTTGATACAGACAAAGGCTAATGGGCACTAGTCAGTTTGGCACTGGTGTCCTGACCACTTGTACATGACTTCAGTGACAATGCCCGTCAAGCTACTGACATGGAATATTTTGAAAGGAACGCACTAAAGGCATGGGAATGGGTCATGATCTGAAACTAGGGATATTTTTTCCACTAAAGGCATGGGAATGGGTCATGATCTGAAACTAGGGATATTTTCTTCCATAAAACGTCATAGTTTTTTCACAGGCCTTACCGACATTTGCAGCCACAATCAGTTAATAAGAACTCTCTAATGCGTATCCATAAATCTGATTGAATGGATGAGCTTTGTGTGGTTGAAGTTTCCCATTTCAATTTCACACTGGCCGGAGTTGCAAAGTTCCATCATCACTTAGTTTTTATGAACCTACATGGACACTTAAGCACACATCCCTCACACATGCATGTGGCGTACACATGCATTCTGTCTTTCCCTCTCCCTCAACATAACATTTAAGAAGATGAAGAATAGACAACAAAAAATAAAGTATCTGACCACATGTTTTCCACTTTTCAATGAAATATTTCATTTCAGTTTGTAATTTGGCTTCCAGATTACCTGGAAATAAAATCTTATATATATTCTCATTCTAATGATTAAAGTTTACAATTTAAACCAACATTCACTGGTGCGAAATGTCAAAATAGTCACTTAATGATTTAACAGAAAAGACCTGACATGGTGACAAGTTTTAGTCACACACACACACACACACACACACACACACACACACACACACACACACACACGTCAGCAAACACTATTCATGTACACGCACACCAACAAACAGCCACACACATAATTTTCATTTTTGAAAATCAAATATTATTGAATTCCATACAATCACATAAAAATGCAAGCAACACTGACTGATCGTTCTAGTATAATTTGATTTAGTCTTAGTCTCTTACATTTTGTCCACATTCATTTACCATGCCATGTGTCCTGATTAGCAATCAATCTCCAAACAGTCATTCTCCATAGCAGGAATACTAAATATGAGCAAAGGCATACTCCTTTCTCATGAAATCTGTGATCAAAGTTTTACAAACTCAAATTATAGTCAAACAGATCTATTATGGCACATTCTCTTGTATCTGTCTGCATGCATACAGCCCCCACACCCAAATTTTTGTGGAGTTTAATGTCTTTTTTGTTGATTTTTCTTCTTTGTGTTTGTTTCTTTTTTCCCTCCTAAAACTACCATCTTTAAAGAGATCTCTTTCAAATTATGTACAGTGCTGGAGCAAAAAGTGCCATTTTTTTTCCCCCCTTACCACTTCTCTACGAGTTCATTGAAAACCCTGTCATTATGAGTGAGTACTTATATGTGTGTGCATGAGGGTGAGAAACAGAGAAAAAGTGCTTGAGAGTATGTGTTTGTGTGTGTGTGCATGTGTGTATGTGCTTGTGAGTGTGTGTGTGTGTGTGTGTGTGTGTGTGTGTGTGTGTGTGTGTGTGTGTGTGCTCGCACGCATGTGTGCATGTGCACGCAAGCACGTGTGTCTGTGTGCGCACACAACACACACCTGTGCTTGCGTGTGCATATCATGTATATGCACACAATAAAAGAACAACATTTACATTAACACACTGGCACAGTGCAATAATACTATTAATAGTCATAACTCAACACAGACAACACACAGAGCAACACAAACAAAGTAAGTGTATGCACATACGCGCAGACATAATCTGCCTCTTGTCACAAAATTGCTGCGTTCAATCAAAATCACAGTTTCATCTGTTCAGTAATTATCCTGTAATTCAATACATTGACATGACACAAAGCCCTCGATCAAACCAAACTCTCAAGCATGAATTTGATTTTCTTCATTTTCCATTAAATAATAATTATGTGTGAGATACTGGGTTCTGGCAGTCAACCCTCGCGACAACAAACTGCTTTGAATCTATTACAGTGTTAAAACATTTTCTCTGGATCACACGGACCTTTCCACACATTATTTCTTTTACAAAAGCTCCACAAAAAATCTGCTACAAAATTAACAGTTAAGAACAGCGGCTCATGCTGGCAGTCAATGCTGTGCCCAATTTCCATTTCTCCCCCCCCCCCCCCCCCTCCCCCCCCCCCCTCCACCTCCATCCCTGTTATCCACCATTCCCTCTCTTCTCCGTTCCTTTTTTTCAACTTTGCTTACAAATTCTAAGTAATCGTGCCTTTTATTTGTCACTCTTAAGAAAGTGCATAAGGCATTTTTTTTTTTTTAATGTTTTCAATTTTGTAAAAATTATAAATTAATAGTAACCTGGAGAGACTTGGAGGATACCCAGGTCAAATCATTATAACAATTATGTTAATGCAGCACAAAAAAGTCATCATTTAAACAAGTAAGCCTGACCCCTTCACATCACTCAAACCATCAGTGTTGAACACTAGTACCACACTAAGCAGTTTGCAAAGTTCATTCTTGTTTCACAAGATAACATACTAATAGTAACAGTTTAATTACAAAGTGTTCTTCTATTACAACAAGTCCTTGTTTATAATTGACATGTTTTTTTTCCATAACAGTAATGACAAGAAAACTGGCAATAAAAAGACTGTGAAAACATAGTTTGAGATTTAAAATCTTAAGTGTCTTCTTCTCCACATAACTTTTATAACATTATAACATACAATCACAAGAATTTTTATAATACATTATTATCAACACTTCCTCTCATACACTTGATGTTTAGTTAATGAGAAAAAACTATGAAGATCCAGCAGACTGAAATTCAACTGATTAATTTTGTCAGACTTCGCATTGCCGAATACAACAAGATCAGATTTCTGTTACATGCCTCTGTTCTACAGCCATAACCTACAGGCTTTGATCCCTTCATTCATCACAATCTACCTTGTAAAAAATGTATTGCTGCTCATCAAACTTTCAACTGTTTTACATGTGTTATCAACAGATCCTGTGCATAATATAATAATATCAACCTGATCATCTGCTGATGACAACAATGTCAACACAGAGGAAATAGTACATACTATCTGAAGGCAAACACCAGCAGTGTTTCATCCCAGAAAATCAACTGTCAAAGTCACGAGGTTTCTCTCTCTCTCTCTCTCTCTCTCTCTCTCTCTCTCTCTCTTTCACACACACACACACACACATTTTCTTTGATGAACACAAAATTAGCTGCTGCAAGTTCCAAGAACAACGTTAGTCCCAGGCAAGGTTCTGAGTGACCATGATCTGACATCCACTGTTCACATGCTCCACAATCTGCTGCTTGAGTTTGATCACTTGTTCACGAAGACTTGATGCTGTGGCAGACAAGTCATTATTCTGTCCCTTCAGATCAGACACGCGTTCCTCCAGTCGAGATATTCTCTCCAGCTTGCGGGTGCGACACTTCTGAGCAGCAAGTCGGTTTCGTGCTCTCTTCCTCTCCAACTTGATCCTCTCCTGAGATTCCATGTTGATTGGGGAGAGGGGAGGAGAGGAAGTCAGGCAGGGACAGTCTGCGGTGGCTCCTCCAGTTTGGGCAGGCGGATGTCCACCAGAGGCCCTGTCTGGTGTGAATGGGAAGGGACAGTGGGCTTGGAGTGGGCGTGGGACACGAGCCCGGTTGCGTTGCGGCAGACACTGGTAAGGAAGCCCCAGCCGTCGAGAGGACGACGCCGTTGGGCAGTGTCGTGGTCGCACTGACTTGTTGAAGAGACTGAGTGACTTCCGGGAGAGAGGCCCTGTCACTGACAGTCGACACCGGACAAGACTGTCCACTGGCCGGGTTGGCGCTGGCACTGATGACAGCTTTGGCTTCGGTGGGCTGTAGCTGTCCTCTGGAAGTGGAGGTTTCCCGGGACTGTAGTTGTGCAAGGGCGTCGACGAAGCCTCGCGCGTACGCCTCCTGTTCCTCGGTGACGAACTTCGGAAAGATGAACTGCGTTGGCGTCGGCGTTGTCGTGACATTGCCGTTGGCCTGAATGATCATCTTCTCTAGTTCGGGTGACGCAAGCTTCAGCATATGTAAATCAGGAGACTGTAGTAGAGCTGCCGTTTTCTTTGCTTTAGTTGAGCTGGATCCGTTAAAATCCAGTGTCATGTTCCGTTTGAGAGTCGTCGTTTTACTGCCGACTCTGGTTCACTGGACATGAACAGTGACTGTTCCATTTTCACTGAAGGCACTCGGAGATCCAGTTTGAAAGTGTAACTGAGCACACGTACCCAAACAAGTCTTCCGTCGTAGGATGAGTCACAATCGAGAGGTCCCCGTGTGTTATGGTTTTGTAACTGTTCTCGGGAAGCAGCCGCACTGCAAAGAACACTCACTATGAGAGCTCGCGATTAAATTCTGAGTCATCCGTCTAAAATTAGAATGACATCATGTCCCTGAGCTCTCTCATTGGTTGAAAATGACATCATGTATCACGTGGTCTTTACCTCATGGAAATCCCGATTGGCCAATACAGGCCTAGACTACGTCATATTTTCATGTGTTCAAGGAGACCTCCACTTCCGATCTGTTGTGCTGCTATGCGTGGAAGCATTTATCATTTAGCGCAAGGCATTCTTTTTTAACTTCAGTACGATGGAACTACCGTCTTTCCTGAAACACATCAAACACATTGATGGTAATCGTGCAATGGCTGGCATCGTATGTGTATTAAGCGTGTGTGTGTGTGTGTGTGTGTGTGTGTGTGTGTGTGTGTGTGTGTGCTGCTCTGAATTGAAACATTCTCTCTGAACTTTTTTTTTCTAGGTTCTCCTGTGTTCCTCTTCACCACTCGACGCTACCCTTAGCTCAAACCTTGTGTGTAGAACTGATTCCGACACTCACCTCCTCCCCCCCCCCCCCCCCCCCCCCCCCCATTGTGCAGGGTTTTTGTTTGTTTGTTTGTTTTTCATAACATATATCCATAGCTGACACACACAAATACTTCGAAGGCCATCATTTGTGAGTGAAGTGATCCAGTTCACTTCACACGTACACACACACACACACACACACGCACGCACGCACGCACGCACGCACGCTCCTCTGTGTCTCTGTCTGTCTGTCTGTCTGTCTGTCTCTCTCTCTCTGTCTCTGTCTGTCTGTCTCTCTCTCTCTCTCTCTCTCTCTCTCTCTCTCTCTCTCTCTCTCTCTCTCTCTGTCTCTCACTCTCCCCGTTGTTGACCCTACTCAGGGCGAGGACTGGATGTGAAAAAGCACATCAGTGCTTATCTATTATCCTCGTAAATAAAGAATTTGTCTAGTGCTATCTACTTATCTATTAAAGAATTCCTCTCTCTCTCCTCTCTCCATCCTCCTCCTCTCTCTCTCTCTCGCTCTCCCTCCCTCTCTCTCTCTCCCCTCTCTCTCTCTTCCTCTCTCCCTCGTTCCCCTCTCCTCTCTTCTCCCATTCTCCTCTCTCTCTCCTCCTCTTTCTCAATCTCTCTCTCTCCTCTCTCTCCCGAATTCTCTCTCTCCTCTCTCTCTCCGTCCTCTCTCTCCTCCCTCCTCCTCTCCTCGTAAATCCCTCTCGAATTCTCTCTCTCTCTCTCTCTCTCTCTCTCTCTCTCTCTCTCTCTCCTCTCTCTCTCTCTCTCTCTCCAGTCCATCCTCTTCTCTCCCACAACTCCTTTTGATCTCTCTCCTTCTCTCTCCTAGCCTGCCGACTCTCCTCTCTCATCCTCTCCTCTCTCTCAAGTTTCCTCCTTCCTTCCTCGCTTCTATCTCCGCTCTCGGGCTCCTCACCCATCCTGACTCCTCTCTCTCCTCTCTCCCTCTCTCTCTCTCTCTCTCTCCTCTCCGCCTCTCTCACCTCTCTCGCCCCCTCCCTCTCTCTCGTCTCTCTCCCTCTCCATCCGCTCTTCTCTAAGATCTCCTCCCTCCGCCCTCTCTCCGTCTTCTGGCCCTCTCCTCTCGCCCCTGCCGACCACCTTGAGCTGTTTTCAGAACTTTTAAAATGGAGAGAAAAAAGTCCGCTGCCGTATGGCCGTTACCACACCACTGACTCGCTCTCTCTTCTCTCTCTGACTCTCTCTCTCTCTCCTCTCTCTCCTCTCCTCTCTCTCCCTCTCTCTCTCTCCTCTCCTCTCTCCCTCTCTCTCCTCTCTCTCTCTCTCTCTCTCTCTCTCTCTCCTTGTGTCTCTCCCTCGTCTCGTATCCTCTCCTCTCCTCCTCTCGTCTCTCTCTCTCTCTCTCCTCTCTCTCTCTCTCTCCTCTCTCTCCTCGTCCTCTCTCCCTCTCCTCTGTCTCTCCTGCGTCTGTCTCTGCCTGTCTCTCCTCCTGTCTCTCTCTCTCTTCCTCTTCTCTCTCTGTCTCTCCTCTCTCCTCCCTCTCTCTCTTTCTCTGCTCTCTCTCTCCCTCTCTCTCGGTCTGGTCTCGTCTCCTCTCTCCTCTCTCAACTCTCTCCTCTCGTCCCTCTCTCCTCACACACACACACACACACTCCCACACACACACACACACACACACACACACCACACACACACACACACACACACACACATGCGTGGTCATGTCCGGACGGAGCTGTTCTATGTCCTGAAAACGAAAGCAAACATCCCAACTCTGAAGTCGTATACCAGTCAATAACATTACAGCTGAATTATGGACACCTTTTTTCAGGCATAAAGCGGCCGGGCCGTATTGAGACTGATATGTCAGCCATTCTGTCACTGATTTAATTTCGCATCCCTAAAGATTTGAGTTAAAAGCCGAGTAAAAGGGAGGGGGGGGGCGGTGGAAGTAGGGGGGAATAGTGAACAGACAGACAGAGACACAGACAGACAGGGACACAGAGGGTGTGTGTGTGTGTGTGTGTGTGTGTGTGTGTGTGTGTGTGTGTGTGTGTGTGTGTGTGTGTGTAAGAAGTGAGCTGGTCACTTCACTCACAAATGATGGCCTTCGAGCATGATACGGGCAAAGAATCAGAATGGATAACCTACTCTGATCGGTGTTCCCATTAGGATGTTTTGTTTGTTTGTTTGTTTTTTAACATGAGCATTGTCACCGGCCAGATCTGCAAAACTTGAGGAATAGATAGCTCAAGGCTTACCGAATCTTCCCCATTACATGGAAAACAAAACCATTTGTCACGCTGCTGTCGTGTATAGGCATCATCCCGGAAGACAGAATGTGGCTACCTTGATGTTGGGATTAAATACATTACGGTCACATTCCCAACGGTGAACCTCGTAGTTCCAGCTTAGGAACGAAGAGAGAGAGAGAGAGAGGCGCCCTGTTAATTGATGTTAGTTAGAAATACTACGAAACACATGTGAGGCCTGTTATTGAATATAGTACGTCGTTGTGTATGGGGCCTTTATTCACAACACTTGAGTATTGCGAAATCAGTTTGGCTACATTCCTCGACCTTTGCAAGATGACATCAGGCCAATGAGTGTTGATCAACCGTTATATTCACCCGCCATGACAATCCAGTTCCAGGCCATTGAGTGTTATCATCCACTACACATTCACTACATTCACTGAACTTGACAAACCAGTGCCAGTTTATAAGCATTGATCACCCACAACACTCACCGATCATGAAAAACTGATGCTAGGTGATTGAGTGTTGATCATCCAGTGCAAGTCAATGCCAGGTCACTGACAGTTGATCATCTATAAAAAAAAAAAAAAAAAAAGACAATGCCAGGTCATCAAGTATCCACTACATTCACTGACCTTAACAAGCCAATGCCAGGTCATTGACAATTGATCATCTATAAAAAGACAATGCCAGGTCATTGACAATTGATCATCTATAAAAAGACAATGCCAGGTCATCAAGTATCCACTACATTCACTGACCTTAACAAGCCAATGCCAGGTCATTGACAATTGATCATCTATAAAAAAAGACAATGCCAGGTCATCAAGTATCCACTACATTCACTGACCTTCACAAGCCAATGCCAGGTCATCGACTATTGATCTTCTATAAAAAGACAATTCCAGGTCATCAAGTATCCACTACATTCACTGACCTTAACAAGCCAATGCCAGGTCATCGACTATTGATCTTCTATAAAAAGACAATGCCAGGTCATCAAGTATCCACTACATTCACCGACCTTAACAAGCCAACTGCCAGGTCACGCAGTATTGATTCTCAATCCCAAACCAATGCCACGTAACTCAGTATTAATCGTTCCCTATGTTCACTGACGAAAACAAGCCAATGCCAGGTAATTGAGTGTTGATCGTTCACTATAATCACAGACCGAAATAAACCAGTGCCAGGAAACTCGAAACCGATGGCCTTCTGGCAAAAGAACAGTGTGGTTTCCACGAATATCGAATTACAGTGGACCATTTGATCCGTCTGGAATCTATGCTTCGAAGCACCTTTCTGAATAAACAACACGCAGTAGCTATTTTCTTTGACTTGGAGAAAGCCTACGATACCACCTGGAAATCTGGGATACTTCATGATTTCCACAATCTTGGTTTTTTTTTTTTGGGGTCATCTTCCACTTTCTATCAAAACATTTTTAGCAGAACGACAGTTTCAGGTTCGGAATCGCACCACTCTCTCTGATGCTCACGAGCAGAAGTTATGTGTTCCATAAGGAGCATACTGTCTCCTGCCCTCTTCAGCATCAAAATCAACAACATTGTCAAGCTAGTTCAACAGGGTTCCGACTGCTCATTGTTTGTGGATAATTTTGAGGTCTATGCAACTGGAGTTTTTTTTTACCCAAGTGTTCAGTGCATGGCTCCGGCTTTGTGTGGATAAAAATTCATTAGTGGGCGGAAGAAAATGGCTTCACTTTTTCTGCTACTAAGACACAGTGCACTCACTTCCATAATTTTCGTCATTTTGCAGATCCTGAAATCCAAATAGAGAAATATCCCATTCAAGCTGTCAAAGAGGCCAAATTTCTAGGAGTTTTTTTTTTAAAAAACCAAAAAGTCAACTTTCTTAGTCACGTTAAAAACCTAAAAAACATCTTGCCAGAAAGCTCAGAACATTCTGCTGGTCGTAGCACCCACTGACTGGGGTGCTGATGATAAGAACTTTGCTGCACCTCTACAGAGCCTTGGTCCGTTCCAAACTGGACTATGGTTGTGCTGTGTACGGCTCTACAAGACCCTCTTACCTGAAACTCTTGGACCCTATCCACCATCAAGGGCTTCGTCTCTGTCTTGCAGCATTCCGAACCACCCCTGTGTACAGCCTGTATGCAGAGGCAGGTGAACCCTCACTGTCCACCAACCGCAGGCTGAAACTATCCTTGAATTACTATCTCAGATTGTTCTCTGAACCGGAAAAACCATGCATATGACTGTGTTTTTAACCCCCAGTTTCAAAGTAAATTCGAAAAAAATCCCAACTGTATTCCCCGTTTGGTCTTCGTATGCAGCCTCATGCACAGAATGCAGGTCTTGATCTAGGAGTTGTGTCTGACTTCTCCAAGTTTACAGATAAGCCTCCGTGGACCTTTTTCACACCTGAAATTCGCTTTGATCTTGCAGGTTTTCGCAAAGAATCCACCAACTCTCTGGCCTACAAGGCATTGTTTGCCGATCTCTGTTCAAAATTCCCATCCTTTCAGAAAATATTCACTGAAGGTTCCAAGTCTGAAGATGGAGTGGCCTGTACAGCCTATTGCCCTGGTGCTCCTTCTCGAATATTATTAGAACATATTCCATCAGATGCTTCTGTGTACTCTATTGGACTTACAGCCCTGGTTTTAGCATTGAAGATAATCTCTCAATCCACAAACAAGAACTTTCCGATTTTGTCTGGCGCTGTCTGCTTTGGAGGCGATAGCTGGCCGTAACCTCCATCATCCCGAACTTCTAACACACCTTTTTTTTTTTTTTTTTTTTTTATAACTTTTTACCATGTTGAAAACGGAAGGTCACAACAATGCTATGACAAGCCAGTGCCAGGTTACCTGGTATTTATAGTGCATTACTTTCACCAGTTATTACAAACCAGTGCCAGGTCATGAAGCCGGCGTATTTTAGGTGGCTGGGATGCTAACAAGTGCATTCAGACGGCTCTTTCTACAGATCCCATGGAAGTTTAAGATTTCGGTGAATCACGCAGCCCTACTTACAAATATTTATGAATGGAACACACACACACACACACACACACACACACACACCACACACACACACACACACACACACATACACACACACACACATGCCCGAAAGAGGATGTTTTAAACAATCTAGTTTTCTACTTCCGTTTCAAAGCCACTTCATCTTCGATGCAAACACGATTAACGTTTTCGCCATAGGCTAAACGGTTAAAAAGGAAATATTATTTTTTTTAGCTGTGTTTTAGTCATTAGTTCACTTTTACCATTACCCCCTAAGTATAAGAAATAGTAGTGTCCCGTGACTGTAGGAAGAGCTTTCAGAACTTTTACTCTTGTTTTTGGTTACCCTGTCGCCATGTTGGCAGTCGCATTTAGTCACCGGACGATTTAGTCAATTTCGTCGAAATAAAGAACATTATGCTTCGAGCTTATGTGACCAGAGTAAACAACACCGAGTCGTTTGGCTTGAGCGCTCATATGGCTATTTAAAATCCCCACATTACGCTGCATTGCGAACCGAGTGTCAAACAGTAGCCTATAGGCTAATGCAAAGCACCGGATCTACTGTGTGTCATATACTGACATAGTCTTAGAGCGCGTTAATGTTAGCTGCTTTGCCAGCCTCTGAACACACACAAAAAATTATGGTGAATTCTTAATCTAGAACGATTGAATCATTTTGACTACATTAATCCGCTTCGTGTCTCATTTGGCTTAATCGATACTCGTACGATCCGACAGTGTGAAAATTCTCACGTGCTTGCACAGAGGAAGATTAGGCAAGCCAGGCTTTATCCTCTCGCAAACGGTTGCATTTACCACGAGGTTCTACCGTTAAAAAACCTGAATATTATGATCCAGGCTAGGGTAAAGACAGATCTGCATTTGGTGTATTAACACAACTAAACTGCTGCGTTTTGCACAGCAGTGACCCAAGAATTTTCGGTGACATGTGTGCGGAAATCGCTCAGTGTGTGAGACGACTTCCGGTAGTAGAGTCCCTTCTGTTCCGGGAATGATGGGTGTTGGTGAAAGGAAAGGAATGGCGGCAACTCATACGGTCGGAAGTTTATCTCCTGTTGCTCATCATCTGTCAGCTGAAGGACTTGACTTCCTGTATACATGCACTAGATGAGGTGAACTGTCATCTTGCAAGATGTGGGGGGATGACACACATTGTCACACACACACACACACACACACACACACACACACACACACACACAGAGAGAGAGAGAGAGAGAGAGAGAGAGAACACAGAATGAACTGCTGCAATTAAAGTACCTACATGGTTACGCATGTGATGTGTCATTGGAGAATGGTTCCATACTCCACTTGGGGTTCGTCAGGGCTGCCTTTTATCTTCCTCATTTTTTTTTAACATATTCCTGAACGCACCATGACAGATGCCCTTGAAGATCATGTCAGAACTGTCAGCACTTGAGAAAGAACCATCACCAAATTTCGATTTGCAGACGACACCGATGGGCTGGCAAGCAGTTGACAGGAACTTGACAGGCTTGTTGATCGTTTTGGATGAAAAATCAACAAGATGTGGCAATGAAATCAGCGTCGAGAAAATCAAGTCGAAGGCCAGCCACAACTCCACCATCAATATTGACATAACTGTCCACGGTCCCAACAATTCACTTATCTGAGACCCATCACTAGACGTGAGAGATCCAAACCAGAAAATTTTCTCGATGGCAGAAAAGACAATTACAGTACTGTCCAGATTAAAAGCTAAATGGAAGCACGAGAACATCTGTACGGAACACGAGATAAGGTTCCTGCATGCACCGGTGCATTCTATCTTCATAAATGCATGCGAGACATGCGAGACCCTCACAGTGGATCTGAAAAGAAGAATCCCAGCCATGGAATGAGATTTTAATGTAAGATATTAAACATTAAATACACTGATCAAATCACCAGTCAACAAGTGCATCAAACTATCAGGCACCACACAGAACTGCACGAAAAGAAAATAGAAGGGGCGTAAAAAGCCTGAATACGCTAAGTTGTTTTAATACAACGCCCCAAATCCTGATCCTGATCCTGATGCTTTGAGACAGACATGTAACAAAGTCCAGTGGCCCTGCTGAAACAGTTCTCCAGAAAAGGAGGGAGAGGGAGGGGAAGAAAAAAAAAACCCCAAAAAACGATGGACTGACAACAAAACAGACTGGACAGTGAAAATATTTGCGTAGACCCAGGCCTTGGCACATAACCGGCAGAACTGATGGAACCCGGTGAGAGTTCTTCAATGTGGTGCTCCAATGACTGTCTATAAGAGAAAAGAAAAAGAAACATGATAACAAAAACTTCACACACACACACACACACACACACACACACACACACACACACCATTATATTGCGTGTGTGGTAATTATCAAAACAACCACAAAACCACAGAACGAATCATTGGCAGTTATGCGGCGTGCATGGTGACACACAAAACATCACATCACAAAAAACGGACACAGAATTAGAGCCAGCATGACTGGCTCACCCCACTGGTGCAGGGAATCAGTTTGGCAGTGAATGTGCAAACTTGCCGTCCTACATGAAAAGGTGGGCATTTTTTCCTGCACTGATGCTGCCGATGTGTGTTGTCGTTCTTGTGGTATTTAGTGTGTGGCGTGAAATTTAGAAAACTTTTTGACGTTGAGCATAAATGTAACATGGCAGCATTTCATCTCGTGCCCCCCCCCCCCCCCACCCCCCCCCCCCCCCCCCCCCCCCCCCCCCCATCCTATCCTACGATGATTATTCCCGTCTGCCATATAATTTACTTTGTGCGAGTCAGAGTGGACTTTGAACATAAATGTAGCATGGCATCGTTTCCTCTTGTTCCCTCCACCGCCCCCTCAAGCCCCCTTTCAGTAGTACCGCCCCCTCCTCTTTTCGCTCTCACAAACACGATACCCAGGGGATTGAGAGAAAACATCCATTAAACAAAACTTTTTTTTGTCATTTTTTTTTTCATCAGAAGATCGTGTTATTACCCTGTTTGCTTCTCCCAGTGGACGGCTATTCCCCTTCCGTCAAATGGTTTCGTTCCCTCTGTAAGTGTGGTCTTGTTACCACTGGCAAGTGTGGTTTTGTTACCACCGGTAAGTGTGCTTTGTTACCACCGGTAAGTGTGCTTTTGTTTACCTCTGGTTAGTGTGATTGTGTTACCTCCTATAAGTGTGGTTTTGTTACCACCGGTAAAATGTGGATTTATTGCCTCCGGTAAGTGTGGTTTTGTTACCACAAGTAAGTGTGATTGTATTACCTCCGGTGAGTGTGATTGTTACCTCCGGTAAGTGTGGTTTTATACTCCGGTAAGTGTAGTTTTGTTACCTCTGGTAAGTGTATTAGTGCCTCCGGTGTGGTTTTTTTATTACTTCCGGTAAGTGTAGTTTTGTTACCTTGGTAAGTGTGGATTTCCGTCCGGTAAGTGTGGGTTTTGTTACCACAAGTAAGTGTGATTGTATTACCTCCGGTGAGTGTGATTGTATTACCTCCGGTAAGTGTGGTTTTATTACTTCCGGTAAGTGTAGTTTTGTTACCTCTGGTAAGTTTGGTTTACTTCCGGTAAGTGTAGTTTTGTTACCTCTGGTAAGTGTGGTTTTATTACCTCCGGTAAGTGTCACCACCGGTAAGTGTGGTTTTATTTACCTTCGGTACGTGTGTTTTTATAATCTTCAGTAAGTGTGGTTTTGTTTTCACTCGCATCTTGCCGACTGCTTTCTTTGTTTGTCAGCAAGATTGCACAAAACAAAAGCAGTCTTGATAAAAATTTGGTGAGAAGACGGTATGTGGTCCAAGAACTAACTAATTAATTTTTGGTACAGATTCAGATCAGAGTGAAGTGGGTTTTGTTTGTTTGTTTTTTCTTCCCCCACCCCCCCCCCCCCCCCCCCCCCCCCCCTAGGTTCTCCCCCCCCCCCCCCCCCCCCCCCCCCCCCCCCCCCCCCCCCGTTAACAGGACTGAAGAAATCAGGCATTTTTCGACGTGATATTTTTGCACGTTTCTCCAAAAGACTGATGAAAGATTTTTGTTTTGTTTTGTTTAGTAATGCCTGGTGGGTGGATTGATATCTTCGAACTAACCCCGGATCCAGCGACTATGAGAGTGTTCGATGTGACCCGGCGTAACGGAAATCTGTGCTCTTCCGGGCGACCTTAGGGGTCAAGCATGTCTCATTCACACTGACCCAGTTTTGATCGTCAAATATATTTTCTACCTGCACTTCAAACCTTGCAGTCACAAAATTATCAACCCTCAGATGTGAAACAATACAAGCAGAACTTATTCCGAAAACAAATATGGGTGTGGTTTTCACCAACATGTAATTTTTGAGTTGTTTGATTTCTTTCGGCGCAGGTTTTGAATATGCATTTGACAGTTGACTGTCTCAATTGTTGCACGCCGAGCACATCACGCGTGCAGCAGGCTTACTCTTGACTGACAGCGCAACAGGGAGACTCGATCAAACCGCACGTCGTAGTACACCGATTCTTTCATTGATTCTGATACTTACTCCAAAATTAATTTCCCTGCCTATGCAGTTGTTGAAAGTTGGAAGCAAAAACCGAAGGGGTATCAATCGTTTGTCCGGGTAGAACATCAATATACGCACTTACAGCTGGTGCTAGTCTGGACTCCCTCTCCCCCTCTCCCCCTCCCCTCCCCACCCTCCATCCTGCTCTCCATCGTCTTATCCCCCATCCCCTATCCCTCCATTTCTCTCAGATTAAGATGTGGATTGACAAAGCCGGTCTGATCTGTTGAAGGTCAATGTCAAATCAGTGCAATGTTACATTCGGCAGAACCGACTCAGTCTGCATTCTGTATGATTCATAATGGGAGGTGAAAAAAAAAAAAAAAAAAAAAAAAAAAAAAAAAAAAAAAACCGGATGAAAGAGCCAGGGTGCTCTGTGGATTAATTCAGTCCATGGCAGGACACAAGGGTTGAATGAAGCTGCTTCCCACAGTCAGTGAACTCACTCTCTCTCTCTCTCTCTCTCTCTCTCTCTCTCTCTCTCTCTCTCTCTTACGGGGAGAGAACGTTAGATAAAATACGGAAAAAAAAAGAAAATGAAGAATGATCTTATTTCCGCACCGATGAAGCCTTCTCCCATTAACCTGATTGTCACTCACTCCCGTCTAGCTATCTGGATGTTAAATATGAAAACAACAACAACAAGAACAACAACAACAAACAAACAAACAAAAACCGAAGCCATCGCACCCGATTTTTCCGACTGCCTGGTTGGTCCACTAGAAGAGCACCTACTTTGCGGTCAGGTGCGTTGCAAGTTCCAATTCCTCTTCTCTGCTAGGCCCCTGCTTCTTCGTAAATTCACGGATTTCAGGGGAATAGAAGAATGAGAATTTCAAAGAAAAAAACAACAACAAAATGAAATGAAATATCAGCGGGAAAAAAAAAAAAATCAGTGAAGACGGCAAAATAGGAAATGGAATTACCAGAGCGCTGTTCATTCACTCCCCCATCCCCTTTTTTTCTAACTCTGTGTGTGTGTGTGTGTGTGTGTGTGTGTGTGTGTGTGTGTGTGTGTGTGTGTACAATACTGGCAGACGAAACGCGGCTGATATCACGAAATACTGTGTATACTTCTTCAAGTTGCCGGAGCGGGCATTCGCCGTTTTATCTATCCGGTTGAAGGCAAAAATAGTGTCAGGCTCCGGCTTGGTGCGTTGGCAAGACACTGGAAAAAGTGAGAGATATAAATACAAGCTGTATAAACAAATAGTCATGACTGTGGCTGGACCGAAAAAAATGGACGATACACCAGACTTGTCCAGATTTGAATCGGACCGTGCCATTTTGAGAGTTTTTTTTTAAAAAAAAATAAATATTCTGGGTTAGGGGAGTTTAACCATGTTACATGAAACCAGGAGCCAGTCTGGACTCTCTCCGACTTGGTCTGACATCTTGGTTCTCGTCATGGTGTCACTGTCGTAAAATGCGGGTATTTCAAAGTCCAGGAGGATTCAGCTGCTGTGCCAGTAAGACGGGCCATTCTTACTGTTGGTCAAAGGGGCCCGGGTCGAAAGGTGGAGGGGTACATCTCTCTCCTGATAAGTACTGTCACCGGTGATAGGCCAGCTGGATTGTCGTATGTCCACTTGGTGTCCCGTCGACGTGGAATCTTGGCCCTTAAGTCACATTGAGCATGGCAACTCAGGGTCTGAGGATTCACAGAATTCAGGTTGAACTGTTAGTGGCTGTGGCTCTGTCTGACAAAAGTCCTCACAGTTGCCCTCTGAACTTGCAGAGAAGTGTGTGGTACTAGGTCTCCACCGGCATAATAAGTACTTAACCCTTTAGCCTAAAACTCCTGTTGATTGCGGAAAACACTGCAACCCGGGCTCCTCTTCAGGGGCGCGTAAAATTATGCGACGAAAGTTTGGCTGTGTCTCCAGTTCTACTGTTTTTCGCCTGTCGGCGAAATAGGAACGAGCATGGCTACAGAACGCGCGCGGCTGCTCGTTTGGTGCAGGCGTCTTTTACCGGTGGTCTCTGCAGTCATGAAGTACGGGCTGGTGCATCTACGGGGAGCTTCCACGGAGATTCTGTTGCTTTGCGTCTAGTCGCCACTCAACGGCATCTGCCTGGGAGCAGTTACATGTCCCTTGCCTTCTGAATGGAATGCCCTAGGTGTACTTGCACCTTACGTGCACACAGCTCAAACTTCCAAAGATGATGCAGGATTGCTCCCGGCTGATTGGTCTGGCAGCTGAGGGCAGTCCTTTTCTGGGTCTCACTGGCACCTTCGGGTGTATTTCTTTTTCTTTCTTCTCGTTTTTTCTCTCCTGACATAGCGACTGTCGGTGTAATCTTCCCACCTTGCATGTTTTTGGCTGTTCAGTTGGAAGATCAGGGCTTCTTCGCTCAAACTGTCGTAACTTTTGATCAGCACATGAAAAGGGCACACTGCTACAGAAATATAATTTTTTTTGTGACATGTTACATTTTCACTGTGTTTGAATTATCCTGTGAAGCATGGCTATTGATGATTATGGGCCAAACAGATTCTTCATCACTTCATCACTTGCCTACTTCTCATTCTGACAGGCTGTATTATCATGTGTGTGATAAAAGGCAAATAAACCTTAACTCTGTAATAGTCAAAAATATATTTCTTGAATTCGTATGGCTCCTGTGCTTATGCTTTTTAGAGCTTTCTGCTCAGATCCCCTGCTTTGATTTCAACTAAAAACTGTCCCACTGTGGCATTGTTTCTTTAATTCATAATATGGGAAGAAAGAAACAAACAAACAAAATTCTACAAATCAATCGCAATACGCTTACTCAAAGTAATACACGATACAAAAGAGAAATAGCTTCAAAATAGGCCTACTACCCAATGCACTTATTACTTAGACACAGTATGAGCGTTGAATGTACTAGCTTTGAATCGAGATGAACGCCCGACCAGCAGGCAGTCATGTGCGTTCATGTAAGCCCGACTTCAAAACAGTGATGACTGATATTCGTATAAAAGAAAACATATATACTCTTAAGCTGGCACACACACACACACACACACACACACACACACACACACACACACACACACACACACACACGCACACACACTTATGCACACATGTACGCACGCTCACACGCACACACGCGCACGGGCGCGTATGCACACATACACAGTTACACACACTACTTAGTACAGTCATATTCATACGTAGAAAGAGGACATAAAAAGCATCGGTCGATATCAAATAAGATACATTTAGTGCAGTATGCTGATGTTCTAGCTATTTGGTTGAATACCAGTATTAGAAAGCATCACAAAAAAAGAGAGCAATAAATTAAGTTAAAAGCTATATCAGCTGGAAATAGATAATATTAAAAAATATGTAATTGGAAACGGGCTTACATTGTCTGGAGACGAAACACAAATGTGGAAAACCTAAATACTTGCCTCAGCTAGTGTTAAATAAGAAAATATTAGAATATTCACGAAATTTACAATTTCTGAGTGTGACCTTAACCTGTAAATTAAACTGACGGTTGTATATTGAGAAACTGGTAAGTGACGCAAGACAAAGGCTAAATCTACTATAAAAAAAAAGTAATCAATGCACACCCATGGGGTCAAGATTCCGGATCTCTATTACATTTAGCTACCAGCTTTGTTTGAAGGAAGATTATTTACGGGCAAGAGGTTTATTTCAATGCCCCAGAGACCCAGTTGAAGACAGTATAGTCAATAGACAGTAAAACGGTCAAGGTAAGACTTGGTGTTCCTGAACACACAAATTCGTTAAATACTTATAAAGAAGCAAACGTATTACCACTGTCTGACCAACAAAAAGTGGCAACTACTAAATGTCTTGCCAGAAGCCTGTAGTTTCTAATTCTTTCAAACCTGATATATTTGGTAAAATCTGAAAAGGACTATGCTAAAAGGGCTCAACACCTTTCCTCTATCCAGCCCGTTAAGGATTATACAAATGGAATATTTGAAAAGTGTAAAATTGATATTAAAAGTATTTCAGATGTGCCAATAGTATCGAGCATACCTCATTGGGAGCATATCCAAACTAAATTTGATGTAGATTACACTGACATGCAGAAGGCTGTCAACATTGATATTGTGTCATGTGAAGCAATAGAACACATTGAAACCGTGTATCCAAATCATTTGAAGACTTTTACAGATAGTTCGATTTTAGAATCATACGCAGGGTCCGGTTTTGTGATTCCATCAATGAAGATTCGTAAATTCTTTTCTCTTAGGAAAGGGTTCTCTATATTTACGGCAGAACTGTATGCTATTCTTATGGCGTTGATTTTTATGTGTGACAATGACACTGCTGTCTATAATGTACTTTTCTGCGTTGACTCCAAGTCAGTTCTAGCCTATATAACTTGCAAAGTTGGGAAATCAAACATTAAAAAAAAAATTTAGATAAGATATTATATACATATGACTATGTTAAAGGGAATCTGGATATCTTTTTGCTGGATTCCATCACACTGTGGTATATCGGTAATGAAACAGCAGATAACTTAGCTAGAGATGGTTCATTAAGAAAAAAAAAAACCCTGAGAGCAATTCAAAACTTGATGTTCAAGAAATTAATTCGTTATTGGAAAAACACGTAAACAGTGAACACCTTCCAGAGAAGTATGAAATCTTATAACGTCCACGATATTTTGTCATCTTTAATATACAAGCTTCGACTGAATTCGTGGAAAACCAAATTTTCCCAAAATGTAGCATGCGATTGCTCAAGTCTTCTATCAGTGGGCTGCATTCTTTTGTTCAATATTAACTTCATTATATAAAGAATCGAACGTGGATGTGACTGTACACGATTCTATCAAAACAATAACCCACAAACCAGAAATTATGCAAATAGCAAAAGTGCTTTCCATGCATCAAATTAGTCGATTTTTATAAACGCCCCCTTCTCTCTCCCCCCCCCCCCCCCCTTTTTTTTTTTTGTGTTGTTGTTGTCGTTGTATTTTTGTTTAAAGTCTAATATCACCAAATGTGAACAGACTCTAAATTAAAGAACTCAGTCACTCGTCACTCGCCAAATAGTTGCCATGTTGTTGAGAGAGAGAGAGAGAGAGAGAGCGAGAGAGAGAGAGAGAGAGAGAGAGAGAGAGAGAGAGAGAGAGAGAGAGAGAGAATTTCAAATGTACGTGGATATTATCGGGGTGAGAGAAACAAAACAAGAAAGAAGAAATAAAAAGTAGGGGGAAAAAAAAGCGGGAAAAGGTACCATCGCCCGACCATTCGACCCACTCGTACTTCACCTTCAAAAAAGTACATGTAACTGTATGAGAAGTTTGCTGGCTCACACATATTATATACACTGCATGAATACACTGTAAATCAGATATATGAGAGAGAGAGAGAGAGAGAGAGAGAGAGAGAGAGAGAGAGAGAGAGAGAGAGAGAGGGGAGGAGAGAAGACAAGATAGATTTCTTTATTTACGAGGATAATAGATAAGCACTCATGTGCTTTTCTACATCAGTCCCTTGCCCTGAGTAGGGTCAACAATGCAAAATAAGATAAGGCAACAAAAGAAGCTTGCAAAAAGTGACTAGAACTACAATACAAAAAAAAGTAAAATGAGAGAGAGAGAGAGAGAGAGAGAGAGAGAGAGAGAGAGAGAGAGAGAGAGAGAGAGAGAGAGAGAGAGAGAGAGAGAGAGAGGAAGGAGCGAAAGGAGTGCAGAGAAGGGCGACAGAGAGAGCGAAAGGGAGAGAGGGACAAAGAGGCGAGAGTGGGTGCGGGAAGAGCATGAGAACAATCTGACAATCAAAACATTCCTAGGAGATGCAAGACAATCGATTTTGAAGCACCAGGGGAAAAAAAAATGAAAATAAGCACAAATTGGGGGGAGATGCATAATGATAGCCCAGTCACCACGGCTGGGGTGGGGGGGGGGGGGGGAGTGTCATACGGGTCATTCCGGCAGATTCCGGCAGAACCGAGAGAGAGAGAGAGAGAGAGAGAGAGAGAGAGAGAGAGAGAGAGAGAGAGAGAGAGTCGCATAAGAATACAAGCATAACAACATAAAGACAAGATGGCAGGTGGTAGTAGGAAAAACACATACGTGCGCGCGCGCACGCACGCACACACACACACACACACGCGCGCGCGCGCGCGCGCGCGCGCGCGCGCACTCGTATAAGACATACTAAACAAAATAACATGTGCATTTCAAGTACAAAACACTTTCTAAATAGTCAGGGTCATACATAAGGCAAAGAGGGTGGTGGTGGTTGGTGGTGGATTTATGGCGGATTATGCAAGTGTTGGCACATAAGATGGTTGAAATAGTAGTGTATGAGGGTTGCTATACATTGGTGTTGTTTGGTTGATTCAGGGAGCGAGTTCCATTGACAGGAACCTGAATATGTTAAACTGGATTTGAGTAAGTCAATTCTAGGAACAGGGACACGAAGTTTGGGCAGAGTCCTTGGGGAATTAATTGAGAACCTGTGAACTAATGTTGAGGGTGCCTTCCCAGACACAATCTTGTGCATTATGATCCCTTTGTTGTATTCTAATTTCAGACTTAAGGGGAGAACTTGAATTTTTTTTATAGTCCGAGTAGAGAGAGAGAGAGAGAGAGAGAGAGAGAGAGAGAGAGATGTGGGCTAAAGGTGGCTGGAGAGTAGAGACATAGTACACAATAATACAAAAATAATAGATGAAAATTGGCAATATGGGACGCAATCAGTTGTACGGCCCAGGAAGAGGTGTGATGTTGGGGTAGGAGTGTGAGGGGTCGGAGGGGGGTGGGGTGATTCAATGGAGCGTGTAGTTTGTTACAATCCGACTGTTTTCATCAGGCTTATTTGATTACTTTTTTTTTTTTTTTCATGACTTCACTAATGCACATTTGTTGGCTAGCAACCCGAAATGAGAGTATCGTCCTTAACGCTACACATTCAACAAATGCATCTGTTTGCAGCGATTTTTTTTCATCAAAATATACCTAAAAACAACAGGTACTTTTTTTTTTAAGGCTCGCAGTTGGACGATGTTTGAGAGGAGTTTTCTCATATACAATCAAGCATTCAATAACTGAATATGCGTTTTTAAGTAAGAAAACTTACTTAAAAGAAGAAGAAGAAGAAAGAAACGCGTTTTGTTATGGGGTTGATTGACATAATTTTTTGTTAATTGCAAGATGTGTATTCCCGACCAATCACAAAGCGGAATATCATGAAAGTGCAGAAATAGTTCGTAGGCAGAAAGGTGAAGGAAGGTCGTTGATCGGAAGAGAAAATCTTATTAGAGTGTGTTGTGGGTCTGTACAAATATTGAACGTGTTGAATATGGTTGGGAAAAAGCGAAAGCGAGTCATCGGCAATATCATATGGTCGAAAAGAAGTCATCACAAGGATGGGGTAAGTATGTGTGATCGTTATCGTCGTGTGTGAACTACCAAATTACTGTTTAATTAGTCTATACTTAAGGCCTATGATTGACAGTGACACTCTATAGTCTGCTGTCTAGTGACCGAGTCTGATCTTGATGGGTAGTCAGTCAATGACTGCTTAAAGGGATCCAGATTTTTGTTTGATCTTTGGTCGTCACTGGCAATTAGTATGTGCGAATTACGTTTTACGTAATTAGAATTAGATCTGGGTGGGATGAAGACCAGCCTGAGACTTCGTGCCAGCTAGCCTGAACATTCCATTTTTTCGAATTCAGTGCTGGCAGATTGTTCTCATATGTATAAATTCTTGCCATACATTGCATGCTTTTGACCAGTTGCTTAGTCATGTAGTGCTATCATCTTTTGATATTCATGTTATATACCTTTGAAAAAAAAATCAAAGTTACTGTACGTATTGTTCTTCTTTTTTCTTTTAGTGTCCACAATCATCATGTTGATTATTCTGACACTTCTGTTTGTATGACCATTTTTTATCCTGCCATTAAGGCAGCCATACTCCAACTTCGGGGAAGGTGCATAGTATGTGTACATGTCATCCACACCAACGGCCAAACTGGCCTTCTCTTCTGAAAAGTTGGTGATGGGGTTTTGCGTGTGTACAAGATGTTGTGCATGTGTTCACACACGGAACCTCGGTTTATAGTCTCATTTGAAGGACTGTGTGGGGAATGGAGTCAGAACCAATGTTAACTCTGAGGGAAAAATCCCCCTGTACCAAAATGGCCCGGTGGAGATGTGAACCCGCAACCCCAAGAATACAAGTCCAATGGTCTACCAACTAAGCTGTTCTGGAGTGGTTACAGAGGTCTTCAACATGCTTAATGGTTTTGTGATAAGCACTAGGACTACACTCAGTCTCCTGAAGGAGTTATGATTATAGTCTTATTTGAAATTGGCTCATTATGAGGATGGTTTTCTGAAGCACTATCATGATCAATTCTCTCTCTCTCTCTCTCTCACTTTGAGTCCATCTCTCTCACAGTTACATGTGAAGACAGGCATTGTGATATATGCAGACACATACACAAATCACTTCATATTTCATGCTCTCTCTCTCTCTCTCTCTCTCTCTCTCTCTCTCTCTCTCTCTCTCTCTCTCTCTCTCTACTGTTATTGTTCTTGAGGGCATGGTGTAAAAGTGCTGTAAGTGTACCCTCATTAAAATATTGTGTGTGTGTGTGTGTGTGTTGTGTGTGTCTCTGTATTGGTTTCATGTGAGTGTGTGTGTGTGTGTGTGTGTGTGTGTGGTTGTGTGTGTGTACCCCAGAGAGAGCAAGCCAATACAATGAGTTTCCTGTAATAAGTTAGCCTAGTTGAATGTGTATATGATGAAAATTGAAAAGTGTGTGAATACTTGCTTGCATGACTATCACAACATGCCTTTTTAAACATACAAATTAATTGATTAACACTGATAGCCCTTAACTTCCCAAAATTATTTTGTAATGGGTAAATTGTGTTGTTTTACCCTGGCTAAAAGACTCCAGGGATCATCTGAACAGCCGAACTACTTGAACACTATGGTACAAATGCATCAGCTAAGGAAGAGAACATTACGTGTGTGTGACCATTTTTGATTACGCTGCCATGTGGGCAGCCACACTCCAACTTCGAGGGATTTGGGAGTCTGATAATGTTATGCTAGGAGCTTGTCATGACTGAAGACAATCCTCGCATAACTATGAAGAGCATAACAACATTTTGATGTAGTTTTGATGTTATAGCCTATATCAACTGGTCTGACACAGCCTTAAGGCAAGGCGAGTAATAGGTAAGTCAGGTTGTATAGGTTAGATCAGGGCAAGAATTACTAGTATGCAAGCCAGCTAGGCCTTCCGTGCACCCCCCCCCCCCCCCCCCCCCCCCCCCACCAAGGGGTTATCATGACTGGTGTCAAAATGTTTCTTGGAGTGTCCTGAACACGAATCTAAAATGTTTCCATCCAAAAGTTAGGATGCACAGGAGTTACTGCCCTTGGCGTAAGGGTACTTTCTAACACACTCACTTGCGCCATTCAAATGTAACTTGAAATAGCTCCTGTAAATAAACAAGAAGTCAGCTTTTGCTTATACTAGTTTTATTACTTAGTTATCAGTGTGCCTGGTGGTAACTTGATCAGTCTTTTCTCATTCATTGTGTGTTTGGGTGCATTAGTGGGTGACTTTTTTATTACAGGTATTTTCACTGCATCGGTGGTATGTCAACTGTTGCCCACAAAACCAAAAGGCCAAAATCAACTGTTCTGATGAATCATATTGTACTACAATGCCTCTTGGTAGTTTCTGACTGTAGCTGGAACCACATGAGTAATGCAAAAAGTCACAGTTTCACATTTATCTCCTCTACCCCCAAAATTCAAGATTTCGCCAAAGACACCAAACGACCATTTTGACAGCCTTTCAAACTCCAAAATTGTTTGGTTTTGATGGGAGTTTATGTTCTTAATTGTCCAGAATGGTTTTGTTGCTTACAAGTTTAACATTGCTGGTATTCTCGTGTCACAAAATGTAGCATTAACAGGCTTCCGACAAATATGTATAGTGCAACACAACATGCAGTATTCAAGGTGTCAGGAAAGCACATTTCTGGTCATTTTCAAAGGCATGATTTGTCTGTCTTCTCTCTTCATCAACAGTCAATGAAGTATCAGAAATATCACTTTCAAGCTTCATCAGAATCTTCAGAACTGAGGTCCAGTGAAGTGTCCAGGCTGTTTTGTAAGATTCCCCCCTCCACTTCCTGATTCCCTTCTCCATTCCCTTCCCTCCACCTTGACAAAGTGAATCATGCTTCAAGCTGTGCTGAAAGTGAAGAAGCATGAGTGTATTAGCATGAGTGTATTACTGTATGATGTGTGTGTGTGTGTGTGTGTGAACGTCTGCGCTGCAGTTTCGCCCAAACAAGAGATCCCTGGTTGGGCTGGGTATATTTCATTGACTGGAGAAAAGCCTGAAAAGAAAAAAACAATGGACTATTACCCAGTTATCTTCAATCCCATCACTGAGTACAAAACCATCGTAGAGTGCCTTGGGGGGGGGGGGGGGGGGGGGGTTGCAAGGGAGGCCTAGCTGGCTTGTGGCCTATACACGTTTAATTGCAGTATAGACAGAGGCATAAAATGTTTACAAACGAATACCATGTACAGAAGTAATCACTATGTAACAGCTGTTGACATTCTATGTAATGTAAGATTGTTGACTTTACAAGTGGTGATTTGTTTCTCTTGTTAGTGTATTATATGTGTATATCAGTGTGTGTGTGCGTGTGTGTGTGTGTGTGTGTGTGTGTGTGTGTGTGTGTGTGTGTGTGTGTGCC
>JADBJO010000061.1:537500-585000 GCA_016801955.1 Conus betulinus
TTCACCCTGTTTATCCAAAGTAGATCCACAGGTGTCACCACTCTTTGCCCAAATAACTCAGACTGGTACTGTAAGTAAGCATAGTTTAACAGCCACATTTCAGTAATATACTTAGTTTTGCATGGTATTCAGACAAATTTGGATACTGATTCATAAATGTTTCTCATTTTTCTGCTGTCTGGCAACTCTCCTGGCTCAGTTGTCAATTGTGCCCCCTCCCCCCACCCCCCACCCCTCACGCTCACACACATTGATTATCAGCATAATTTTCTTCATGAGATGTGCTAGCACTATGTTCTCATTGGCAGTTTATAAAAAAGAACTGTCATACATTACAGTCTCCAATGTCTTATTTGGTTGATAATTGTTTCAGACTTGTCTGCATTTCCAGCTTTCTCAGGATCATGTTTGCTGTAGTAGTCGGCAAACAGTTCCTCATGTATTTACCCAACACTGAATTTTTTTCTTTTCTTTTCAGAATTCATCTTTAATCCACTAGGTTGAATATAAATTAAACATAGACAGAAATCCCAGAATTATTTCCCTTTACTGGAAAGTTAAACCTTTAGAAAGTGCTTTCATTTTCACAATGGTGAAATCAAAGGGAGACTGCAGATCATGTAACCCTCGTCCTGTAGACTGCATGCATACTTTTAAAGTCACAAGCATTTTGTGCAGTGGGAGCAAATGTATTAAGAAGTTCTTTCTTTTTTTCTTTGTTTGTTTGTTTGTTTTTTTTTTAAACCCCCCCCCCCCCCCCCCCCCCCCCAACCTCCCACCCCCACCTGAAACATTTGTTGTCTTCACCTATACCAGATTTGACTTCTTTTTTTTTTTAACTCCACCCCAATGGAAACCTTGTTTTAAATTATTTCTGGAGGCGGTTATTGAGAGGTAGCTGCATTGTGTTCACCATGCCATCAACAACATAGGGTGGCAGGTAAAAGCATGGTTCCACTGTTCTTGCAGGGGATGCTGTCTTTCCTGAGTGCCCCCTTGATAGGAGCTCTGTCGGACGTGTGGGGAAGAAAGCCGTTCTTGCTACTGACCGTGACCTTCACCTGTGCGCCCATTCCTCTCATGCTGCTCAGTGTCTGGTGAGTCAGATGGAACGTTAGCGAAAAGGTTGATCAGTGACAGCCTTTTTGGAAACTAAGTTATCTTTTTTTCCATTGCTTTTTTTGCAATTTTTACTGTAAAGTATATAGTCTCTCTTCAGGGTCTTTTGTGTGTGTGTGTTTGCTTTTGTGTGTTTGCTTTTGTGTGTGTGTGTGTGTGTGTGTGTGTGTGTGTGTGTGTGTGTTGTGTTCACATGTGTACGTGTGTGTGTGTATGTGTGTTCACATGTGTGTGTGTGTGTGTGTGTGTGTGTGTGTGTGTGTGTGTGTGTGTGTGTGTGTGTGTGGTTTAAACAGTCTATCAGGAGGTTCTTCTCTTTTCATTGAGTTTATCTCTGAGTGTGTATCTGTGTCGAGTCTGTGTTTGTCGGTGTGTGTGTGTCTACATAATTTAGACAATCTGTCAGTAGGTTCCCATGATCTCCTAGCCACTTCATAAAAAAAAATGTATGCCACATACAGAGAAAAAATGAAGTCAGTGGCCAGTTCCAGATAGAAATTAAAAAGTCAGTGTGCTACACACTGATGAAAATTGAAATCATCATGTCATTCACTGATTGACCCATACAACCATCCACACAATTTTCAGGAATTTCACTTAAAAAAAAAAATCATTCCTGAAAACCTGAATTTCATGATTAAATGCTGAATTGCAATATTTTTCAATGTGTGATTTGTGGCTTTTATTTATTTTTTTTTTAGTAGGTGATGAGACTAAATGTAGGTAAGCTGATATTCCGTTCATGCCAGTGCTCCATGTAATTAGCATACATGTACATATAATCAGCCCACCAGGGATTAGTCCAAGCAGTCAGAATAAAAACTATTTTCAGGTGAATACTACACTTCTTTGTTTCACCCTTGACTCCCAAATTCTGGTACCAGAACATTGGTAGTTGTGCAGAAATGTGAAAAGAGGTTGGTAATCAGTTTGTGACGTAGGCTGTATAAGCAGAATTTTTTTCCATATTGATAATGAATTACAGATTCCATGATTTTAAAAAAAAAAATGTACAACAGAATACCATTGTTATTTCAAGGGCAATATTTGCTTCATTTAACCTTTAAATCAGTAAATTGTTTTGTGCAAAAAAAGTCAATGAGATTGACATTGTAGACAAATTAGGGTTCTGTTGTAAAGAGAAATTGCCATCTTCCCACTCCTACATCTCAAAACAACAACAACAACAACAACAAAACCCCACAAGTCTGAATCATATGAAATTTGTGTGCAAATTTAGCAATGGATGTAGTTTTATGCGCATGTACCAGTCTATCTGTGGCTGAAGTTTGTTACTGACCATCATGGTCACTCACCCGTGTTGTGATGATTCAGCTCATCGCAGTCATCTGACCGCAACTGAGTCACCTAAGTCACTTCATTATGATCATCATCCAAGTTTGGGTTTGCTTCAGCCACACCCACGTAATCTTCTTTGATGCATTAATTCTCACTGTCACAAAATCACATGCCTTAGCTGCGAAAGTTTCTACAATTTTGTCCAGTTTACTGTCAGTGTCACATCTTGTTGTCGGTCACATAGACGCACACACTGAAATTATTGTTTAAAAACTCATGACATATGCAGTATTGAGACTTATATGTCAGACATGAATGCTTTACTGTAGACTCCACAAAAATCTTGTTCAGAGATATCCCACCTGATGTAATTTTTTGAGATTCTGAAGGAGAGAAGCATTTTTCATCTGCTGTAAGTTTTTTACTGAATAAAGATTTTAATGAAATCATGGAATGTTTTTAGAAAATCTGTTTTAAGAAGTTGTGTATGTTTCTTTTCTTTTTTTTTTTACTCTAATTTGCGAGTTGATTTAAATGAGTGACAGGCCCTGTGTGGTCCTTTGTGGCTGGCTGGATTAGAAGCAGCATGAATTGAATGGAATATTTTGACTGCATTGTAAATGGCTGCTGCTGAAAAAACTAGCTTCCCGTGGTTTGAAATGTTGAGTCTTTATGTCAAATTCTTCCCACTATGGTAACAGACAGTAGACTTACCCTGTTACGGGTGAACTGAGCAGACTGATTATTGATGAGCAAAGCAAGTGGACAAAGTGGTACTGATTAGCTGTTAAAAGGCTTAAAGCTTCAAGCAAAAAAGAAAAGGTAGGGTAACTGATTGTACCTACATCAAATGTGAACCATCATCTGTCTTGATACCGTAAGCATGGTGTGTCAATAGACCCTTGAGGATGCTAATGACCAGCATGAATGAGTTTTACATGTGTGGTTTCAGTATGCCCAAACAGTCTGTTCTGGTTGTGAACTTATAGTAGCCATTGCCATTCTCAAAGTTTTTTCAGCTTCAACCAACTCTGCACTAGCTCTGAGTGGAGACTGGCATCCTGCATTTTGTAGTGACGTAAGCGGAGATTTCTGATGTTCATGAGGTTGTCTTTATTGGAAAAACCTGAGCAGCGAAACTTGATACATGCTGCCATGAATTCAAGTCATAGATGACACATTGGTATCTGTTGTTAATTTTGTTTTGTGTGTTACTGATAATAAATGGCTTTACGAACCATACTGAAACATGTGAGGTTGATCTCTCTGCCACACTGTGTGTGCAGGTGGTATTTTGCGATGTTGTCGATATCTGGCATCTTCTCCGTGACGTTCAGTGTTGTGTTCGCCTTTGTGGCTGATGTTACCACAGATGAGGATCGAAGTGCTGCCTATGGATTGGTGAGTCAGCTGGGCGTTGGTCAGAAAGATGAGCATTGGTATATATATATATATTGATAAAATGGTTTGCAGTGATGACTGCCATTTTTATGTATTGATAAAATGGTATGCAATGATGACTGCCATTTCTATGTATCGAAAAATGGTTTGCAGTGATGACTGCCATTTATATATATCGATAAAATGGTATGCAGTGATGACTGCCGTTTATGTATATCGATAAATGGTATGCAGTGATGACTGCTGTTTATGTATATCGATAAAATGGTATGCAGTGATGACTGCCGTTTATATATATCGATAAAATGGTATGCAGTGATGACTGCCGTTTATATATATCGATAAAATGGTATGCAGTGATGACTGCCGTTTATATATATCGATAAAATGGTTTGCAGTGATGACTGCCGTTTATATATATCGATAAAATGGTTTGCAGTGATGACTGCCGTTTATATATATCGATAAAATGGTTTGCAGTGATGACTGCCGTTTATATATATCGATAAAATGGTTTGCAGTGATGACTGCCGTTTATGTATATCGATAAAATGGTATGCAGTGATGACTGCCGTTGATATATATCGATAAAATGGTATGCAGTGATGACTGCCGTTGTTGATGTATATCGATAAAATGGTATGCAGTGATGACTGCCGTTGATGTATATCGATAAAATGGTATGCAGTGATGACTGCCGTTGATGTATATCGATAAAATGGTATGCAGTGATGACTGCCGTTGATGTATATTGATAAAATGGTATGCAGTGATGACTGCCGTTTATGTATATTGATAAAATGGTATGCAGTGATGACTTCCATACAAACCAAAGGCAGCAGAATAAGACAGAATCATATGCACACACTGGTATCTAGAAATTTGTATAATAGGAAAGTACACCCTGCAGTCTAAAGCATTTTGCTGAACATGATAAATCCTTAGAATTGCATATATATATATATATGCATGATGATGAGGGGGAGTTGGGATGGGAAGGGGTATGATGTGACTGGTAATTACACTGTCTTTAATATAATTTTTTAGCCCTTTTTTTTTTTTTTTAATCAGTATTGAATGTTAGCTCTGATTCACCATGTATCCCATATACAAATCACCATGCACTAAGCATGTACTCCTCAAAGGACCTGATTTATTGTTTCATGCAGAAAACAAACTTTCAGTGTGTGTCTGATTGAAGTCCAGTGGAGGAGGGGAGAAAATTCAATAAGGAATTTTACGGTGAATACAAGCCATCTTACGTCAAGGTAACGGGCCTTGAGGTCGACCAGAATTCAGAACTAAGCAACCAGGTGTGGAGGGTGTGTGGTGGTCAGGACAAGGTAAGAAACAGTGAGGGTCTGTACTAGTCAGAACTGTGCCAGGGTGTGATCCACAGGTGTCGGCCACCTTTGCGGCCAGCCTGGTGACCAGCCCGGCCCTTGGGGCCTACCTGCAGGACCTGTACAGTGAGACCGTGGTCATCTGGATCGCCACAGCGGTGGCCTTGCTGGACATCTTCTTCATCATGGTGGCTGTGCCTGAGTCGTTGCCGGAGAAGCTGCGTCCAGCCAGCTGGGGTCGGCGATATCCTGGGAAAAAGCTGATCCATTCGGGGTGAGGTCTATCTCCCCCCAATCCCTCCACCCCCTCTCTCTTTCTGTCTCCTTTTTTTTATTCCTTGTATTTGTCTGTTGATTAAATGTTCTGTATTGTTTTGGTTTATTTTTTATGTTTGGTGCAGATGTGTACATTTAGTCATGAATAGATGTTGCTGAAAGAAATGTCTGTTGTTTGTATTGTGTGAATAAGAATTTATTTGTCAAAATTTATTTGTCTGTTTTCTATTTTTAATTGAAATGAAACAAATAACAATACAGAAACAATGCATTTTGTCTATATAATACGGGACCACCCTAGAATGAACCAAAATGCAGTACAGAAACAATTAGTTTCATTGTTGAGATACAAGCCCCCCCCCCCCACCCCACCCCCATCCCCCTCCACTTCCCTTACCCAAAATGAAACAAATGACAAAACAAAAACAATACATTTTGAAAGGATGACTTAGCACCCTTTCTTCCTCCAGAGATCTGTTTTTTTTATTAGATAATTTGGTCTCGGTTCCTTTTTATGTATTTTCTTTTAACCCTTTCCCTACCACAGTATAAGAGCTTTTCTGTATTGCTGAGTGCCGGGGCCAAATTGCAGTAGGCTCACTCATCTGCTCACTACTCATCCATTTATTGAGATATATCTTAGATGTTTTGCATGTGTTTTTTTTCTTATACCCTGTGCTATGATGTGGTACCATAACAATTTGATTTTGCTGGTCATTAGTATGATAAAAATAATTATAATCAAGTAATAAGTACCCCGTAGTAGACACAGTTACGGGCGTACAAGATCGTGAAAACAACCCCATAATAGACATGGGGCAGGCAGGGAAGAGGGTTAACAGCAGGTGGCTGAGGTATTTGAAACACACATCATCATGAAGTTATATTTTTGACGTAACAAGCATGACATTTTACCCTGTATATGTGGCCTACATTCCTTCTCTGCTTAGTAATACATATATTTTATGTCTCCACCTTTTGTCTGGAGAAACCAGATTAAATGGTTTAATCTTGATCGAAAGTAACTTGATATTTGTTCAAGCTTTTTTTGCATTTGATATCATTTAACATGCCTTTTATCAGTGTATAAAGCAATAATTATAGGACATCATACTTTCTAAGAAAGCAGTTTTGTAAGATACATTTTTGTTGATGAGAATGTTACTTGCAGATTTACAGCCATGGTGATACAGTATATCTTTGTGCATGGGAAGGCTGGAAAGGTCTTAATGATTTAGACCTTTCAGCCAACTTTGATTAAGCTCATGCTTGTAGATGTTGAGAAAATGCCAGCATTAAAGCTTACTGTGGAGGGACATACACAAAGGCACATGCACATGCACACACACACACACACACACACGCATGCACGCACGCACGCACGCACGCACGCACTTGCACATGCACACACACACACACACACACACACACACACACACACACACACACACACACACACACACACACAACTGAAACTGAAGGATTACAGAGACACCTTTGTTACTGTTGTGAATCAAACACATGATCACTACAGTTCAGTCTATCCCACAGAAAATTTTTACTGGAGGTATAATATACCCTAGTTCTGTAGAATAGGATATAAATATTCTCTACTCAGTGATAGACTTGATACACTGGTGAATTTATGTGTTTAGTATAGTTGTCCATATGTTTACAAGTGTATGTCATTTAAGAGGACTCTGCCTATATGTAGTTAAACAATGGGATCCAGAAGCTTTTTTCTCGGTGCTGGTTGTCAGTAGAGTGAACTTTTTCGTCTTACTGGTGTGTATGTTTCTGTTTCAGGCACTGCGTAGAGTGAGTCAAGACCAGTTGATACTGTTGTTGTCCACTGCTGTATTCCTGAGCTACCTGCCCGAGGCTGGGGAATACTCCTCCATATTTGTCTACCTGAAACTGGTGAGTGTGTGTGTGTGTGTGTGTGTGTGTGTGTGTGTGTGTGTGTGTGTGTACACTTAAAACTGGTGTATGTGTGTACTTGAAATGGTGTGTGAAAAAGAGAGAGATGGAGAGAAACACTTTTGTTATTGTTGTGTGTATGTGTGTGTATGTGTACACTTTAAACTGATGTATGTGAGTACTTGAAACTGGTGTGTAAAAAAGAGAGAAGAAACACTTTTGTTATTGTCATATGTGTGTGTGCACGCACACACACACACTTGACACTGATGTGTGTACATGTATACTTGAAACTGATGTTTGTGTGAAAAGATAGAGAAAGGGAGATAAAGTTTTGCTCTGTGTGTGTGTGTGTGTGTGTGTGTGTGTGTGTGTGTGTGTGTGTGTGTGTGTGTGTGTGTGTGTGTGTGTTGTTTGTGTGTGTGTGTGTGTGTGGGAGTGAGACTTAGAGAGAATTGAAATATAGATACCTTTTTTTCCTGTTTATTAATGTTTTATTTGTTTGTTCTTTAACATGTCTTTGACATATAGTTAAAATGTGTGTCATGTGTCCCACTCTTTTATACTCAATCAGTGCAGTAAGACATGAGCGTATTTTTAGACAGATTTTAACCTTTATTTATTGTCATTATTTACATGTTTTTAGCATTTTCAGTTGTGAGATTGGGAAGTGTATAAATGTTCTAAAGGTGTGAAGGCAAAATGTATGAATGTTGGATGGATGAGATTGTTAAATATAGAAATGTTGGAAAAGTGAAGTAGGTAAGTGTACAAAATGGAATAGGTGAGAACGGAATTTGTCAAATGCTGGACAAGTGAGACTGGGAAGTGTTCAAATATTGGTCTAGACTAGCAAGATTGGGAAGTGTACCAATGTTGGATAAGTAATGTGGAAAAGTTTGCATAAGTGTTGAAAAATTGGTTACAGATGTGGAAAACTGTGTAGATTTGTTTACAAGTGTGTACAACTGTTGGGAAAGTGAGATTTTTTTTTCATTTCAGGTCATGGACTTTGACAAAGAAACAGTGGCATCATACATTGCTATGGTTGGCGTGCTGTCTGTTCTCGCTCAGGTCAGTGTATTGAAGAGGGTAGGGGACAGGGGGGAGTTGCTTGGTCAGCTGGGTGGGAGAGTATGGTCAGTGTATTGAAGAGGGTAGGGGACAGAGGGGAGTTTCTTGGTCAGCTGGGTGGGAGAGTATGGTCAGTGGTGTGTGTGAGGTGCATGGCAAGTTGTATGTAGGGTGTATGATGAGCTGTATGTGTGAATGGTGAGTTGTATGTAGGGGGAATGGTTGATTGTATGTGGGTTGTATAGCAAGTTATATGTGAGGCGACTGGTAAATGGTATGTGGGGTGCACAATTATTTTCATGGGGGTTGCATAGGAGTTTAATGTGGCTGGAATGGTGAACTGTAAGGGGTGTTTTTGGTGAGTAGTGTGTTGGACGCATGGTGAGATGTGCGTGGGTGAATGGGGAGGTGTATATTGGGTGCATAGTGATTTGTATGTGAATACATGGTGAATTGTGTGTTTGGGTGCATAGTGATTTGTATGTGGGATACATGGTGAATTGAGTTGGGTGCATAGTGATTTGTATCTGGGATACACAGTGTATTGTGTGTTGGGTGCATAGTAAATTGCATGAGGGGTACATGGGGATTTGTATGTGGGATACATGGTGAATTGGGTGTTGGGTGCATAGTAAATTGCATGAGGGGTACATGGGGATTTGTATGTGGGATACATGGTGAATTGGGTGTTGGGTGCATGGTAAATTGCATGAGGGGTACATGGGGAGTTGTATGTGGGATACACGGTGAATTGTGTGTTGGGTGCATGGTGATTTTTAGATGGGGTGAATGATGATTTGTATGTGGGGTGTATAGTTGTATGAAGAGTGCGTGGTGAGTTGTATGTGGAATATATGGTGATTTTTATGTGGGGTGCATGGTGAGTTATATGTGTGGTGCATGGTAAGTTGTATGAGGGGTGCACAATGAAATGTATGTGGGGTGCATGGTGATTTGTAGATGGGCTGCATGTTGATTTGTATGTGAGGTACTTGGTGATATGTAAGTGCAATGCATGTTAAGTTGTATGCAGGGTTCTCGTTGAGTTTTATGCCAAGAGCATAGTGATTTATGTTGCGGTACACAAAAAGTTGTATGGAGTGTGAAATAAGTTGTATGTAGAGCATGGTGAGTTGGTACAGGCTGTACATATGTAAAACAATGGCAGCAAAGTAAATCTGGAAGGAGGTCATAATCTCTGTGCTTCGTTAAGAGAAAAGGAGATAGAAGAAAGACCAGCCATTATAATTGAATATTGGCTGACCAGACAGAACCAGAAGGCAAGTGGGTATAAGATTCTGTCCAAACATCTCCCTCCCTCCCTCCCTCTCCCTGTATACACAGGCTGATTCTCCTGCAGACGCTCCCTGTATAGACAGGCAAGGACTAATCCCATCTATCCAACAAAGAGAGTAGAGTTTTGTGTGTATGACCTTTTTTTTTTTTTATCCCGCCATTAAGGCAGCCATACTGCAACTTCGGGGAACAAACATGTCCTGAAAGAATTCCTTTCTGTAGGGCAGTGTATGGAGGTTTAGCTTGGTAGGGGCTTGGAGGCTGGAACCACAGAGCCACTGCCAAGTGCCTCCTGCCTTTGATGACATACATGTGTGTAACTCCTAGGTCACTAAACACTGGGAGGAGTTTTAAAAGTAAAATCTGATTGACTTCTAATCTTTGCCATGCTTCCTGGGTGTTTCACAGGTATTCAAAATATTCAGTTAAAATTCCGGTATATATCAGGAACTAACTTTAGTTATCATCCAGTATCAGTATTATGGAGTGAAAAAAAAAAAAGTAACAAAAGTAAAAAAAAATTATATCCAGTACAGATTAGATATGGTGATTATAGATGCAGAGTGTATTGATTTTACTGTGTATGAAACCAAATCTACAGTTGATGATATGTGCTTGATCTGGTGAGCAAAGTATCATTGGCAGGTTGAAAATTGGTGTGTTAAATTGTAAGTAAAATTGGTGTGTTAATTGTAAGCAATCTATGAAATTACGAGAATAATTTAATTTATTACTTAAGATGACCTTAGTTAATGATGTGTGTTAAATTGTAAGCAATCTATGAGATTATGAGAATAATTTAATTTAATGCTCAAGATGACCTTAGTTAATGATGATACTGAGATCAGACAAAATAATGTTTTCGTATAGACTATATGCAAATAAATTGATATGATTTTGGTGCAGAGAGCCACTTCAGTGTGTGATTTTGCCATGATCTTGCCATCTGCTTTCATGGCAGACCAGAGCTAACTTCTTTTATATATTTCATTATAATCTGTAGTGTTGTTCATGCGTAAGTCTTTTTATGCTAGAAAATCCAAATACAATCATATTGTGTGCGTATATAGAGGTAAAACATGGCTGCTGTGTTTGTCAGAATGATACACTCTGCATGATTGTGTCTTCAGTTGTGTAGACACACACTGAATGTAACAGCAGATCATGGCATGTAAGATTTAATGCCAGATTGATGTGACTATATATGAGATGCGTCCAAATACAAGATTCCATGTTCAGAATTTGAGAGGAAACAAACTATCACCTGATAGTTCGGAGATTTCTGTATTTTGAATTGCGGAAGAAGGAAAGTGAATTGCTGAAGATTTGTGAAGAAAGAGATGAAACAGATAGAGAATAAAACAGATAGAGAATAAAACTGATGAAAACATACAGAGGGAGAGGAGAGAGAGTTGTGTTTGGGTGAATTAACAAATGAATGTATTCGAGAGAGTGAAAGAATACACTGATGATGACTGAAGAAAAAAAAGAGAAAAAGAGATCAGTCTCAGCTGAACACAAACACGTAGGACTGAGCCTTGCCCACTCCATGTGGTGGAAATGTTGCTGTGATTCCAGACGCTGATCCTGTCAGTGCTGATGAAGTACCTGGGCCACAAGCACACCATCATGATAGGACTCATGTTCGAAATCATCCAGCTGTCTTGCTATGGATTTGCCACCCAGACCTGGTAAGGATGGGATGTGTGGTTACTTCTTTTATTGATATGATGCAAGTCATTATAATGAAACCTAAAGTAAGCCGCACTGGCAATTGATTATTATTTCATTAAGCAGACAAGAACAGCAACAAAACTATGCTTACTTAACTACAACTTACTGGAACAGTTGCTGGCTCTAGCTGGTTGGAAACCTGAAAACACATCCCTTAGGCCCAATACAGGATGGTGATGTTGGTAATCAGATAAGCATTTCAGGGGAGAGAACCCTTTTCTCGCCAAACTTTGCGAGTTGTCTCTGTGATTTGGTTTTGGACTCCACCTTTTTTTGTCATTTTCTCATGGACAAATGATAAATCCTTTTCATCATGTTTTATAAAAAAAAAAATCAGCTGCACTGTTTTGTTTTTAGGAACTTCACTGTGTTTAACCATTTTCCTGCTTTGCTGCCTTTCTCACTATTTGCAGAGTGGCACTTTGTCTGCCTTCACTATGGTGTAATGCCAGGCTGTGAGCATTCTGTCAACAGCACTTTAGGTTATATCAAGCCAGTGGAATCATTGCCATTGATCAGTTCTCCATAGTTCACTCATTACCACTATTAGAGTCACTTTTCTGCTGTGCAGGTTATCTGCTGAGAAGTTCTGCTGACTACATCTGCTTTTCAGCACTCGGCCATACACTTACTTTCTCCTCCATACATACGCTTACTTTCTCATCCACATAAGTGCTTACTTTCTCCTCCACACATATACTTACTTTCTCCTCCACTGACAAGGCAGTGTACAAATTACAAAGAAAACATGGTGTTCACCAAAACTCATTCCACATTTTATAAACATGGCATTCACCCAAAATTCACTCTACATACCAAATCAAAGTGGATGGTTCCTGTGTCTACGCATAGAACATTTCCTCACAAATTTAAGTATACTTGTATTCAGAGTATGCATTTGTGCCTCTGTATGTGTGCATGTGTATGTATGTATACGTGTGTGTGTGTGTGTGTGTGTGTGTGTGTGTGTGTGTGTGTGATGGTAAGGTGGGAGGCATTGTCCTGGGTCTGAAGGGTTCATGTGAAGTTTCGAAATGTCTGTTGACATCTCTGTATCATGTATATGGGCATCTCTTTGATTGATGTGTGTCTGTCATTTTCCTCTCTGCCATAGGATTCTGTGGGTGGTGGGGCTGCATGGCAGCCATGTCCAGCATCACTTATCTTTTTTGATTGATGTGTGTCTGTCATTTTGCCCTCTGCCATAGGATTCAGTGGGTGGCGGGCTGCATGGCAGCCATGTCCAGCATCACTTATCTTTTTTGATTGATGTGTGTCTGTCATTTTGCCCTCTGCCATAGGATTCAGTGGGTGGCGGGCTGCATGGCAGCCATGTCCAGCATCACTTACCTTTTTTGATTGATGTGTGTCTGTCATTTTGCCCTCTGCCATAGGATTCTGTGGGTGGCGGGCTGCATGGCAGCCATGTCCAGCATCACTTATCTTTTTTGATTGATGTGTGTCTGTCATTTTTCCCCACTGCCATAGGATTCTGTGGGTGGCGGGCTGCATGGCAGCCATGTCCAGCATCACTTACCCCAGCATCAGTGCCTTTGTCTCCAGTCATGCCAGTGCAGATCAGCAAGGTGAGGGTGTCTCCAACAGAGGCATTCACTGCCATACCATTGGAAGAGATCAAAATTAACCCCAAGTCAGAACTTCCCTAATCTGAATTTGAAAATCAGCTTTGACAGGGAGGATAATGTTACAGTATGAAAAGTAAAACTAAAGATTTAAAACCTGCATTCCCATACAGATATGCACATGCTACCATTACCGCCAGCAACAAATTAACATGGTAAGAATACTTACACACAAGAAATAAGGACAGGGGAAAAAGAAAAGTGCTCCAAGTGTAAAACCCCATAAACTACAATTGAAAAAAATCAAGTACTTCAGATTAAGCTTTGATGTTGAAAGATGTGTAGTTTTGTATGAGTATATATAAAAATGAAATTCAGTCATAAAAAGAGTTGCTCATAAAGGGGCAGAAGGGGTGAGAGAGAGCAAGAGAGGGAAGAGAGAGGGGGAGGGGAAGAAGAGAAAAGGGAGGAGAGAGGGGAGAAAGAGTGAAAGAGAGAAAGTGAAAACAATCAGAAAAGAAATAACGGAAAAGGAAATGGGACATGCACATCTATAGCTTTGCTACAAATTAATGTGGATCACGAATATCTCTGCAATCTCTCTCTCTTCTCCTACGTTTGTTTTGCTGTCACATGAAGACACAGTCATCCATACATGGTCTACACTTTGCATGCACACATATGTAGCTCTACACAAACACAGCCACTCTCTCTGTCTGCATCACTCATGTACACTTTCACACGCTCACACAGTCATTTATGCTCACTCGTATAGTTTCTATGTATAGCATACAATTACATAGATAGAACGCTCAAGACTTTGGATCAGCATCGGATGAAGGATCTGTGAATGGGAGAACTGTGATGTGTGTTTTCCAGGCGTTGTCCAAGGGATCATCACGGGCATTCGTGGACTGTGCAACGGACTGGGGCCGGCTCTGTTTGGCTGCATCTTCTATCTGTTCCATGTTAACATTGACGTAGACCCCAAACCTGAACCCCATAAAGTGGACAACACTTCTTTACCTTTTCTACAGCTGTCCTTCCAGGTAAATGCCTACAACTGCTTGGCATGGTAGAAGCTGACTTTAATGCTGACATGCTAAAAATAATTTTTTGTCATCTCATGACATCATTTTTAAAAATAGAATTTATGGAAACGTCACCTTGGGAACACTGCTGTGTGAACTTGACACTCTGTTTCTTACAATGGTTTGTTGAAGCTGGTATCTCAGACCTGTGTACCATACACTTTGGTTGCATTGGTTCTTCTGATGACCAAAGAGACAAGTGCACACCATATTACACCAGAGGAGACTGATTCAGAATATTACAGAATGTATAAGTATACACCACATGATCCAAAAAGAAGACTGATTCAGAATATAATTAAATGTATTCATTGGAAAAATGCCAGCCAGCCAGCTTTTCTTTGTTTTTTTTTTTTCTTCAGTTGATATTTTCAGAGTAAATGCTGTCGTTTTCAAAATAATGTTCCTCTGGCAGTTATGGTCAGTTATGGTCATGCTCTGAAAGGCCCCTGTGTGGCTGGCTGGCGGACAGTCAGTCTGAAAATGGGTCATGCTCTGATGGAAGTTATCTTCTGACCAGAAACTTTCAACAGTAAATGAAGAAAGCAAAGAGAATTCCCAGAGACACTTGTATTCAGGCATTGAGTCAGAAATAGTTATAACGGCAAGTTTTCGTACACAGGCTGGGTGTCTTCTCAGAATGTAGCTGTGGCACTCTTGCTTTGGTAACAAAATGGTTTTGCTGGAAAAGGGAATGACTGAAATGTATAGCATTGACAACGACCAGATGGTGACGTCCACACTCAGAGAGACCCATTGAGATGAATGTTGCTACATCAGGGAGGTGGGGGGGGGGTGTTGTTGCAGAATATAGTCCCTGTCCACCCTTCGCCTTTGGTGCCTGTGCTGGTGATCATGGCGCTGCTGGTGGCAGCCTTCATCTCCTCCAACTCCACCAGCACCTTCAGGAAGCTCAGCCCGGCCTCCGCGCTGGAGGCCAAGAAAGACTCAGGTGAGTCTGGGACCAATATCTATCCAAAGGGAGGTAGAAACACTCAGGTGGGTCTGGGACCAATATCTATCCAAAGGGGATAGAAAGACTCAGGTGAGTCTGGGACCAATATCTATCTAAAGGGGATAGAAAGACTCAGGTGAGTCTGGGACCAATATCTATCCAAAGGGGGTAGAAAGACTCAGGTGGGTCCGGGACAAATATCTATCCAAAGGGGATAGAAAGACTCGGGTGGGTCCGGGACAAATATCTATTCAAAGGGGGTAGAAAGACTCAGGTGGGTCCGGGACCAATATCTATCCAAAAGGGGTAGAAAGACTCAGGTGTGGTCTGGGACCAATATCTATCCAAAGGGGGTAGAAAGACTCAGGTGGGTCTGGGACCAATATCTATCCAAAGGGGATAGAAAGACTCAGGTGGGTCCGGGACAAATATCTATCCAAAGGGGGTAGAAAGACTCGGGTGGGTCCAGGACAAATATCTATCCAAAGGGGGTAGAAAGACTCCGGTGGGTCCGGGACAAATATCTATCCAAAGGGGGGTAGAAAGACTCCGGTGGGTCCGGGACAAATATCTATCCAAAGGGGGTAGAAAGACTCGGATGGGTCCGGGACAAATATCTATCCAAAGGGGATAGAAAGACTCAGGTGAGTCCGGGACCAATATCTATCCAAAGGGGATAGAAAGACTCAGGTGGGTCTGGGACCAATATCTATCCAAAGGGGATAGAAAGACTCAGGTGGGTCTGGGACCAATATCTATCCAAAGGGGGATAGAAAGACTCAGGTGAGTCTGGGACCAATATCTATCCAAAGGGGGTAGAAAGACTCCGGTGGGGGGTCCGGGACAAATATCTATCCAAAGGGGATAGAAAGACTCAGGTGAGTCTGGGACAAATATCTGTCTAAAGGGGTAGAATGAACTAGATCCATAGTCACTTGTTCAAACATTCACATGTTACGTTGACACTGAAGATCAGAAGCTGTAAAGTATTTAATGCTCGCCTGTAGTTCAGTTACCAGATTGTTCATTTTTTTTCTTTCTGATGCCTTGGTATATTCATTACCAGGCTTGTTTTTGGTGACCATATTGTACATTTATTTTGCATGTTTTCCTTGAGGCTTGATTACGAAGATTTACTTTTCAAATTTCTGGGTTTCATCACAGGTTCTAAGAAGCATGAAGTAGAGCCACTGATGGCGGAAGTGGACGTGCAGTTATAGCAGCACCTGAGGTCATCTGTTTGTGAACCCGCTGACTTAGGCCATGGGGGCCAGCCATGAAAGAAGCTGGCAGACCGTGGCTTTGTCACGCCATTCAGCACTGTCAGTATTCTGCAATCCTGTGATGTGATTTTGTTTGGGGGGTCTGGGTTCTGTGTCTGTCTGCCGGGCAGTGTGTTACTTCACGACAAAGACTATGTTTTACAACTCGAGTGACAGTTCATTAGATTAAGAATGACGCTTTAATGAAAAATCTAGCACTGGAACTGATCAGCGCACTATGATAACTACTGATGATCATTTGATGGCACTCCAGCAGTTTAATGTTTATGAAAGCAGTATACAGTGGTGATTGGATGGCAGTACACAAAGAGTGGGGCAGATGCCAGTTGTGTGCCCCTAATTTGTCAGAGCAGATATGTTTGTGAGTATTTAATAATGTAAGTCATCAGTGTTACCTGTTGTGACTTTTTTTTTTTCAATATTCACATAATCACATGTGCTGTTCGTCACACTATAAATCTTTTTCAAATAACTCAAATTTCTTTTGCATTTTCACATGACTCGAACCTGGTAGGAGTTTCACTGAATCCAGCCTGATAGTCCGAAGTTAACAGGAGATTGTGAACAGCCGTAGTACATGGCCATTCTGAATTCAAATAATGTGCCTGTTGACAGGCATCTAGTCAGCCAGGTGATAATTCAGCCTCCGTTGACAGGCATCTAGTCGGCCAGGTGATGATTCAGCCTTCAGTTACCTGAGTGTCAGCTTGTCCATTAAGTGATGGGAGGGAAGACATGCCAGACTTGCCTGTAGATAATCTTGGTAGTACCATGGTAGTATGTGGATCAAGGGTGTGGAAGTTGACTTCACCCAGTCAGTCCATGTGAAGACCTGCAGAGTGTCTGACACCCTTCCACCCTCTTCCCCAACCTCCCTGACCTGTGCGCAGGTATGCAGAGAATGAAAGTCTGTTTATGACAAAATTTGTGGGACCAGTGTGAAAGATCACTGATGAGTTTGGTGAAAATGTGGAAACGTTTGGCATGTGCCACACCCACAAAACCTTATGATTGCATAAAGCAGTGAGAGAACCAAAGGGGCGCACTCGCAAATTTATGGATAGAAATAAATGTGGACGTAAACAAAGATCATGAATACAGCAGAGGAAACAAGACTTCTTGTGCTGCCTTTCATTTTGACCATCTGGTGCTTTGCGCAATGGACAAATCAGAGTCATCCTTTACTTTTTGTCAGTGATTGTATGTCTTTCTGTGACAGCTCAAGTTCTGTTTTTTTTTGGTGAGCACTTGTAATTCTGGCGATTTATTGGTGTATTGTCATGGTTGTTTAACAACTGAAGAACAACTGCAGACACTGGCAGTTTCACTGTGTTTCCATGACAGGTCATGTTATTGTCACACTGCCTCAGTATAACTAAGGAGGACTTTTTCATGTTCATGGCAAAGTTATGCAGGGTTCACTGTTTTATTTTGTGCACTTTAAAGACCGTGGCAGTTCAGTATATTTTTCAGCATACGTTAGCTGTAGGCTGTAGCTCTTTCAATCATAGGACTTGTTCAAGGTGGTTGTAGAATCAGTTTACTTCATTGAGCAAAATCTGTTCCACTATCAGTGTATTATAGAACTGTTCAACATTACTGAATTGGAGAAAATGTTCAGGGTCTTTGAAATTCAAACATTTTTGAAGATAAAATTTTTTTTTTTTTTAATGGGTTCAAAATGGCTGTACTACAGAAGTTGCTCAAAGTCTTGGTATGATATTATACTTCAGTAGTCATTCAAGGTTGTTGTTCTGCAACAGCTCATTGTTCTGCAGTAGTCATTGAAGGTTATTGTTCTTCAACAGCTCATTGTTCTGCAGTAGTCATTGAAGGTTATTATTGTTCTTCAACAGCTCATTGTTCTACAGTAGTCATTGAAGGTGGTTGTTGTGCAACAGCTCTACAGTAGTCATTCAGGGTAATTGCACAAAAAGTAGCTCTACAAGGTCACGCTGGCCTACTACAATAGCTCTCCAAGGGCATGTTACTGCAATAGCAGTTGAAGACCATCATAGAATAGCCACCTAAGGTCTTGGTGCAAAATTCAGGAGCTGCGCAAGCACTTGTTGTGACAGAAACCATTCAAGGTCATCGTAATGCATTGACCGGTCAGGGTTCATTGTGTAATGACAGCCGTTCATGATATTTCATGCGATAGTTGATAAAGGTAATTGTTCTGTAATACCTGCTTAAGATTGCTGTGTGACAGTGACTGTTGAGGATCATTGTGCTGTATTAGTCACTGAGGATCATTCTACTGCAGTAGATGTTCAAGGTTGCTGGTCTACAATAGCCATTTAAGATAGTTGTTTTTTTAGTGTAACAGTTTAGAATCGTTGCACTAGTCGGTCAAGATCATTCAGCTGCAGTAGCATGATCATGGTATTACAAGTGCCATTGAAAATAATCGTACTGTGATAACTGTTCAAAGTATTGTACTATGATAGACATTCAAGATCATTGCATTACAAGGAAGCGTTCAAGATGCTGTACAACAGTAGCCATTCAAGATTATTGCACTACATAAACTGTTTGAAGTCATGTACTGCAATAGCCATTCAAAAATATGCACTTGGATATTGCACTACAGTAACTGTTTGCAGTCATGTACTACAGCCATTCAAGATTATTGCGCTACAATAACTGTTTGCAGTCATGTACTACAATATAGCATTCAAGATTATTGCACTACAATAACTGTTTGAAGTCATGTACTACAATAGCCATTCGAGATCATTGTGCGACAGAAGCTGTTCAAGATCAGCGCACTCAAATAATCATTCATGGTCACTGTACTCCAGTAGCTATTCAAGGTCATTACACTCTAAGAACAGTTCAAGGTCATTGTACACGGTAACTGTTCAGGCCCATTGTACCACAGAAGCTGTTTCATTATATTAACATGGCTCTGTAATCATTTTGCCTTGACATTGAATTTTAAGTACTGAGCATTACTTTAAAATGGTCATTGTTATAGTGTCATTGAGACAGGTCGTCAACCCGATCTTATACTGCAGATAACAAACTGTGATTTATTCTGCTTCTAGTCAAATGCCTGCTTGATAGTATCTCATGATATCAAGCAAGAAAACTGACCCCTCCCCTCCACTCCAACCCCATCTGCTCTTGGCTTCCTCCTCCCCTCCCCCTGCCTCGTTCCCATCACTCAGGCCATTGATTGTTGATGTCAGTGTCATGCTCAAAAATCCATCTCTCCTGGATTGTGGCTGTTTTGTCTGCTGGTTTTTACATATGTGCTTTTTTTTTTTTTTTCAATTGCCTTGGAAACAGACGTCAGTATTCATGAATGTGGCTGTCGGGACCCTCTCTCTTACATTTCCTTCACTCTGTCTGTGTCTTTGTATGTAAGTGCATGTGAGTGTTGCCGTGTTCTTGGTGTGTGTGTGTGTGTATGTTTGTGTGTGTGTGTATGTATGTATGTTTGTGTGTGTGTGTGTGTGTGTGTGTGTGTGTGTGTGTGTTCAGTGTGTTTTTCTTCGCAATATCATATTGTATCATTGCATGTGTCTCTATGAACATGCATTCTTCTGAACACCTACATTAATCAGCATCTTGTTTGGATCTCTGTGTGTTTTTGGACTCATCCTATGTTTTCACCAGTTTGGTGAATCAACAATATGACTGGATCTCTACCCTTGTGTAAAAACTGATTTGTTTTTTAAAAACTCGATTATAATTAATTTTCATAGAAAGCAGATCATTTGCTAATTTATTGTCAGTGGTAGCAAACAGCATTGGCAAAGTTTTGTTGGATATTTGTGTGGCTATGATCATTGATGGCAAGACAAGATATGGTGGAGGGTGAATGTTGTTGTGTTTGAAGATGGTGAAGAAGGGGGAAGTGGGGGGGGGGGGGGGGGGGGGGGGGCAGGGGGAATAAGGATAAAGAATGGACAGCTGTAGAGCAACATTTAAGACAAGGGGTATTTTGGGGGCGGGAGTGGGGGTCTTTCATCTGTTTCCAACCATCAGAGAGAATCTGATTTCCTAAAGAAAGGGAATGATGGCAAATTGTGTTTGTCAAGGAATGTGCATTTGTACACTTTTGAGTTTGCGTGGTGTGTGCATGGTTGCAAGAAAGCAAGAAAAGCAAATGGGGAAACTGACAGACATTTGCTTTTAATTTTTCTTTTCTTTTTCTGAATGTTGACATATATCTTTTGTACAGACCAGACTGTCTTTTTCTGTTTATTCATAGACCAAATCAGCTTTCATTCACAGACCAAATCAACCTTCATTCATAGACCAAATCAGCTTTCATTCATAGACCAAATCAGCCTTCATTCATAGACCAAATCAGCTTTCATTCATAGACCAAATCAGCCTTCATTCATAGACCAAATCAGCTTTCATTCATATGCCAAATCAGCTTTCATTCATATGCCAAATCAGCTTTTATTCATAGACCAAATCAGCTGAACTCTACATGGGACGCTCTGGTATTTCTTTTGAAACTGTGAGCTCTAGAATCAACATTTGGTCTGTTCTCTATACAGGATGACTGCTTGTATCACCGATCATAGATAAACCTGCAACGTCCTCTGAAGATTAAGTGTGTCTGCCTTTGTGGTGAAAGGATAAAAAAAAGTCCGTATATGTAGTTATCTTATCCTGTGTAATGCAGACGTAGGCTGGTATTCATGTTGCGCTGAACGCTGATGTAGAGCTGGACAACTTTGCAGTAGTAGACGGAGGAGACTGCAGGCATATTTCACCATCAGCCCATATTAAATTGTCAGGCTCACAATTGTCCCCAGGCTTCTTCTGTTTTCATGGAGTAGAGTATCTCCTGACAGGTTTTAAAGAGGCATTCATACCTCGACTGGAACTTTTCAGAGAGTATACAGGTAACCCCAACTACAACATTATAAAATGTTGAAAGTTTGATGCCCTAGTGATGAAAGCATTTTCTTCTTTTGGACTTAGCAGTTGACTGATTGACCAAAAACCTTGTTTTTCAAGACAAGCAAATTCTTTCAGCCAAGATCTTTTGAATGATCCCCTCATACTACTATAGTTTTCGTTTTGTTTTTTTTTTTTTTTTTTAATTGAAATAGGTGGTGATACAAATGGTGTGATATGTCTCTGATGAAGCTTGTCATGTTATGAGATGAAAAGCTTCCTTCTTCGTCATCTTGTCTTGTGTGTGTGTGTGTGTGTGTGTGTGTGTGTGTGTGTGTGTGTGAGAGAGAGAATTCCCTTGAAATAATTTATGTACTAATGACGCATGCAAAGAACACCTTGTCAAAATGCAGTTTGCTGTATTCTACTGAGGAGTGTGCATTTCAAAATGGAATGTTGCCAGATTTGGTTGAATTTTCACACTCTCACATCGGCCGTTCAAAACGGGACATGCTCACCATTTATGTGAAGCGTGGATGTGCTTACTGGCAAATATTCATGGAGTGTATGATGCGTAGACTTGCTGTTTATGGAGCTTTAGGCTCAGAGTAACATCGGGTCAGCATGAATACCAGCCATGGTAGTGGTTTGCGAGGATGAATAGACTTCATGATCCACTGTGTGTTCAGCTGGGAAACATGGTCAATGACAAGCAACCAACCAACAGCAAAGCTGTGATGAAACCTCCCTCTGTCTAGTGAGTGCTGCTTTAAGGAGAATGGTGGGTGGGTTACCTCTGATTTTTTTTTTGGGGGGGGGGGGTGTTTTTTCTGGTTAAGCATTGCTTATCGTTCCCGCCAGCTTATTTTGTAATTTCGTTGCTGTGTTAGTTCATGGTTTAGTTGGTTTGTTGGTTTTGGAGTCTTTTGTTTGAAATGTATTTGTTGTTTGGGCACCTGTTCCTTTCCTCACCTTTTGTTGTTTTTTTGTTTTTGCTTTTGTTTGAGACAGTGTATTGTGTGAGCTTTTTTTTTCAGCAAGAAAAGAGTTTTGTGTATGCTTTGTCTTCTGATTTTATCAGCATGCATTTATATTGGCAGAACTGTGAATATCAAATGGGAGAGCGTGGGCAGTTCTTTCTCCTCAAGGGCTGGCTGTCCTGTATCGATGAGGATTAATTCACAGGAGCCAGTCACCCAGAACTGACCCGTAGCATATCAGAAACAACAACATGACTGGTTCTGTGGAGCCACGTCACAGTCTAACTCAAGATGTCCCTTCTTTGATGGAATATGAGGTCATTCTTAGAGTAGGGAAATTGGAGAGAGAGACAGATGTACCTTCTTTGATGGAATATGACATCATCTTAGAATAGGGAAATTGGAGAGATAGATGGACCTTTTTTGATGGAATATGAGATCATTCTTAGAATAGGGAAATTGGAGAGATAGGTATTCATAGAATGATGTCCTTTTTCATGCAAAAGAAGTGACGTTGGGTTGACATGTCAGGGAGATACTGGCTGGCTCACTCCTTTGGGGGGAGAAAGCAGTAAGAAGAGGGTCCAGATGACGACTTTTGGATGTTAAACATCCACCAGACTCTGCATCATCAAGTGTAGAGCCAGGTGTTGTGTTTGAAAGGTGAGAAGATTCCCCATAGAACAAGAACAAACTAGTGTTTGTTTTGTTTTTTAGGTTGAAGACCAAGGATGACAAACTTCGGATGTCATTTATTTATTATCTTTTTTCAAGCTGGTGGGTTGTTTTGCGTGTTGCACAGTGCATTTCACAACCAGTAAAATAGATTGAGATGTTTTTGTTGTGACATGGATACCAAGAAAGAAAAAGAGATAAGAAAATGCAAACGAAAAAGAAACTAAGACCCCACCCCACACACTTTGAAAAAAAAAGAGAGACAAATTAAGATGATGTGCTTGTGATGTCACTCTCAGATAACTACAAGGTGAGTGTGTGATTACCCTTGAATGTCTTCATCAGGGCAGGAACATGAAATCTTTACATGGTTTTGGTTCTTAAAGTCTTGTATGAATGCACGTGTGTGCGTATGTGTTGTTAGAGAAAGAAGTTGAACAGTAGAAGATAGATATGCCTGTTTTCATACAATTTCTTTCTGTATGTTTTTAACTTTTTGGAGTGTGTGTGTGTGTGCGCGCACACGCGCTGGTGTGTGTGTGTGTGTGTGTGCACATGTGTGTGTGCGTGTACGTGTGTGTGTGTGTGCGCGCGCTAGCAGGATGACTTTATGGACAGATTTTGTTTATAACTTGGCACCACACAGTTTGTCAGTGTTTGCTGATTTTGTTGTACCACACTTTAAGACATCCAGCCAGGGTTTCCTGTGTCCATTTTTTCCTTTCTTCGTCAGTTGTAGAAGATAAATGACTGGGGTTTTTTTTTTGTTTTTTTTTCCAGTTTTTGGCTGTTGTTGACATCTTGCTGTCTTTGATATTGTTCTTATTATGGTTCTTGCAACTTCTGAACAGAATCAAAGCATACAAGATAAGTTCATGGGTGTTTTGTGTGTATATGGTGCACATTCGTTGATTAACTTATGTTATATGAACATCAGAACCCTTTGATTTTCATTGCTCAGGCTTTCTTTGACATAGCAGGGGTACGTGTTGGATCTACCTCATGAAGATAAGAGACATGATGATGTCAACATTCTGCTGTTCGGAGCTTTGTCTGAAGTTCACAATCAAAGGAGGAAAATGAAAAGAACTCTGAAAAAAAAATGATCTGTTGGATTCTCTTTTTTGTCTCTATGTCTCTTTAGTCGTCTTTAGTCGTGATCCTATTCCTCCACACCTCTCTCTCTTCTCTCTCCATCCCCCTCTTTTTTTCTTTTTTTGACATTTCCATCTTTTGAGTTCCCTTCTTTCAAACAGTTGACAGTCTGTCCGTCTGTTTCTCTCTCTCTCTCTTCCTCTTCTCTCTCTTTCTACCTGATGAAAAAAAAAAGAAATGTGAAAAGCAGAGTTATCTGTTTTATGGACAAAAGGAGAATGGCAATTCTTTTTTCCTTTTATATTTTTTCACAAAGTTACGTGATGTACTAACGTGTGTGTGTACCTGATGGTCATCCCGTTGTGAGAAGGCGACAGTTATGGTGAGAGTGAGACAAACAGTTTGGGCTGTGATATCCCATGGCGCTGTCCAGTTTTTATCTCACGTCTTCTTATCCTGGGGCAAGGCTGCCTGGGAAAAACCCGGTAAAAGATGAACTGTGCTAGACAGGGGAATTTCCATGGATTTGTGTTCTAGCTGCTGAGCTGGCATAGTCGGATGAAGTAATGAAATCAGTATTGTAGGCTTGTTTGTGGGTTTGGTGTGCATTGTAACCTTGGTTGATAAATAGGGAAAGATTTCACACACATTTGCATGCGTGTGCGCACTCACGCACATGTACGCACGCACACATGCTCGCTAGCACATGTGCGTGCACACACACCTCACCCCAAACCCCACCCCAACAAATAGTTAAGTAAACACACACAAAAAAAAGAAAGCAGTTCAACATCAAACTCTAAAATCATAAAAAGAAACATGTGATGATTGTCTATAATAAACATCCTGAAAAGTTCAAGAGAAGTTGACTTTGCTCTGGAAACAAGATGGGTGTTTGCGAGTGCTGAGAAAGTCTTGTTAAATCTTCAAAGTATTTAAAAAAAACTGACATGAGTTTTGTAAAATGTCTGGATAATGATGTTAATATTGTCCTATCATGAGACTCTTAGAGCAAGTTCCTAGACTGAGGTGTGCTGGGTGATGATAAGGGTAAGGCAGAGGGAGGGGGTATAAAGTGTATGTGTTACTGATGTCTTGAAATGAAATGTGTACCTATTTTGCTTCGTTATCTGTAATGACCTCGGCTGAAATAGCGCTTCCAGTTAGCTCCCTTTTGTTGCATTCATCACTTCCAACATATTGCTTCAATGTCTGTACCATGTAGTCCGTGAGAAGAAAAACATGTTAATAAATCTATAGTCTACTGTGACAGCAACAGAAGCTAACAAGTCTTTCGATGTAGTAAGAGGAGCCGCCATCTCTTCTTGTTGATGTCACCATTAACAGTTTCACATCGGAGTTATCTTGTGACCTGATGGACAGTGAAATCACGTGACAAAATTTCAGATTCAGGATCAGATGAAAACACCAAAGTCAGACCAGACATCTGAATATTTTGTAATGGATTTATTATCCGAACCATGATGGAAATGTCAATTTTGCAGTATGGTTTATTAGCGGAAAAAAAAAAAAAAAATAGAATAACAATAGAATAATAGGTAAAAATGTTCTGTGACCGAGACAATGGAAAGCAGCTTTCATCATTTCATTTGTTTACATTTTGATGTTAACAGCCTAAAAGTTGGAGTACAACTGTTTTTCAGTGAGATTTTCTTTTAGACTTGATTGTAATTAAGTAGGGAAAACAAATGATGTCTTACCATCAGCTGACAGTTCGCAAGCAAGTGAAAACCATGGAGATAAATCAGACCAGTGGCCATTTTATTTCTTTCTTAATTAATATTGTACAGTCTAGGGTGGGAAGGAAGGGGATGGGTGCTGAAAAAGTAAATCATATCTTAATTAATTCTAGAAAAAGAATTATCTTGCCAGTGGTACATTATTCTATCTGAGTTCAGTTGTTCATTACAGGCTTGGAAAAGTTAGGGAGTGCTGAAATAGTCTTGTTAAATGTTCAAAAGTGTTTAAAGAATTGGCATGAGTTTGTAAAAGTAAATTTTATGTTGCCCTCTCCCACCCTCCCTCAAATAAAATCGTTGCAAATAAATTCAGTTTCCAGCTTGGATTCAAAGACTAAAAACAAGAATTTTTTAGTTGTTAGGAGAAATTTAGGAAATTAGACCCTACCAGTTGTAACACCATGATGAATGAGTTTAGCTGTTATTGATGGAAACAAGTAACTCTGCTCTTCAAAAAGATAAGGATCCACACAAGTGTATACTTTTAGTGTGACTTATAAGCAGCCTTCAGTCTGTATTTACTTGGGGAATTTGGTCTAATTAGGTCTTAAACGTTTGCAAAGTGGTTGTTCATTTTGTGCGAGTACAAACCCAACTGTTGATTGTTTATTTCTAAACCCCTGCTTCTGCACCTGAACATCACGTACAGCTTCAGGCTTAATGTTGATTAAAGCTACAGTAAACATTAAAGCGAAGTAATTATGTGGTTTCCTAAATGTATTGTTGTGTAACTTGATGAATATCCTTTCTGATGTATATGTAAAGATATACCTATGTATATATACATTTGTGCTCGCTGACCCTTGTCTTCCATGCTTGCATTTTGCTTTCAACTGTGATGTTTTTACGGTGTTCATCTTTGAGCAGCCCAGTGCTTGACTCTTTTTCTTTAATTTTTGTAATGAAATATGTTGGACAAGGTTGGGTGTTTTTTTTTTTTTTTTTTTTTTTTTTAAAATGAAGTATGTCAGAGGAACCCTGTTGAAAAATGCCATTTTGTTCTAGGGGGAAGGGGGGGTGTTGAAGTGAGAATTTATTTCCTCTCTTGTGTATATGAGGGCATATTTTAATGCCTTAAATCTTTGGTGAAGCAGTGTCCATGAATTTCAAAATTTCATGATTTATTGGGGAAAGGCTGGAGAGTCTATTTTTATTTGTTTGTTTGTTTGGCTTTTTTTTTTTAAGAACGTGACAAGTTACTGAACAGAATTGAAGTGAGCTCCACAGCTTTTTTTTTTTCTGTGGAAGGAGTCTCTTTGTTTAGTTTTGATTTTGTCTGGAAGGATTATAAGACTCATTTTTGTTTTTTTTTTTTTTTGTGTGTGTGTGTGTGGTGGAGGACTCATTTTTATTTTTTTGTGTGGAAGGACTCATTTTTAAAAAAGTTTTGTGAAGGAGTGATTGTGAAAGATGCTCCCTGTGCGACTTCTCCATTGATCTGTAGACTTTGTCTTGAAAATGGGTTGAAGTTTAAGAAGGAAAAGACACCTGTGAGCTCCAGTAGTGACACGAGATGGTAGACATGAATTAACTCCCTTTACAGTGTTTGTAATGGGAGTTGTCTGCCAACCATTTTGATCAAGTCAGGAGGCGCCAGGCCTACCCATTGTTTTTCTTAGTTGTGTTGTCAGCAATAGTTCATCTCTGATGCATTTACTCTTGTCATCATCATCATCACCATTTTCATCGTCATCATCATCAATATCAGTGTTGTGAACTTCAAGGAGATAATATTATGTCATTGTGGGTGCTCACCCACTACCTTACTTGTTTTTTTTTTTAAATTGAAAAATCATGTTGTAATGTCATTAAACTGAACTGAAAACAGAATAATCTCTTGTGAGTAGAAATCAGTATTATTCAGATTCAGACATTTTGAACAAGCATAGAATGGAAAAAAACAAACAAGCAAACAAAAGAATGAAGTAAAGACAGTGAAAATGTGTGACAACTTATATGGTGCACACTGTAAAGAACCGTTACAGCAGTTATTGACAAACAAGATCTAAATTTATGTATCGTGTTTATGAGTGTATGTGGGCCATAAAGCACATTTATGTGCATGTATAGTCAGTCACACATATGTGCACGCATACACACACACACACACACACACACACACACACACACACTTTGCATAACAATTAACAGACTATACCATGACTTTTTTTGTTTTTAATTTCTGGAGAGGTCACGAAGAGTGTTATGTAGACTGGCTGGAAGTATTAGAGCTGTGTTATATAGCAGTCGTAAATTGACCTTTTGTGAGGAAATAAGTATGCATCTCAGTATTTCCTGTGTTTTCCCATCTGACACCTTAGCAAGACATTGATTTCAGAGCTATTTTGTGATAAACTGATCTTACAATTTGTCTCCATTCTGATGGAATACAGTTCTTGCAATTTGCATAATGAGTGAATTAATGAGAGAAGACATGTGGCTATGCATCGTTTGACAGATTAATAGCAGACAAGAACTAATGAGTGAATTAACGAGAGAAGACATGTGGCTGTGCATCGTTTGACAGATTAATAGCAGACAAGAACTGGACGGGCCTTCCTTCAATTGTTAACATGTTAAAAACTTTATTTTGGATCAGCTTATTCCATTGCTACTTGACGTATGGGGTGCAGTATTGAAGATGGAAAGGAACAGGCATTAAAACCCAGAGAGGTGGGTCTTACTGACAGTTGAGTTTTTAACCTGTTTCAGCAGTCAGGTGTGCAATGCAATGGCTCATCAGACCTGTGGGGTCGTGCCGTGGGCATCGATCGTGTGACATGCCGTCAAAGAAAGGGCTTTGGAGCCCTCATTGGTCTGACCTTTGGGGGTCTCTTTGGTCTGACCTTTGGGGGTCTCATTGGTCTGACCTTTGGGGGTCTCATTGGTCTGACCTTTGGGGTCTCTTTGGTCTGACCTTTGGGGGTCTCTTTGGAATGGGTGTTTCACCTGAAAACATTGTCGTGTGAGGCTGGTCACCAAGGGTATCGTTTCTTTGTCTTAACAATGATTTGCAAATAGAACTGTTGCCATGCAGAAGATGGGGGCACTTTTACTGGCCTGTAGCCTAGTTTTGTTTTCTTAGAATTTGATCATGCAGAACATCATGTGAGACTGGCTAGACCTGTGGGCTGAGGCGGCCAAATAAACAGTGCACATGTCAATAAATGTGAGGCAGTTTACGTCATCTCAGTGTCTCCATGGAATTTGCTTGTTTCTATTGAAAGTGAAGGTGAGACCCAAGGCTTAGTTACCTGTCAGTAATTGACATGCACACAAACTGCACAGAGTAGCTGTTTCATTTCATATTTCACGGATATAATGACAATTACATATCAATTGACACTTTCACATTTTGATTTATTTTAGTCATTTTTTTTTTTTTTTCTGTTTTGGGTTCTGTTGATTTGCACTTTGAGTGTGTGCACGTGTGTGTGTGTGTGTGTGTGCGCGTGCGTGTTTCTTTGCACATAGTCATTTGCTTTGTTGTGAAAAATTTCATTATCAGATACTGTTAGAGGACCACATACATCTCATGTCATTTGCCGGAAAGCATTTTAAAGACACCCTGGTGAAACTACAGATTTTCCATTGAACTTTGTCTTTTCCGGGATTGTGTTTTGAATGAATGTTAAGATGGCACAGGATCAGTGTGCTGGTTGTGTAAAAACTGAAGTGGAGTTGTTCCCGAGATTGCTTTTTCCTGGATTTTGTTTTGAATGAATGTACTGCATTGTACAGCATGAGGTAGTAGGTATGTGACAAGGACATTGACTGTTGTGTTTTTCTCTCAGGAGGTTCTTTGTTGATTAGCATCCTGTGTTGAACGGGCAGCGAGTGAGGAGTAACTTTCAGTGTTGGTAGCAGGGTATCTGTGTGTGTGTATGTATAAAGTGTCTGATGACTTTCTGTTCGTCTCTCCTCTCCCATCCTCTAATCCCCTCTGATTGTAAACAGACCACTCTTGCTGAGTAGACATTACCTGCTTTAAAACAGAATACAAGCGAAGACAGGGTATTCATGTATCAAGTGTGTAGAATCTCATTTGAGGATACACTGTGTAAAGAAAATATCAACATTTCATGACAAAACCACTGATCATACACAGCTATTCCTCGTAGTGTTTGCAGGTCATTGTCATGATACATGTTCAAGTGTAATAGGTGTCTGGAATAATCATTACACTTGAGCTCTCATTGTTCAAAGCTCTCTTGAAGATGACCATTTCTGGCTCATTAAGTTGATCAAATTTGTATCACAGTTTATCCGGGACCATAGGATAGCTTCGCTTGGTAAACATAAAGGGAGAGAGAGAGAGAGAGAGTGTGTGTGTGTGAGAGAGAGAGAGAGAGAGAGAGATACATATAAGTGTACACACGCATCCTTTTTTTTTCCGTACTTTGAATATCTCTGCAAATGTTGTTTTTCCTTTTTGTGACACCACAGTTTAGAATTCGTTTTCTTCTGAAAGCAAACAAAAGCTGTAGAAACAGGGATGTGTGTATACATTCATGATAGTTTCCCACACCTCCAGCAAATGGAGAAAGACAGCGGAGAAGATACTGTCTGATTCTCAAACGATCAGGGTTGTTTCGTTTGCCTTTAGAATATCAATCTTAAGTATGATCATGTGACTCACAATCATTTTTCATTCTTTACCTATGTCATAGGAATCCTAAGCATTATTCTCTGAATTTGAAATGCTTGGAATTGTTTTGTTGCTATCAGGAGTGTTGAGAAGGGCGTATGGAATTTTGTTGTATATTCATTGATTGTATTTTGTGGTTGGAAAGCAGAATGGCTGGTGTGTAAGCATAATATAAAACGATGCATGATTCTTCTGGCATCGAGTGTGCATGTGTCTGAGTGCACGTGTGTGTGTGATTGTGTATGTCTTCATGTGTACACATGCACAGGGAGATCAACGTTTAAAACTGGAGAATGGCATTTGTTGAGACATAACGTCACCAAAATCATGTAATTCCACAACTTGTGACAAAGTCACTTTTCTGTGGCCCCTAACTTTGGACAGAGTGACATTCCTGTTTGTTTTGTAGTGGCGCTGGCTTGTGTGTGATGAAAGAGTGAAGAGGAAGAAGCAATGATTAGTTGTTAGGATTTTCAATGTTTTGTTGTGTTTCAAGGTAACAGAAACAATTACTGACTGTTATGTGTTTGCTTGTATGTGTTGTAACACTTGAAAATAAATCAAAATCCAGTGGTTCATGCTTCTCTTGGCTTATCCATTTGGCCTTTATCTCCATATCCCTCACTGTCTGTCTATTTATCTATCTGCTTCTCAAACCCTGTCATGGTTGGTTCATCTCCTCACACAAACACTAAAACAAAAACGCAAACACACAACACGTATGCAACACTTGCTTCCCTTCTACACACGCATGTGCACACGTGTTCACTCCGTTTTTATACTCACACACATGCATGCATGCACACGTTTGCACACACACACACACACACACACACACACACACACACACACACACACACACGCACACACACTCTCACACACACATACACTACCCGAAGGTGCAAGTGTGACACTGGTTGACATAAGATGCAGGCATGTACAACGCATCCCATCAAAATATCAAGGGACGTAACTGCTCCCTCGCAGATGCCATGGCATAATGGCCACTGGGCTCAACACAACAGAACCTCCATGGACGCGTGTCCATGGATGTACCAGCCAGTATTTCGTAACTGCAGAACCCACCGATGAAAGATGCCACCTCCAAGCTAATTGTTGTGCGTATCCCGTAGCCCCTGTTTATGGCTATGTATTTTTAGGTGAAATCAGTTGAGCTAAGACTCCGCCAAGCTTTCACCACATGGTCTTACGAGCACTCTGAAAGAATTCCCAGTTGCATTCTTTCCCGCTATCAGCAGGACTTTCCTGTGGTCCGTGGGTCCTTGCTTCCTGTCATCGGCCTTTCCCCAATCTGCCAAAAGACAGACAAGGAAAATGAACACCAGAAGGTGCCAGTGGGCCCCAGAGAAATGCTGTCTTCCCCTGCCAAACCAATCAGCCAGGAGCAGTCTTGCACCAACCCTTGGAAGCTTGCGCTGTGTTGACACAGGGTACAGACACAGAGCATTCCACTCACACAGGCACGAATAAACACAGAATAATGTGTTGTCTGTCCGTCAAGTCAACAAAAACCACTGAAGTCATCTTTGGATTGAGGGGAGGGGGAAGCGCTGATCAAACCGATGCATGCACGAAATGTGTGGTGACAGCTTGGACAGGCAATGTTGGAGACCTGCTCTTACTCGCTGGCGCGGGCTTTCCTTACCTATCTCTTTTGTTGCGTTGCAGCTGACTTCCTTTCTTCACATAAACTGGCACCTTTGTGGATAGAGTAGCACCATCTAGCTCGATCCACAGCAGTCTGTTCCCATGTGTTGGGGTTGCTGTTAAACACTTTCAAGGATGTTTAGAGAGTGCCTTTGAAGCGTTTTTTTTATATCTTCATTGGAACGCTTTCCTTTTGCAGCTCATCATAGAAGAGTCTCTTGAGTAGCCGGTAGTCCGGCATGCAAACTACATCACCTGCCCATCGAAGCTGAGACAACATCAGATGGTTTGGATGCTCGGAAGGTCTGCTTGGTCAAGTTCCTCTGTGTCTGGGATTTTGTGTTGTCATTTTATGTTTAACAATCTTCTGAAGCACTTGTGTGGAAGTGATTTAGCTTCTTGGCATGCTGTTTGTACAGTGTCCACGATTCACATGTTTAGAGGAGTGTGTGTGGAGAACAACTGCTCTGAACACCTTCAGCTTGGTCTCTAGACTGATGCTTCTTCTTTTTTAATCATTGGTGTGTAGTCTCCCAAAGGTTGCACATACTTTTGCAATTCTGATGCTCACATCGTCGATGGTGACGTTCTGGGACAGTATGCTGCCAAGGTAGGTGAATTTACTCACCATAGGGAGTCTCACACCATTGACTGTGATGTTAGGCTCATCCTAGGGTCTGTCTGGCGTGGGTTGATGCAGACTTCTGTCTTCTGTGTATTTATGGTCTGACCCAATTTGGCGCAGGCTACGGAAAACTTGTTGATGCTAGACTGCATGTCAGTTTTTGAGCCAGCCACTGACTGAGAGCGGTATCATCAGCGAAATGAAAAGTTCCCGATGATATCTGTCATAACCTAAGATTTTGTCTGTAGCCTTTTGGGTTGAACAGCTTTCCATTTGTTCAGAATCTGATGTCGATGCAAACATCTCCTCTAAAGGCATCAATCAGCATTGCAGAGAGCATGATCATCAGAAGCTGCTGGATGTCATCGCAGTTCTCATCAAACCAGTCCTTGTGTTCTCTGGCTGCTAGTCCCAGGATCTCTATAGCAGTGTTGTAAACTAGTTCTCTGAAGGTCGACCAGTTGGCTTCCACATTCTGTTTCCAGAGAGGTGGATTACAAGCATTCTTCCGGAGAGTGTCTGTAAACAACTGCTTGGTTCTGGTGTTCTTCAGCTTGGTGACATTGAGCTGTCTTGGAGCCTTCTTGCCTTGCGGGCATCTCTTGGATTGGATCCGGATGTTAAACATGCTGGCTATGAGACAGTGGTCAGTCCAGCACTCAGCACCGCACGTGGATTTTGTTACTCTTACATCCTGTCTGTCCCTCTTCCTGATAATGACGTAGTTAGTGAGATGCCAATGCTCGGAGTAGGGATGCATCCATGATGTCTTGTTGTGGGTAGGAAGGCAGAAGACTGTTGGTGATCGGCCATTCATGCTCAGCAGGAGTAGCAGGAGACCGTTGCTGTTGCAGTGGCCTATTCCGTGTTTACCATGACACCTTCACAGGAGTCGCTATCAGAGCTGACGCTAGCGTTGAAATCACCCAGTATGGCGAGCTTGTCTGCTTTCGGAACAGCAGCAATGATAAAGAGAAGATCCTCGTAGAATTTGCCTTTCACATCATCTGCGTTGGTCATGGTTGGCGCATAGGCGCTGATGATAATAATTGTCAGGTGCTTCTTTCCAATTGAAAGGGGGACTTCCATGGTCATCACCCCGTCGTTCACTCCCTTTGGAGGTCCAGCTAGCTTGCCAGCTAGAGCTCTCTTCACTGCTAAGCCAATACCAGCCTCTCGTCGCTCTTCACTTCACTTCCTCTTCCGCTCAAAAAAAAAAAAAGAAAAAAAAAGTATCGCCAGAGTTCCTTTCACAAAGTTAGCCCTGTCCCGCATGCCGGGTCTCACTCAAGACTGCGATGTCGATGTTATACCGGGCGAGTTCTTTTCCAGTTAGAGCTGTTCTCCCCTGAGGCCTGTTTGCTTCGTCTCTATCCAAAGGGTGCGCACATTCCATGTGCCAAGGGTGAGAGGAACAACCTTTGTCTTTTTCTTCGTTGAATTTCGACTGCCGTTAAAACAATGTACAAACCAGGATAAGCTCTGGTGTTATCCGCCGCCCCATCCCACTTCGTTCCCACCTCCTCCACCTTGCCTTGCCTTCCCTCATCTTCCCCTCCTCCCTCCTTTGTCATCCCTCTTGCTTCCCCCCGCCCCCTCCCCCAGCCATCCCCGCCCCTACCTTCCACTTGCTGCTAAACAGAGTGATCTACCCTGCCAATTACAGGTGCCGTTGCAGTTGGACGTCCCTGAAAGGTATGATAGGTTTGCTGCGCATTCCCTCCCTTACATCAGGGTCATTCGTTGGTTTGTAATTAGAGTTCAGGGCAAGGCGTGGGGCTAGGATAGCGTTTTGGGTGGGCGGGGATAGGAGCAGAACTCGGGACACGCACAGTGTCAAAGGAACCCGGCAAATGCCAAGAGCAAAGTTCCAACAAGACTTTGGGCGAGAACTTCCGAGCTGACATTTTCTGCCGGTCTGCTTTTAGGGGTGTGATAATACGGCTCGTGATGATTGTCACATCCGCTCTGCAATGGTCCTTTCAACAGCTTTGACATTTACCTCGGTGACCTGTGATGGCCTCTGCTATTCCTCTTCCCTTGGAGAGAGAATCTGTTTCTATTTTCAGACATAACTTTTTTCATTATGTCATGCAAAGTACTTTTTTTTTCTGGAGATCAGTGTAGAGTTGTCTTTCGAGTTTCGGAAGATTTTTTAATGAAAAAAATGTTGAAACGAACACCTTTATTGTCATTACGAAAAATTTTCTCAGGAAGGCAGGAAGAGGATTTGGCTCAACAGTATCGATTCTTTATAACAATTATGGCACACACACACACACACACACACACACACACACACACACACATTGAGTTTATTTAGTAAGTTCAGAACCAAAGCACTTGTCTTACTGAGACTCAGTCTTCTCTGAAAATTTGTTGTCAAGCTCTCCCAACAGTTTCCTCCTATTACCTCTCTGTGTGTGTGTGTGTGTGTGTGTGTGTGTGTGTGTGTGTGTGTGTGTGAGTGCGTGTTTCGCCCCCCCTCCCCCCCCCTCCCCCCCCCTCCCCGTGTGTGTGTGAGTGTGTGTGAGTGTGTGTGTGTGTGTGTGTGTGTGTGTGTGTGTGTGTGTGTCCCCCCCCCTCCCCCGTATGTGTGTGTGTGTGTGTGTGTGTGTGTGTGTGTGTGTGTGTCCCAACCCCCTCCCCGTGTGTGTGTGTGTGTGTGTGTGTGTGTGTGTAAGTGAGGGGTTATAAGCACTAATTCTGGTGCAGTGATCGTTTTAACCCTCCCACCCAACCTCCCAGGGGTTTGTGTACGAAGTGAAGGAAGTATACTCTAACGCTTTCAGTGAGGTGGTGGTGACCCAATTGCTGGACTTGAACTCCAGCTGTAGACACACCCTTCCTTTTCCCGCAGGCACGTTACAGTGGTTGGCGTGTTAATGCAGATGGGAACTTTGATCAGAAAACCTGGAGATTCTCTTCATACGCCATGCGTGGCCCTGACAATTCAGACCCACCTTAAGCCAAACCCTAACGTAACGCCAGCTGTGAACAATCTAACCTATAAAAACGCTCAATGATGTGCTGTGCTTGCAGGGAACGGGCAGTGGAGTTTTCCTCTCTTTTTCTCCAATGATTACAGTGACGGCGATTTAGGGTTACAGGCCTGCAGGCGGTAGACCATTAGAAACCGGGTGAGACCCGGGTCGGGGGTGACAGTGGACGGCTGGTCAAGCCAACCACCAGCAACGGCCAGCAGCCATTTCTCATCCGTCTCTGTCCTGACACTTCCCATTAACGGCCACCACGTTGGATAACGTGACCGACAAACAAGGCCTACTTCCAGCTTCGCGTGCTTGGCTAGTTAGTGCGACGACCCCTTGTCCATACTTCACAGGTTGCAGTCAACATGTCTGAAGAGAACGACACCACGCTTCATTAGGTTTCAGTCGTGAACAATGTCCCGAGGAACAGACGGAATAGACTTATATAACACTTTCAACGGTATGTCCTTAAAATCCCCAAGTTAATAAACGTTGTTATACTTCACGTTACTATGAATAGGAAGTCCTGAAAAGTTTAAGGCCAGTGAACATTACTTTGATTTAGACAGCAGTGCACGATGTCATGAAAAGCTCAAGAGTAAGGACGTTGTTAGATTTTAGGTTGTGGACAATATATAGGTACAGAAAAGTTGAATGATAATAGACGTAAGTAAACTTCAGATTGTGGACATTATGTCGTCCTGAGTACGACAGTCCTCATGAACTCGCCGACATTGAAGTCCATCACAGACTCGCCACAGGCATGAATGAGGAAGGAGGAGGCGGGGATTGAGGGGGGAGGGGGAGGGGGGGGGGGGGGGGGGGGGCGGGGGGCGAGCGAAATGGAGTCACCACGAGAACAGTGTATGACAGGACACACAGTTTGACGTTTTACACACCGACATGATCAACGAGGAAGATGAACGGCATGCTGCGGAGTTCCTCTTTAGTCTTAGACTACGGAGCAGGCGCTGTACTCCACGCTTACTGTCATACACCATCCCAGCATACACCCAGCGTCCCCAAACATCTGCGCTGCTGGCTGGCTGAAAACGACTTAAGCAACACTCACAGACAGCCATCTAACAAGGGAATCAAGCTCGTGCATCCTGTCGTCCCATTTGAGCCCAAAGCATACAGCTAGGGAGAAACTGGCGGAGGTCGAAAATTCTTGCACATAAATGATTCTAGTGGAATTAGAAGAACCCTCAACTTTACAGGCCGCGACTCATGACATACACTGAACCACGGTGGATATGGTATGTGTATCTGTTTGTTGTTGTTGTTGTTGTTGTTGTGTTGTGTGTGTCGTCGTCATTTTTCCCCACGACTTTGTTCCTTTTCATGTTGTCCAGGTTTCAGTGGCACACCTTGTTTCTTCTTATGTACAGGTTTTTGCCACACGACCTAGTTCTTCTCTTATGTTGTTCAGATTTTTGAATGACTTAGTTTCATGTTCATGATTTTGTACTGAGACCTAGGTCTTTTTTCTTTATGCTGTCTAGGTTTTCTTGGTACGACTGTGTCCTTTTTTTATGTTGTTTAGGGTTTCATTTTTGTTTGTGGTACGACTGAGTTCTTTCTTATGTTGCTGAGGTAGTCGATGTACAACTAAGTTCCTTTTTATGGCAGATCTACGACTTAGTTTCTTTTCGTGTTTTCAGATTTTTGCTCCACCAACCTACAGGTCTTTTGTTATTGTTGTGTTGTTGATGTTGTTGTTGTTGCTGCTGCTGCTGCTGCGACTGCTGCTGCTGCTGCTGCTGCTGTTGAGGTTTTTTATTCCTGTTTATGCCGCTTCAAGTTTTTATGATTTATTTTCCCTTATTCTTTTTTTTTTTGCTTATCTTTCACTATTGCTCTCCCCTCCTCCCTCCTCTCCTGCCATCCCCCCCTCCTTCTCTCTCCCAGCAAGGGCTTTCCTGGTAAAGCCTAAAAGAGCACTATGCATGTTTGAACGTAGCCAGCGTGTACCAGGCGAGATGCTGAAACGGGTTAGCAGGACACCTGTAGTTGTAGCGCTTCATAATGACGGATGGGAAATGTCAACTCTCTCTCTCTCTCTCTCTCTCTCTCTCTCTCTCTCTCTCTCTCTCTCTCCTCCCCCTCCCTCATATATCTGCGTGTTTCTGTACGTGACATTTTAGATATTTCTCTCTCTCTCTCTCTGCCTTTCAGCTTCCCATACTCTCCCCTGTCCGTCTGTTTTTTGTTTCTTTCTGTCTGCCTACCCCCTCAGCTTACCCACCACTACCCAGTCTCTTTCCTCTTCTCGTCTGTTGTTCTGTCCTGCACGCTGTTGTTCCGCTTCACGTGAAACACTTCTGGAAAATGGCCAGGTTAAACGAGACACACGCTCTAGATGAGGTCTGTGGTTCTATGTAAATTTTGTGTGAGTGTGTGCGTGCGCGCGTGCGTGCGTGCGTGCATACTTACATGTGTGTGTGTGTGTATGAGAGAGAGAGAGAGAGAGAGAGAGAGAGAGAGAGAGAGAGAGAGAGAGAGAGAGAGAGAGAGAGCGTGCACGTGTTCTGTAACAAGTGTAGTCTTTACCTAAAGCTCAGTCAATGCTGGATACAAAGCTGAACCAATGCAGCACCACCTGGAAGTCGCCTTCATTCATGTCCATTTCCCAGCGCAGCAGTATTCAGTTCTCCTGCCAATGGAGTTCCATCCCCGAAAACGGGGCGTGGCTGCCCGTATCGTTCAAAACGACCAAACATTGTACTGGGTTGACGCCTCTAAGAGATCAGACGCGAATTAATACAGCAGTGAAAATGTCACAGTCCCTCAAGTTCACCGACAGATTGAGACAAACAGATGGCTGGCTAGTTAGTTCCGTTCAGGTACAGCGTTTACACCCAGCGTAACGCGGCAGACAGAGGAAACCATTCCAGGAGAATGGACAGGAGGGGGAGGGGGAGGGGGTGAGGGTAGGGGTTGGGGCACGTTTACTACACTGATACCAACAGTGCAACAAGACGTTAAGGTGGGCAACGAAAATAACCAGCTTTATGTTGGACGACTGGATTCGAATTCTGGAACGTCTCATTGCCAAATATATAATGTGTCACTTAACCAGTTCCGATCTCAACATGCAGTGGAAGAGTGCGGGTGGGGAGTGGGACGGAGGGGGGGGGGGGGGAATAGCAAAAGGGTTGTAACAATTGTGTAATTGTACTGTACGCACTAGTCTTGAATGTCGAGCGACCCTGATAGACACACCACAACGGCAACGCCGTGACTGGTACTAATGATATTTGTCACGTCAGTGACAATCTGGTGTAGTTGATCAACTTACGGCTTCTGTTGCGCCCAGTCTTGGAACACCTTTGCCGACTTCCGGGAAAACTTGTGTTTGTAAGCGTGGAGCGCAGCGCCTGTTCCGAGTCTAAGACTAAAGAGGAACTCCATACGCATCCCGTACGCACACACACACACGCCGCGACTCGGAATATTGAATTTTCAAATGCGTTCCAAAGAACGTTACAATTTATGGACAGATTGCAGAGCTTTTACAGCAAAGTGTGGTCTTGAAGTCTCGAGAAACCTGATGTCGGGGAACACTTTGGAAAGTTTTTTTTTTTTTTTTTCTGAAAAAAGAGACATGACTTAAAGCTGAAGAAAATACAGGAAGGAACAATTGAGGTTTTTAATACACCGATGCACAGATAATGTTAGAAATTGAAATGTAAATAGGACAGACTTAAATATATGCCATGAGCAACAGATGAGGATTGGCTGCTGGGCTGGAAGGGAAGTAACTGGCGTACATCTCTCTCTCTCTCTCTCTCTCTCTCTCTCTTGGTTTTTTTTTTTTTTTAAACAAATAGTATACATGGCGGACCACGTGATTCGATCACTCCTGTTAACACACACACACACATTTAATCCATAACTAATTAGTAAGAACCCCAGCCGTTAAGACTCAGGTAGGCTGAAACACACACACACACACACACACACACACACACACACACACACACACACACACCACATACACACACACACACACACACACACACACACACACACACACACACACACACACACACACGCCGCAACTCGGAATATTGAATTTTCAAATGCGTTCCAAAGAGCGTTACAATTTATGGGCAGATTGCAGAGCTTTTACAGACCTGTGCTATTTTGACCCGAAAAACCCTTCATTTGAGTGAAACCAGACAATCCACGACGACCTGTTGCACTCTATATCACCTTTTCACAACTGAAAAATTCGTAAATCTGTTCGTGAAATGTTTATTTAAAAACGTAATCTATTTAGTAGCTCTACATTATTTCAAAAATCTTTCTGACACTAAATCTATGCCGGAAATCTGTGTGAAAGACTTTCCAGATAGTTTATTCGTCAGTAAACATCCTTCAAGTTAGGTTAGTATGCATGTAGACACAACACACACACACACACACACACACACACACACACACACACACACACACACACACACTCGAGTCGCAAATATCTTAAGAGAGACACGGGGTGGGGGGCTGCGGGGGGGGGGGGGGGGTATTGTACACAGAATCACTCCAAATGTTGTTGAAAAAATTATATTTGGTAGTGTGCGCTCTCTCAACTGATTTTGTAAAATATTCTTAGTTAAAGCACTTTCCCCCGCTCGCTCCGCCCCCCCCCCCCTTTTTTTATCTTTTCTTACCCCCCCCCCCCCCCTCCCCCTCAATATCTTCCTTGTTGATTTGAACTGACTGTTGATAGAGAATGTGCAGTGCCGGCGAAGAAGTTTATTCAGGACAGAAACACAACATACATACACAGCACAAATGTATCTCGACTTTAATAACTTGGTACCGTAAAGTAATATGTAGACGCCCAACCCGAAAATTGGAACGAGGAGTCTTTAAGGCATTGTATATTGGCAGGGCAACGAAAGGGTACAGTGTCGTCCAATGACTCGTTCATTGTTTTGAGCGACTGTTGAACATAGGAAAACAAAATACAAAGACTCAAAGTCAGTTCAATGATGTTTCTCTTGCTCAAAAATGAAAGTGAGTCAGTTTTGCACAAATTCACACCAATGCTCTCGTCTTGGCTTTAAAGCTGTGTCAGACCAACTGACATAGGCTAGAACACCAAGGCTACATCAAAACGTTCTTATGCTCTGCATAGTTATTCGAGGATTGTCTTCAGTCGCGACAAGCTCCTAGCATAAAATTATCAGACTCCAAAATCCCTCGAAGTCGGAGTGTGGCTGCCCACGTGGCGGGGTAATCAAAAACGGTCACACACGTAATGTTCTCATCCCTAGCTGATGCATTTGTACCAAAGTGTTCAATGCTTCGGCTGATCGGATGATCCCTGGAGTCTTTTAGCCAGGGTACGACAACAACAACAACAAACAACAACAACAACACCAATGCTCTCCGCACCTCCTCAAAAACAAGAGCAACATAAACAATCTCGTGAGATTTCGGGCTGGGTGAAACCTGGTATTTAAATAAAAAGCGTACACAGTCCGGCAATAGCCTGGCGGTGAAGCGGTTGGGACTAGAAACAAGCTTACAGCAGCAAATGCTCTCAATCAATGAACAGTTGGACCGAAATTTGGTAAGTATTTGTCGAAAAGAAGTAAGAATTCGGCCATAACACACAACAACAACAACAACAACAACAACAATAATCTAGTCATTTCTTTCACATCGTGCACTGTAAACAGTAGCAGCTTCGGACTGGTACGCATTATGTCTATTTCCGTCCACAAACACGAACACGAACAGCCCGGATGTGCAGTTCCAAATAAGGGAGCAAGGTTTTTATGTCGCCGAAACATTAAAAAAAAAAAAAAAAAAAAAACCAAAAACAACAACAACAAAAAACCCCAAGCAAACAAAACTCAAATACCCCCTGATACATGTCATCTGCACACTCTCCATATATGCAGAGGTTAGTTTAGAATGGCCGTTGTCAGTGTATTTGTTTATTTTAATGACAAACGAGCGGAAAAGACAGACAATCTGTTCAACGAGACCAAGACGTTCGCGGTTTTGCTTGAAATAGACGACAAAAACCAAGCAGGCATTCGGTAAGGCACACCATTGTTTGTTCTTTACAATGTTTGTTCTGTTTGACATTGAAGAATGCATCAGCAACAGCAAAAACCGGTTATGCGCGGCAAAGTGAAGTGGTGTCTGTCTCTCTTTGTCCCACGTCAGAAAGGCCAAGCACGGCGTTGTAACAGTTGTCTTGTTTTGTGATAGGGTGACAATTCTTTGTTTGTGTGTGTGTGTTGTTGTGTGTTTTTATCTTCCTACGACGAAAATTAACGCGTACATCCCCTCCCCTCATCCTCTCTCTCTCTCTCTCTCTCTCTCTCTCTCTCTCTCTGTCTCTCTCATACAGAGAGAGAGAGAGAGAGAGAGAGAGAGTGAGATCCTACAAAGTGCAAAGCATTTAATCCTTTAACATCTTGTTGGAGCATGGAGAATAACAATTCATTTCAGCAAAGGTCAGCACAATGCAGCTTGTTGAAGAAATGCTCTACAAATACAAATGAAACCAAACAACAGATTGACAGTATTATACATTTTTTCCTGACTCAACACGCTTAAATTAATTTTAACCTTTCACCATTGATGACCCAAAATTTCACGTTCCTTGAAGTTTCCCTTTCAAGAAAACAATTCTAAAACAATATTGCCTGCCAGTGATTCCTGTTGAGGAATTCTAGAGCCATGATGTATCATGATTTAAGAACGGTGAGTAGTGTCTCAAAGCTGTCGCACATTGCGGGCAACTTTGTGGAAGGACGCATCTTCCCAAGGAAGTGTCTATAACTGTTACAATGACTTCCAGCGGGGTAAAAAGACCGTGAAAGTTGACACACACCGGCCAACCGTGTAGTGCCGTTATTCTAGCAAACGTTGCTGCCGTTGAAAACTTGATCAAAGATGATGCACGAATCACACATAGGGAGATACAGAACACAGTAGGGGATCAATGCCGGCAGCAGATGTGATCTTGCGCAAGCACCTAGGGGTACACCGGCATTGCGCACGGTGGGTGTCCATGCTCTTTCTGATGAGCAGAAAAGGGCATGTGTCGAGTGATGGCGAAAACAAGGCCGTTTTGGAGGTTGTCACAGGTGGTGAGAGCCTTGACCCTCAGACAAACAGCTGTCAACTGTCTGGACGTTCGCAGACGGCTCTACCCTTATCAGGTGCCGACGAACTCCGGGCACTGGCAAGAAGACGGTGCTTCATTCTTCGGACGAGTGGGACGTGTCACTCACTACAGCTTGGCTTGCAGAGCAGCGTGACGTTACCTCAGAGGGGTAGGTTCATCGTGGCCTACCCATGATAAGTTTGTCTTCCTCAGAGGTCACATGGTCGGGCATGAAAGAACATGGTTCTGTTCAAAATACGTAACTTCATTATTCCCACTGCTGTCTGCGAAAGATTTGAAATGTATATTCCAACGTTGGCATTTTCATCTTCTCTCTCCTTTTCCTCTCCCTCTCCTCCTAACTCCATGTTCTCAGTAGATTTAATATTCATACTTTGACGTTGCCCTTTTCATCCTCTTCCCCTCCCTTTCGTCCCAACTCCATGTCCATAGTAGATTTAATATTTATATTTCAATCTTTGTACTGTTCATCCTGTCCGTCCTTTTCTTCTCTTCCCTCCTTCCAAACCCATGTTCATGGTGACTGAGGACTTGATAACCTGCATTTATTTTCCCTCACTCTTTGTTTATTCCGCAGTGTGTTCGCTTGTTGTTGTCCTGCCTGAAGAAACCAATGGGTTGCGGTTCCTTACTTCAACGTTTGGTGCGTATTTCTGACGGCTCAGTACTTCAAGTGTTGACTTTCACCCGCAGTCAGTCATTCTACTTTGAAATCTTCCCGTGGTGTTTGAAGCTGGTTGCAGGCGCCCTCCAAACACGGGTAGGCCTACTCGTAAGCCGATACCTCACCACCACAATGCTTCGTTTCCACGGCTTCCACGAACAACCGACCTGGTAGAGCTGAGGGTGTCTTCCTGTTTTTTCCCATCCTCCAAAATCCCCAGGCCTGGCCTCATGCGACTTCGGTCTGCTTCCATGTGACAGGAAACAGCTGCAAGGAACTCGTTACGGGAACCCAGATGCCGCCGTCCGAGCTGTCACGGAGGGCATTAGGGGTATTGAGGAAACCACTCCTGTTGATGGGTTCAAAAAGTGGTTCAACAGACTGTCGAGTTGCATCACTGCTTAGGGTGTGGGGGATGGGGCATTCTTCGGAAACAAACCGTAATCAACTTAATCGTTTAACGAAAAAGCGCATCAAAATTTACTGATATGGAACAACCAGCACTTCCAGTTCAAGAAACAAAACCTACATATGAAAGATTGGATAGCTGGAGGGATAACCAAAGTGAAAGATATGTTAGACGATAACCTTGAAATCATTAGTTTACAAGTAGTAGAAAATAAAATAAGACGATCAAGCCAAAGACAATTCGAATACAATGCAGTGAAAAGTGCGATTGAGTCAGCACACATCAAAGGCAATCTTGACCGTGAACACACAGCCGAACATGATATAGCTGACATTTACTTAGACGGGGAAACCGCTTCAAATGTACACAACTAAAGGCCTAAGAAAATATTTGATTTCAGAAACCCAGCCATGTTCTATTAATTTTTGGAAAAGAAAATTCGACACTGATATAGATAGCAAGCAATGGAAAGCAATTTTTAAAGCAACCAAAGAAACACGTCTCCGGGTGTTACAATGGAAAATAATGCATAATATTTACCCCACTAATATTCTGCTCAAAAAGATGAAATTAGCACAAAGTGAAACATGTGATGTCTGTAATTGTGGGGAAAAAGACTACATTGAGCACTTTTTCTATCGATGCGAAAAAAAAAAAACCGATCTGGACACAGGTATCAAATGAAATTCAAGCGAGGTGCAACAGAACACTTAACATCACAGAGGAAATTGCAGTCCTAGGATATCACGAAGCCGCAATGTGGTCAGAGAGACAGAAACAAATCATAAATCACCTTATCACACTGGCAAAGCTTTGCATTAGCAATATAGATATGGAATGAAACAGAAAATAGAACTAATATGGGAAAAAGAACTACATTTAAGATCACACCTGCTGTAGACAAGAGAGCAAGAGAAAGGGGGGGGGGGGGGGGGGGGGGGGAAGGGGGGGGAGAGAGAGAGATAGAGAGAGACAGACAGACAGACAGACGGAGAGACAGGCAGAGAGAGAGAGAGAGAGAGAGAGAGAGAGAGAGAGAGAGAGAGAGAGAGAGAGAGAGAGAATGCAAACACAATTTGTCCATTGAACGCATGGAATTTGTTAGTCTTTACGAGAGAGAGAGAGAGAGAGAGAGAGAGAGAGAGATGGAGAGAGAGACAGACAGAGAGACAACAGACAACAGAGAGACAGAGACAGACAACAGACAGAGAGAGAGAGAGAGAGAGAGAGAGAGAGAGAATGCAAACACAAGTTGCCCATGGGACTTATGGAATTTGTTAATCTTTATGTGGCACTTTTGTTGTTATTCTTTAAGAAAGCGATGCATTTCACCTCCTCCCCCCCCCCCCCCCCCCCCCCCCTCCTAAAAGAAGGAAAAATAAAGATTGTAGGGAAACAAGGGAAATATGATGACAAAATGCACACACACACACACACACACACACACACACACACACACACACACACACACACACACACACACAGCAACGCAAAATATATAACGCACTGACCTGTCAGCAAAAATATATAAATCTGAAAAAAGAAAACGATGACAACGATGACAAAGCAGAAAAAGAGGAGGAAAGAAGAAGAAGAGAAGAAGAAGAAGACGAGATGAAGATGAAGGAAGAAGAAAGAAGAAGAAGAAGAGAAAGAAGAACAAGAAAACAAGAGGAGAGGAGAAGAGGAAGAGGAGGAGAGGAGGAGGAGAAGAAGTCAAAGGACGAAGAAATAGAACATGAACAAGGAAAACAAGAAGAAAAAAAGGAGAACAAGATGATGACGACGAGGAAGATGATGATGAAAAAAAAAAAAAAGAAGCAACTGCAACAAACACGAACAGGAGATGAAAGCAAAGTGATGGAAAAGGGCAAGAACTGCGCTAAGAATAACACAGCAACAGGAAGAGTAGAACTCAACAATAGCCATATAGCACACAAAAACACAAACACACATCATATGTTGGACTAATTGTGGTCCAGTTCATCCCTGATGAACGTATAGAATGTCTGATTATACGCTTACATACCAACCATCTTACCAGTTCAAAATACTGGAGAATGATAGAAAGCAGCCGTAGTAGTAAGGTGCCAGCCTTCTGCATGAAGAGCTTCCGAGGATTTATGCGGGAATTTTTCCAGTTCTATCTCCATCAGATGATTGTCCAGTGCAAGCAGGAGAGCTTGAACATGAGCACTCAGTGTGGGGAGGCGTTGGAGATGGACGTCATCAGAAAAAAAGCAGGATCACATCACTCGGAAGTAAAACGCCACAGAGGAAGACCCAGAACACCTGGCAACCAACAGCAGAGAGAAACTGAAGGCCTTGAAACCCACCCGGGATACCATAAGAAGACAGCTCAGAACAAACCAGCCTGGATGATCTTGCGTGCTGCCGTACGTGCCACCCGCATGAAGGGCAGTAAACAGTCAATACTGGTGAATGAATCATTTCGTGCATGTGAGACCATGTGTCTGCGTACCCCCATGCATGTGCAAGAGAACGTGTGTGTGTGTGTGGGGGTGGGGGGGGGGGGGGGGGGGGGAGGGTGTGTGCGCGCGTGAGTACGTGCGTGCGTGCGTGTGTGTGTGTGTGTGTGTGTGTGTGTGTGTGTGTGTGTGTGTGTGTGTGTGTGTGTGTGTGTGTGTGTGTGTGTGTGTGTGTGTGTGTGTGTGTGTGTGTGTGTGTGTGTGTGTGTGTGTGTGTGTGTGTGTGTGTGTGTGTGTGTGTGTGTTCTCCAATTGATATTAATTGTTATCAAAGGACGGTGAAATTCATTGCTGTTCTGTTTAAACGTTGTGTACAACCCTTTTGATCCTTGATGGAAATCCTAGAGTGAAGTTTTTTTTCCCCTCTTTCTTGCCATTGTAATCTTATTTGCCTTTGAAAGTGCGCGACAAATAATAATTCGTCATGGTTGTCTGTATTGTATGTACCCATCCACCTACATATCCCTCACACACCCACACCCACACTCCCACACACACACACACATCCTGATGCATGACTTGCCAAGAAAAAATACAGAAAAAAAGTCATGCCAGTTCAAGATGCAGATGATGCCTGCTTGTGCATGGAGGTTATTTAAAAAGGAAAACTGCATTAAGCTTGACCGTCACTGTGCAGCGAACCTTTGACTTTTTTCGCTTGTCGGGTCAGTGTCTGCTTTGTCATCAAATGCCAGTTTTCTGTGAACCCTTCGCATATCGTGCTTGTACTTGGGTACACTTTGTACTCCTACCCTCATCTCGACGGTAGTGTCAAAGCGTGTCACGTCGCACAGTTTGTTGGTTTCGGGTACCAATTGCCGTGAGGTTAGCACAGTTCAGCTCGGCGTATATTTCGACAGAAATATTAGTGTATCATGTGAAATTAAAGATATACAGTTAACGAAAAAGGAAGAAACTGAAAGGAACCAACAACCAATACTTTGATTCATCTTCCGTCCATTAAAAATGTTACTTAATCTTCGACACAAACAAGATCATTGTGGTCTCCAAAGCGGACAACAGGTCAAAGAGGACATCTTTTCTATATTTACCGCCATTTTTTTTTCTCTGGAAGCTCCACGAACAGAAACGTCCTTT
>JADBJO010000061.1:587500-600000 GCA_016801955.1 Conus betulinus
TCTTGGCTCCACGGTCCTGTCAGAAAAAGGGTGAGGTACGTGCGCCTGGGACGTTGAAACCCAGGACCCCGGTCTGTGCGGGGTTTCTCTGTGAATTTGTGGGCTGTTGCTTGTTTTGTTTTCCTTCGTGAAGTTAGGCTGTGCTTTTTTGGGTGTGTGTGTGTGTGTGTGTGTGTGTGTGTGTGTGTGTGTGTGTGTGTGTGTGTGTGTGTGTGTGTGTGTGTGTGTGTGTGTGTGTGTGTGTGTGTGTGTGTTTACGCCGCATTATCATGATTTATTTCTTCGCGTATCCAATCACGTGTTTGTAATGGCATGATCATATATTTCAGTATTGATGTATGATAAGTACTTTTTTTGTCATGACGCGCACATCGTTCAGTGCGTTACCCGCGCTCATCAATTAATGATAATATTACTTCTGATCCCCCCCGTTCAGTGCCCCCACCTGATCCCCCACCCCCACCCCCACCCCTCCCTTTTATGAAAATTGATTATGACCATGCTTCGGATAGAGACTGATCAAGATAGTTGTGAAGGAAATGGTGATATGCGGTCTCGTCAAAACTACTCCGACTACGCCCATTCGTCAATCCATACCGGGCTGTTTAACAGGCCCGACAGCCTCGCACGATTCATGCCATTATGTTAACTAAATGGGAAAACCCAGGGCAGAGCGAATGTCCCGTGCATTGGCATGCACATGCGGCACGGTCCTCCCTCTCTTTCGATTCTCCACCGCGGTCCCAGACATTGGCAACCCAGCCTTGTGAACCCCCCAAAAACTTTGACAGGTCCTAGGGTCTTTGTTTTAGCTTCGGGTTCAGGTTCTCGGCTGCTGGAAGTGGGCGTGGGACCCTGGCAGTGCTGTTTCCTCCTCGGTTCTGATTCGTCTGCTCTCTGGTCAGGACTCTCTTTAGTGGGGGTGAAGATATCGCTGACCGGACAGGGACAGTGCAGGGTGAGTGTGACTCGGTGTGTTTGCTGCTGTTGTCGGCACTGTTGTTGTTGTTTCTTGGGATCTGATGGTTTTACTTCATTGCAACTGATTCTTCATGCTGTATGAGCTCTGTGTATAAGTGGACATGTTCTTTGGTTGGGGTTGAAATGTATTGCGATATGGATTTGTTCGTGTTTTTTTTTTTAAGGAATCCCTCCTCTTTCTCTGTCTCTGTCTCTGTCTCTCTCTCTCTCTCTCTCTCTCTCTCTCTCTCTCTCTCTCTCTCTCTCTCTCTCTCTCTCTCTGTCACACACACACACACACACACACACACACACACACACACACACACACACACACACACATACACACACACTCCTCACTTTATATTTACATGCACACACACACACCACACCACGCCATGCCACACACAACGCCACACAACACAACACAACACAACACACACAACACAACACACACACAACACACGCAGACCGATTTTCTATCCGAGCGTGCCTGGAGTTCCTAAAGCCGTCGGTCCAGGCCCTCGGCCAGTGTCCGGTGGGTCAGTCCGGGTCTCCGGGATCTCTCGTCTGAATGATTAGCCACCCGCTTGACCGGGCTGCTCTCCAGCCCGGTAGAAAGGCTGTTGGTCTTGGGACTTCGGACGACGTAACGCAAAAACAACAGCCACGAGGAAAAACCTACTACTTCAGAGAGAGAGAGAGAGAGAGAGAGAGAGAGAGAGAGAGAGACAGACAGACAGACAGACAGACAGACAGACAGACAGAGACAGAGAGAAAGAAGGCAGGCAAGCAGACAGAAGACAAACCGAGTCCGGGGAACAGTTAGCAACGCATGATTCGCAGAAATGTGTGTGTGTGTGTGTGTGTGTGTGTGTGTGTGTGTGTGTGTGTGTGTGTACGTGTGGTGTGTGTGGTGTGTGTGTGTGTGTGTGTGTGTGTGTGTGTGTGTGTGTGTTTGCGTGCGTGCGCGCGCGTGCGCGTGCATGCGTGCGTGCGGGAGTGCGTGCGGGAGTGCTCGCGGGCACGTGTATGTGAGTGTGTGTGAGAGAGTGTGCGCGCGCACGCGCGCGCGTTTATTTGTGTGATGTCATCTTGTTGTGCTGTGCTGAACTGAGATTGGAGGGAGAGAGAGAAAGAGAGAGTGGGAGAGGGGGGGGGGGGGGGGGCGGCGGGGAGGGGGGAGCGGGACGGGGTGGATGGGCATGGGAGAGACAAAGAAGGGAGATGAAGTGTGATTAGACGGGGAGATTTTATAGAGCCGACCTGCGCCCCTTCCCTTTCGGCCCGTGGCTGGCTTTTTAAGTCTCTGTGTAATTGATTGATTGACAGGCTTGATTCTCCATGCACGTGTCTGCTTCTGTCTGCCTGCTTGCCTGCCTGTCTGCCTGCCTACCTCTCTGTCTGTCTGCTCTCTTTGTGGCTGTGAAAACTTCTGACCAGAAACTGTCATTTCACGTCGTATCACTGTATTTCTGTCCGTCTCTTTCTGTGTCTGCTTCTCAGTCTACCTGCCTGTCTCTGTCTCTGTCTGTCTGTCTGTCTGTCTGTCTGTCTGTCTCTCTGTGTCTTCTGTCTCTCTCTCCTTCTCAGACAGACAGATAGCCAGACAGCCAGACAGCCAGATGCCTAACACTGCTCCTGCTGTAGGGAAGGACAAAATCAATGACGATTATACAAATGTATGCAGGTTTTTATGCACGCGCTTTCGGCCAGCCAATCACTTTATCGACCATAATCATACAGCTCTCCTCAGCGACAACATAAAGGTCATCTCAGGGCTCCCAGACGACTTGGCGTGATTGTGGAAAAGAAATTAACCCTTTCGCAGCACTATATGTGCTGTTGTCTCTGAACACTCTCGGTCCATCTGGAATATTGTATAGCAAATGTTGTGCTGTGCTGTAGTGCACCACTAGCATTTTTACCCGATTTTGCCCGGTCCTTAACACCCTCCCCCACCCACCCCACCCATCCCTCTCCATCTCTCTCTCTTCATTGCGTACCCTCTCCCTCCTCGTCCTTTTGTCTCTTGTCTGTCTGTCTCTCTTCATTTACAAACTCCGTCGCAGCAGCAGTGATATCGCTTCTAGGCAGCATATTTCTTAATTAGAGATGGAAGTTTAGAAAACAGAACCGGAAGATTCTTTTGTTTCTGCATGCGTGACCGTAACCTTAACCTCATCTTGATCCTAATCCTAACCTAACGTATCCGTAGCCTTGTAAATTTCATGTAAAAAAAAATATATATATAAAAAAAAAGCCTTCATAGATTAGTTGTATTTCAGTGTGGGACAATGAAGTTCTTGCTTATTCTCAATTATGAATGGAAATCTGCCATCGTTTCCCTAACTCCCAGACGACAATACAATACAAATGGTTAGGCCTTTACTCCCATGTCTGCAGACTAATCGCCAGCAAGGACTATATATTTTCGTCTTTGTGCTCATTTTTTTTTTTTTTTTTTACAAATTTCCGATCCCCCTCCAGCCAGCATCATCTGTCACCTCCCTATTTTCACTTTGAACCATTGTTCTTTTTTGCCGATAAACAAAACATTTAAACATATTATATAAAGCAGAAATGCATTGATAACATAATGGCTATTCAAACAATTTACCTTCTGTGTGTGTGTGTGTGTGTGTGTGTGTGTGTGTGTGTGTGTGTGTGTACCGGCGTGCATGCGTGTGTGCATACATACAAGCATGTGTGTCTGTGTATAATTATGTGTTCCCACGCAAGAAGCGGTCAAAACAGACTAGATGGCAGTACAACCAGTGTTTTTCCATTGATACCCACATACACAGCTTGTGCCCAGAATTCTCCCCTTCTCTGCGTGTGCCGTGAGTGGGATGAGCGACTGCTGACTGGTAGACGTCTTCGCGGCAGTGCTGTAATTCCACTGCTGAATCGACACTAATTGCTCTAATACAGAAAATCTTCGCTTGGAAATCGTCAGTCCTCCCTCTTAATTTGATGCCAAAGATCACGCGTACTCAACTCGAGGTCGAGGTACGCAGCAGTTCTGATCTGATGTTGGCTTAAACATCCCATTGCATAAACACTTTTAAAAAAAAAAATGGATAAATGGAGATGTATCATGTTCTACACTCTCTGTCTCTGTCGTCTACCTCTCTCTCTCTCTCTCTCTCTCTCTCTCTCTCTGTGACACACACATACACACACACGCACGCACGCACGCACGCACGCACGCACACACACACACACACACACACACACACACATTAATAATTAACAGACCTAATTATAGCACTGTCAGACGTGCTTGATTTGGAACGTCATTTTAACAAAGTACAAATTATTGCCGGCTCTCTGCCCTGTTATCTCAACATGACATCAGCAGTTTAACTTCATTGATGAGCTCTTTCGTTCACCAGCAATCTGGATTTTTTGCTTCATCCACAAACTTATGACTGAATGTATTGATGTTGTACTTGTGAGGTCAGTGTAGAAATACGAAAACAAAACTAAAATGACTCCGCCGCCAAAGGAAGGAGCAGACAATTGTCATTCAGACACAACGTGGATTGCTGTACTGGGTCTTCTTCAGGCAAGACAAACAACATTTAAAACAATGGACCAAGAATGAATAAACAGTCTGTCTCCATTGCTTTGAATATTGTTCGTCCTGCGTGAGGAAGACCAATAGGGTCGAAACGACGTGTGTTTGTGTTTCGTCATTTGTTTGTCTGGCGGCTTAGTGACAGTAACTCTACTTTTGTTTTTATGTTTCAATTTCCGCCTGCAGTCACCCCCGGTTTAAAATCTGCATAAAAATGTCGTAAGCCAGATTGGGCAAACACTTGGCCACGTCAACAGTTGTCGCACAGAGAGAGATCCCAGTGATTAAATGACGGGGGCACTTCTTGGGCTGGACATTTGCTTGGACTTCTACACACACACGCTCCCCCCCCCCCCCCCCCCACCCACACACACACACACACACACACACACACACACACACACACACACACACACACACACACACACACACACACCACAGAGCCCATCTCCCCTCTTCTTGGTGGAGAGTCCCTGGAGTCGATGGAGGAGAAAACACGGCTTGCCGGACCATTTACCTCTGAAGAGGAAAAAAAAAAAAAACCTGTAGCTGTTAGCCATTTTATCCTTCTTACACGCACATTCACACACTCGCTCCCTCCCCTGACCAAACAGTGGCACTCCCCTTTCCCTTCCCGACAGATACCAACCTGTAAGCTGCAGCAGTGTAGAGGAGTCGTCTGTATTGACAAGTCTCCTTAAGTTATTATTGCCCAGCGTTCCAGTCCTCTGAGTAGTTAGCTGTTGACAGTTCGATGCAGCTGTACTGTGCTGTGTCGTTGCTCACGTGTCTGTCACGTTTACGCGTGAATAGTGCCTAGTTCCTCTATTTCAGGAACTAAGAAAACAAGTGGCTGAAGTTACATAGGCCTCCGTTCAAATAATTTGACAACAGAGCTCAATTTCTTTTTGCTGATTTATTTTAAATGTTTCAGTGAGACTGCTGGTAGCTGAGGTATTCACTGTGGTTTTTCCGTGGAGTAAGAGGCAGCAGACGATCCGGCGGTTGAAGTGACGTGTGACAAGCCAACGTCCGAAGCCATGATGGACAGCACTGGCCAGGAAGCCAGCAATGGCCCTGACGTCAGCGACAAGAAGGATGAGGCGGAATATGACCTGGATGCCATGGAGGTCAGTCACTTTGTCTATGGACCACATCGATTTTCTGTCGTTAGTGTCGGTGGTGGTGTGGTGGTGGTGGTGGTGTGGTGGTACATCGTGTTGATGGGCACAGTTCGTCTCTGGTCGTTGTCGGTTTTGTTGGTGGTGGGTGGTATTGGTGGTAGTGATGATAATCACAATCTGTCTGTATTTGTTGGGTTTCGTTGGAGATGGTGGTGGTGATCGTGGTGGTAGTCACAGTCAGTCTGTGGGCGTTGCTGGTGTTGTCATTGCTCATGTTGCAAATAGCGTTATGTTGGGCACAATTTGCTTGTCCATCAAATTGTCCAGAACAAACCTTGAATGGAATATGACTGGTGAAAATCAAAGCAAAACCAGGCGAAACATAGCACAAAGAGACATACAAACAATCCATCAAACAGGCCATAGATACATGCGGATGGCAGATGAACCGCTGTGGGAGAGGCTTGGGTTTTCAAATATTTGCATTAACCTTGTTTGCAGTTTTCTTAAAGAATAGCATTATCATTTCCTTCAAATTGTTCAATGTCATTTTCTTCATTGGATGGCATGATTGTCAGCTTCAAAAGATGGCATTATTTTCTTAGAAAAACGGCATTATCATTTTCTTCAAGTATTGCATGACGTTATCTTCAAAGAATTGTATGATCTCTTGTCAGCAAAGAATTGCACGATTATTTTTTTTTCAAGGTAGTGCATTTTCATGTTCTTCAGTGGTTTTTCATTATCATTTTCTTCGAACGTGTACATTGTTATTTTCTTCAAAGGACTGCATCAATGTTTTTTTCCTCGAAGGTTTGCATTAACGCTTTCCTTATAAACGTATATCATCATTTTCTTCACAGGCCATGATTTTCTTCCAATACTCATATTATCATCTTTCTAAAGGTTTCATTATCACATCACCCCACAGTTCTACACTTTCCCTTTTACGTTCTCAAAAAACCATACATTGTTTATTTTCTCAAAGCATTACGATTATAGCTCTCGAAAGGTATAGATTACTATTGCTTTTCTTGACGGCTTACATTTACCCTGTGTTGTCAAGGGTACACGTCATTGTTATTTACTCCAGAAGTTTTTACATTGTTATCATGTCAATGGTCTGCTCTGTCATTTTCTTGAGGTTCGTATTATCATTTTCTAAAAGAAAAATCATCTGGTATTTTCTCCAAAGGTTTATATCAATAATTTCTCAAAAGACTTGCCCCCCCCCCCCCCCCCACGTTTTATTATCATTTCTCAACATGGCGATATTATCATTATTTTCTCAAAAGTTTGCATTGGTGCTTTCTCAAAAGGTTTACGGTGAAGAAAGGGATAAATACTGCAAATATATTTTCATGTCATGTTCATAAGAATAAGACGTTTTAGAGCCTTGGCCATTATTGATTCATTAGACAGTGTGTACACCTGGGTAGAACAAGACAGACCAGTTGTAGTGCAGTAAGAAAGCACGATACATATTTCCTTCAGGCTATCATTGCAGGCATCCAGTTTACTTTTCATACAAATACTGCTGTACCCGTTTGTTTTGGAAGCCAGTGAAGCTATGCCGTAGTCATTCATAGCTCATTCAATAGCGTAGGAGTCATGATTACTTACTTTACGTTTGCTTACCAGTGCGGCGAACAGTACATCGATGGATGACGTTGCGTGAAATTGACGTGTATAACGTGTAACTATGTCAGTGTAATGAAATGTGACTCTTTTAACGATGACAAGTCATAATGCACTGCTGTTCAAAGTCGTGATGTGCATGTACCATTTATAGATAGGTAGACAGACAGACAGATAAATTAGACAGACAGACAGATAATTAATTAGACAGACAGACAGATATATACAGACAGATAGACAAATGGATGGATGGATGGATGGACAGATAGAAGGACAGTTTAGTCTAGGAGCAGCTGGCCCAGGCGTCTCAAATCAAGTGACGCTAATCTCACCTTCTACGAGGCGTGAAGTTGTCGAGCAACAGAAACTGCAATGTCAAACAAGTTCACACCCCCGTGACTCCACATCAGAACAGTTCTGTTTATGATCGTAGGTAGACACCAGACAGAGACAGATAGATAGGAAGACAGACAGATAAACAGATTAACTGCAAAGAAGTTTGTACAACTCAGTGGTTCGTGTAGTCTACAACAGACCTTAACATACATAACCAAAAGACAGAATTGACCACACACACACACACACACACACACACACACACACACACACACCCTCTGTTTCCCCGTCCCTTCCAAAGAAAAGCTCATTAGCCTTTCTAACTCACGTGCATCATGTGTCATGGTCTTATTACTGTAGCTGCTCTCAAATGAGATGAGGAGGACGTCCAGAACGTAAGCCGTTGCTGTTGTATGTGTGCGTGCGTGCGTGTGCGTGTGCGTGTGTGTGTGTGTGTGTGTGTGTGTGTGTGTGTGTGTGTGTGTGTGTGTGTGTGTGCGTGTGTGTATGTGTGTGTGTGTGTGCGTGCGTGTGTGTGTGTGTGTGTGTGTGTGTGTGTGTGTGTTTTTAAATCAATGATGTGACTCATTCGCTGCGTGTCAAACAATACAGATTCTTTCCCTTTAGGCAGTGTGTACGTTAAGGTCATAACACACGTGCACTGAAAAGGGAGGTGGAGGTGGCTAGATGGGGATGGAGTGGATGGAGAGTGCAGAGGAAGGTGTCAGCAGAGACCACGTATTTCGCGAACCCAAAGCGAGGCCGCTTTTCTTTCACTGGGGACTTGGCAGAATCATGATTCTCGTGAGAGTCTCAGATCAGTGATGATACGTCGCCCTGTGTGAGCTGCCATGTATCTGCATCACCTGTGGCTTGTGATGCAGTGCACCATTATTCATTTTCCTGTGTTCAACATTTGATTTTTGAGCAGCTCCTAATCATATGTCCCTGATGCGCCTCTGATGACTAACTCCAAAAGAAACTCCAATCTAAAGAGACCTCAGTCAAATAAGGGGCGCTACTCTCATAATTACACGGCAGAGCTAGAGGAGATGGAACGAAGGAGAAACATGTCGGTCAAAAGTACAATGCAGAAGCCGGTAAAATCTGTACAATCACACTTATGACAGACTAAATAGTTTTCAGTTATTATCGTGCCGGACGAAACTTTTCCAGCTTTGGAAAAGGGCGCGACTGATATGCATAAACTGTCGTCTGTTTGCGTGAGTGCACTGCGCATGCAGCAAGCATCAAGAATTGCATGCACATTATTTTGTTCGTGCTCTTTGGTGTTTTTGTTCTCTATTCTGACACTGTTTTCAGTTGTAACTACGAAAGCCCTACGTAAAAGCGCCGAGTTGTTCCAAAAATTTCAACGTCTGGAATGTCTGGAAAGTTGTCATGAATGTTTATTATTTTAGCAAGTTTTTGTGCTTGTAATGTTAGCACTAGAGAAAAAGCAAGTGTTAACGTTTACTACACACACACACACACACGCAGACACACACACACACACACACACATACACACGCACGCACGCACATGAAAGCTGGTCGTAATCCTCTGCTTAGTATTCGTCTCCTCCTTCTCTTTCTTTCCTCTTTTTTTTTTTTTTTTCTAATCACATCCTTGACTCACAGGGTAATATATGACCAATTTCCTGTCGACTAGAAGTGAGGAAAGCGGGGGCGGCGGAAAGGGGCCAGGGGTGTTTTAGTTGAGGGAGGAGAAGATGAGAGAGAGAAAGGAGGTAAGAGTCGGGGTGGAAATGCTGCGTGACGGGTGTGCGGGAATACATGTCCGTTCAGGTAGGAGGGGCGAGTCAGAAGACGCACGTCTGGGGAACTGAAAGTACGCGCATACATTGAGGGTGTGGGGTTTCACGGGAAAAGTTGCTTGTGACGAAGCAGAGGCCAGGGTCCTTATCAGACCTTCCTCCCCCCCCCCCCCCCCCCCCCCTCTCTCTCTCTCTCTCTCTCTCTCTCTCTCTCTCTCTCTCTGGGTAGGCGGGTGGGTGCGTGGTGTTGCTTCTAAGCCATGAAATTCTGTTTCTTCAAACCACCCCGGTCCCTGTAACATTACCGTTTTTTTTTGTTGCTGTTGTAATGAAGTGGATAAACCTTAGACGCATGTTACCTGCATTGGTTGCAACTGCGTTCGTTGGATAATCTACCTGTTAGGAAATGGCGTGTAAAGCTGGCACCTCGATATTTCTCCACTAGCATTCTTATTAACTAAAAAAAAAAAAAAAAGTCTTTTCAAGAAATAAAAAGAAAGAACAGATTGAAAGATGAAAAAGGCGCGCGCGCAGAAAGGACCGAACACAAAGACACACACACGCGCACACACACACAACACTCACACACACACACACACACACACCACAGAACAATACGCGACGTACGCGCGCGCACACACACACACACACACACACACACACACACACACACACACACACACACACACACCACAGAACAATACGACGGAAGTGAACCCTAACGGACTCACCTCAAGCCCACTGAAGCCTAGCCGATTTTTTTTTTTTTTTTTTCAAATGGTGCCAAATTTATTTCATTTACGAAAGACGGTGAGATACAGAAAAATCTAAATGTCGACGGTTGTTCCTACCATTCAGAGGACGTTGTCATTTTTGTGCATGGAGGCGCACGCGCGCTCACAACACCACAGAACAATGCAACGGAAGTAGGCCCTAACGATTTCACCTCAATAATATAACAATAATAGCTGAGTATGATTTGAAAAGACCTTCCCCCCAACCCACCCCCCACCCACTCTCCTTTTTTTTTATTAATCCCTTTAAATAACATTATCTTATTCATATCGAAAATAAAACAGATTTCAAACCGAACGAAACGGAATTAGAAAATAGATGTGTAAATTTCCTCTTCATTTTTCATTTCTCTCTGTCATCATATATATATATATATATATGGTTCTTGTGAAAATTCAGATATTATTCAGTGTAACTTTCATTGTAGTAATACCTGGAACTTGCAATGCATACATCTCAAAAAGTAAGCAAAACAACTGAATCAATCGTGGGTGGTTTCCCTTTCTTTTTCTTCTTTTGTTTTTATATTGTTCAGAACTACTATTTCTGAAGGGTAATTTTGAATCTAATTTTTGTGAAATTTGACCCATATCTACAATGTTCACACGCAGTTTCACAAGTGGGTTTCGCGATCCGTCGAATTCTATAAACTTCCTGGCGATTGGTTGGAAGAGCCGGCAGCATTTCCCTGCTGTTGATGGATGGAGGTCTATAACTCCCGGCTGACTTCCACTGGGAACAACTTGTGCCTCAGACCCTCAGGCCGACAAACTCTCATCATTCATGCCGTGAATGGGGGACATCTGGGGGGACGACAGCGCAAGACGTGGCCCAATAGGTACTCTATATTCCTCCGAGATAATCATCTCCCCGGGTCACCAGGAAATGAGAAATAGGGATCGTCGTGTCCACCTATCACAGGGTGGTACTATTTATCGCTCATAGAAGAAGAAATAATGGTGGAATGATTTTTTTTTAAAGCCTTAAGCCTGCTGACCTTAAAAAAAAAAAAAAAAAACTCTCAAAGACGACGTTCTTCTCGTTTGTATGGATGATGGGGTTGGTTTGAAACGGAGAGAAAGATGAAACAGCGACAAGGCTGTGTTAAAATTGGCCTTTTTTTTCACCTGTGTTTGTTTTATATATCACATACAGCACGTTGTGGGTGTCTGTGTCTTCTTACTCCTTTTATATGCGACAATTTGACGGAACGAAGCTTTTTGATTTGAAGCGGGTCTGAAGGAAAGGAGAGGGAGGTGGAAGGGATGGGGGAAGAGAGAAAACGAGAAGGTGGAAGGGGAAAGGGGGATAGCTGAGAGAGAGAAAGGAGAGGGGGGGGGGGGGGGAGAATAAAAGGAGCTGGAGGGTGGTGGTGATAGTTTCTTCTATGCTCTGTATGTGTCGGGGTAAGCGATTCTCCATAGTTCGTAACTTTCCTCGCTGTAGGTGTTGATGAAAGCATCTCCATTCACTGGTACATTGTGTAAAGAATCTCCCTCACAGGTGATCGTCCTCCTGGTAATGAACGCTGCAGGTTTTCTTGTACAGCTGGCGAAGGTGTCAGTGTTCACACCTCTAATCATGGATACATGGATACACGCGTCGACGGGGAGAGAGAGAGAGAGAGAGAGAGAGAGAGAGAGAGAGGAGAGAGAGAGAGAGAGAGAGAGAGAAAAGAGGGGATGGGTAGGATTATAAAGGTGGAAGGTAAAGGGGTGTGAGGTGTGTGTGTGTGTGTGTGTGTGTGTGTGTGTGTGTGTGTAACACGAAGGAACGTCACGAGTAAGAGAGAGAGAGAGAGAACATAACACAAGTGTATGGTTGTGCATGTATGTGTGTGTGCGCGCGAGTGTGCATGTGTGTGTGTGTGTGTGTGTGTGTGTGTGTGTGTGTGTGTGTGTGTGTGTGTGTGTGTAACAAGAAGGAACGTCTCGAGTAAAGAGAGAGAGAGAGAGAGAGAGAGAGAGAGAGAGACAGAGATAGAGAGAGAGAGAGAGAACATAACACGAGTGTATGGTTGTGCATGTATGTGTGTGTGCGCGCGAGTGTGCATGTGTGTGTGTGTGTGTGTGTGTGTGTGTGTGTGTGTGTGTGTGTGTGTGTGTGTGTAACAAGAAGAACGTCTCTCGAGTAGAGAGAGAGAGAGAGAGAGAGAGAGAGAGAGAGAGAGAGAGAGAGAGAGAGAGAGACATAACACGAGTGTATGGTTGTGCATGTATGTGTGTGTGCGCGCGAGTGTGCATGTGTGTGTGTGTGTGTGTGTGTGTGTGTGTGTGTGTGTGTGTGT
>JADBJO010000061.1:605000-612500 GCA_016801955.1 Conus betulinus
CCCCCCGTCCTCAGTGGAGGATATGGCCCCCTCCAGTGGAGGATATGCCCTTCCCAGTAGGCATATTGACCCCCCCCCCCCCCCCCCCCCCCACACACCCCACCCTCCCCTATACATTGCCAACCCAGTTCTTCAGATTGCAGTTGGCGATTTTGCGATCTTCATCTACTTGAACATTTGGGCATAGAGTATTGATGCATGATGCTTTCATTATCCCATTATGATTGTTTTCCTTTTTTCCCCCGTAGAAAACGGATATTAGCCTTCACGAAAACAGTGATAATCTCTTTTCACACGGGATATTACTCGTGATGTGTGTCTTTTTCTCAATAACTCTTTACGACTGATTTGCCTATGATCACTTTTTTTGTAAGGATAACTTTCCCTGGGAAAATGTGTGAAAACAGTTATCACGTCATAAGCTAGTGATATTGATGATGATGATGATGGTGATGGTGATGATGATGATGATGATGATGATGATGATGATGAAGGAGAAGAAGAAGAAGAAGATGAATCTCTTCCTCACTATCTCTCTTCTTCTCTGCACCTACCAAAGCTCTCGTACCCTTCGCTCTTCTTCGCAAAAACTTCTGAAAATCCCTAAGCGTTCTCTGAAATCTGTTGGCGAAAGAGCCTTCAGTTTTAGAGCACCTTCTATTTGGAATTCCCTCCCTGAAGACCTTCGTAATCAGCCTATTCTTTCTTCTTTTAAATCTCAGCTCAAAAAAACCTCCTAGCCTATTCTCTTCTGTAGTTGACTAGATCTCTCCTAAATTCCTCCACAACTAGTCCGGTGAGGCAGTTTATGCATGTAGGTGCGTTTGCCATTGTGTATTTTCTTTTTGCTGTGTGCATGAATATTGTATGAATAAGTGCAAATTGTGGATGTAAGCGCATTGAGTTGTATAACAAGAAATGCGCTATATAAGTATTATACCATATTATTGTTATTATTATTATTATTAAGAAGAAGAAGAAGAAGATGATGATGATGATGATGATGATGATGATGATGATGATGATGAGATGACGATGATAAACATTTTAGACCAATTCCGCATTATCGTTTCAAGTTCACAAAGAAATAGCTCCTTACATCACAAATGTACAATGCAAACAACACACAGAGAGACACGCAAAATCACCCATCCCTTACCACGCACAACCCATGCACACGCACTCTACGGCACAAACAAAGGCAGTTCCCCACCCTCGCCTCTCCCTCCGGCTTCATTCCTCTCAAACAAGAAAAGACGTGGGCTTCCTGGATCGAGTTCAGGCGAAGAATTACTGCCAATAAAAAAGATGGGGTTGTAAAGCTGACTTAAATCTGTCCTTAGAAACAGAATATATGTGACGCCCTGGGGAAGATCGTTCCAGACAATGGTGGGCACCCGAAAAAAACCCAGAGATCTTCCACCAAAATAACTGCTCTCACCGTTTTCCCCTCCTCCTGTGGATCTTCTCCGTTCCCCCAAAAAACTGCTGATACCGTTTTCCCCTGGGAAAAAAAAAACAGTTTTCAATCTTTCAAGAAAACAGTCATGATACTGTTTTCTCCTAAGATCATTAATGATCATGTGTGTGTGTGTGTGTGTGTGTGTGTGTGTGTGTGTGTGTGTGTGTTGTCTTTTGTGAAGGACTATGACTGTTTTCTTCGTTGCTGGTGTATTCTCAAAAAATGATGACTGACTTCCCCCGTACCACTGCATCATCGAAGGACGATAACTCATTTCCATTGTTCTGTCGGTGGATTATAACTTATCTCCGTGTTACCGCTGTTTTGCGCGAAGACAATACCTATTTTTCTCGGGGGGGAAAGACGGAAAACAGCTGAAGCCGGCGTATGAACCTAGCATTCTCCCATAATGCAGCCGTGGAGACCAGCGCGCCCTCTTTTCAACAAACAACCCAACCAGACAAACAGACGAGTTCGTTGTGTTGAAATCCCTCCATGACGAAAGTAGGTCAAAGGGGCGCCGCGACACAGACACGAACAGCAGCGTCGTTGTTGCTGTTGCTGTTGCTGTTGTTGTTTGTTGTTGTTGTCCTGTTTACTTTAGCTTCATGGGGGCATGCAAGACTTTTTTTTTTTTTTTCTCCACAGCCCAGAGCTGCATACTTACAATGAGCAACTCCCTCTTCCCCCAACTCCCCCAACCCCTGCTGATTTCAGGATAGGGCCGAGGCAGGATGGCAGGATCAGCGGTATTGACTGTATTGTGCTCCCAAACATCAGGGTCTCTAAGTCGGCAAGACACTGAGAAAGCGGAGAAGAACGGCAGACGTCGCGTTGACTGAATGAAATCGTTGTTCTGATGGGTATACTGGCTGCGTTGTCTGAATTATCATTTAGCCTGTTTGTCAGCTTGCGGATGCACATGGATGCAAGTGGGTATGAGTGATAGTGTGTGTGTGTGGAGAGGGGGGGGGGGGGGGGGGGGGGATTATATCTAATGAGGCATTTGACGGGCGGAAGAAGGCACGGAGAGTTGCAATGATGCATGGATTATGTTTAGAGTGAAGAGTAGAAAAGCGTGCTTTGTAATTCATGAAAAAGCTAAGATGTTACGAGTTCTGTTTAACCAGTTGGGTGACTCACCCTTTCCCAATATACAGTGCTCTCTCTCTCTCTCTCTCTCCCCCAAACCCTCTCTCTCTCCTCTCTCTCAGCGGTATCTCTCTGTCACCCACACACAGGGTCTCAAGTCGGCACACACACTGAGCAGCACAGAAGAACGCACGCGTTGACTGAATGAAACGCACGCACGCACGCACGTCACTTGCATGCACACACACATGATAGTGTGTGTGTGTGAGAGGGGGGGGGGGGGGATTATATCTAATAGGCATTTTCACACACAATCATGTTTGATACAGTAGAAAAGCGTGTTTTTTTTAATTCATGAAAAAGCTAAGATGCGAGCTGTTTAACGCAGTTGTGTGCTCACCCTTTCCCAATATACAGTGCTCTCTCTCTCTCTCTCTCACTCTCACCCACTCTCACTCACACACACACACACACACACACACGTACACACGCACGCACGCGCGCACGCGCACGCACGCACGCACGCACGCACGCACGCACACACACACACACATACATATCTATACATTCACACACTCACACACACACACACACACACACACACACACACACACACACACACACACACACACACACACTTTGTTTACTTGCTTACATTAGGACTGAAAAAGCAATTCCCAAACCACAGCTCAATATAGCCTTCGGCGAAAAGTAGAGCTCTTGTAAGGGAATGCACATCGCTCAAAAGATTGTTGTTTTTCTCCGCCTTAAATGCCGCATTGTATACGACGAGCAAGCATTCCTCATAAATTTCATGCATACCCACTTTTGTTACATGCGACTTTTGTTTCTGTCAAATGAGAAGGAAAATGATCTGGGGAACATATGCATTTTCACATATTTCTCTTCAGGACAGGACGTGCGAAACAGACTATGGAATTAAAGAACTCTGCTTACTCAAACAATAATTACCTTGTATATAAAAAAGAGATGTCAGCATGCTTTTTTGTTTTCTCTCTGTTTGTTCTTTTGTATGTTTGATTGCTTATAATTATATAGCATTGCTTGAACAATCTCCAATCAAATGGAGCTATAACCTTTGCTGAATAACTTGCGTGTGTGTGTGTGTGTGTGTGTGTGTGTGTGTGTGTGTGTGTGTGTGCGTGCGTGCGTGCGTGCGTGCGTGCGTGCGTGCGCGCGTGTGTGTGTGTGTGTGTGTGTGTGTGTGTGTGTGTGTGTGAACACTCTGACCAGATCAGGTTTGAAAAAATGCAAAAATGATTCCCATTTCACGGTGTTCATCATGCAATAGGTAAAGACCTTTCGTTGGCGGTACCGTTTTGAGGGATGCGGCTTTTTTTTTTCTTTCTTTTTTTTTTTTTTTTTTTTTTTTACAGCTAGCCACGGTAGCGCCACATCGGATACCAGTGTTAATAGAGCACTGGCAACAAATGAGGTGAAAAGTACATGTACACTGTCTCTCGAAGCCAATGAACTGAAAAACAAACCAAAAACCTTGCTGGATCTCATTTTCATGCACGTCAGACGTTTTGTCATGCACGTGAAAGCTGTTCAGGAATGGAAGGTCATCTTGCAGAAGACGTCGACCTCTGCGTGATCTGGCGGGCTGTACACGTAGACGGCCGCGGCAGTCGATGGAAATCCCCAGCAACCTATCTTCGTACAGGAGTGAACCGGCAACCAGACACTCATCAGTCCGAGTTAACGTCACAGATGCATATTCATGATCCATTGCGACGTTCGTCCAGACGCCGTAAATCTTTACATGTAAGTGATGCTGGCGATAAAGGGAATTCTGCTGAGTGACGTCCTAACTCTTTATTAGAGTCTTGCTCATGTCTGTCTGTCAGCCAAACGAACACAGGACAAGTTTTGGGTGGTGTTAACTGAATTCTTAATCAGTTGGCAATGGTTCCATCGACCGGTCTGAATACAGTACCTGCTGGAAACGGAGTGTGTATAGTAGCATCTATGGCGGGTGTTGTGTGTGCGTGTGTGTGCGTGTGTGTGTGTGTGTGTGTGTGTGTGTGTGTGTGTGTGTGTGTGTGTGTGCGTGCGTGCGTGCGTGCGTGCGTGCGTGTGTGTGTGTGTCTGTGTGTGTGTGTGTCTGTGTGTGTGTAAAAACATACGCATGTATCACACAAAGTATACTTGACATGTACACAGACCATGAACGTGTATGCGCTCTGACTGACACGTGAACAGATTCAGTGAATGGGTTCAGATTCAGATTCAAATGATGGGTTATTTGTTAAGGCTATGGCTTGACATAGGCTTTCTCATAATCATCCCAATTGATCATGCTTCCTCAGTTAAACGCTCTTAAACAGATAGATAACAGAATAATTGACAGTGCCTTTGCTTTTGACATCAGTAAAACAAGACAAACTTTTGCTTGTGAAATTGAATCAGTCGGTGAAGAGAGAGACACAAGACAAAATATTTTCCGTTTATATGTTCATAGACAACACTGTTGAGCTTTATAGAGCCAGTCGTTGCTCTGACTAGGAAGAGAGAGACACAAGACAAACTTCTCGTTTATATGTTGATAGATGACACTGTTGAGCTTTATAGAGCCAGTCGTTGCTCTGACTAGGAAGAGAGAGACACAAGACAAACTTCTCGTTTATATGTTGATAGATGACACTGTTGAGCTTTATAGAGCCAGTCGTTGCTCTGACTAGGAAGAGAGAGACACAAGACAAACTTCTCGTTTATATGTTGATAGATGACACTGACTGTTGAGCTTTATAGAGCCAGTCGTTGTTGCTCTGACTAGGTACTGCAGTGTACAATGACTCTGTTTGTAAGCATGCAAGGAAAACGTTGAACTAGGACAGAGGGAGAGACAGACAGACACAGAGACAGACAGTCAGACAGACAGACTTGCGCGTTGGTGACCTACTCATTTTGGAGTGAACCAGCTTTTTAGGAAGAAGAAGAAGAAGACAGACAGACAAAATAAATGAATGATTACAGCCAAAGTAATCAGCCTTTACTCTCTGGGGAACAGAATAGATAGGACTGACTTGCAGGCCAACAGAACAGCAAAATGACAGTGGGGAGGCATTCAGTACTGAAGCATTGAGATATTTTTCTCGGCGAAGCTCCTTGGATGACAAGCCGTGTCGAGATTAGATACTCTCCGACTTTTCTGTCCCCGGTGAGGTGTGACCTCACCAAGCCGTCAGCGTAGCATTCTTGTGCAGCGAGGCGTGACCGCCTTTTTTTTATGAGGGAAACAGGGTACGTGTTCTTGCGACCAGACCGGCTACACGCTATGCATGATCTGAGACATATCACCCTTCATTAATTGTTGTCTGTATCATGTAGCCTTTTTGAAATTATCCTGGGCTCATGGCTGTTCGTGCTGCCTGTTTATGTAACCCGAGTGACATAATCTGAGTCATATAGCTGTTCATATTGTCTTCCTTATGTAGTCCCTATGAAATGATCCACGTCTTATGGCTCTTCATATTCTCTACACTATGTAACCCTTATGACATAATCAGAGTCATGTAGCCGTTCATATTTTTCTGTATTATGCAGTCCTGAAGAAATGATCTGAGTCTTATGGTTAGCTCTTAATAGTCTGTTTTATGTAACTCTAGTGACATAGTCTGTATCATACTGCCTTTCATATTGTCTGTATATCCATCCCTATGATACGATCTGAATCTTATAGCCCTTCATATTGTGTGTATTATGTGGCTCTGGTGACATGATGATGATCTGAATCAGAGACCTTCATAGTGCCAGTATATGTAACCCTGGAGACATGATCTGAGTATATAGCCCTTCATACCATCTGTATTATGTAATCTCAGGAAAGCTCTTGCAAGGGAAACTTACAGCAAAAAAAAGTCAGTTTCTACACACACACACACACACACACACACACACACACACACACACACACACACACACCGTTCCCACCCTCATCGTTTCCACATTGTTAATTTACCCTTCTGCTCCCACCCTTTTCGAATGGCAATGTGCCCTTTATGAATAAATACTCTCTCTCTCTCTCTCTCTCTCTCTCTCTCTCTCTCTCTCTCTATCCTCTCTCTCTCTCTCTCTCTCTCTCTCTCTCTGTGTGTGTGTGTGTGTGTGTGTGTGTGTGTGTGTGTGTGTGTGTGTGTGTGTGCTTATTTGCAAAATGGCCAAAGTGAGGTTTCAGGAGAAAGTCAAATTATCGTACGCTTAATAAAGATCTTCTGTCGGCAGGTCTGATGGTAATGAGTGACACCAAATTCAATAGTGCTGCCTCATATTTAAGTGTCAATGAAGCACTTTTGACATATAAGGCAAAAAGTCATGTAGAGTATGCGCCATCAGTCAATCAAAACAAACGCAAAACTTTCTTGGTGCTCATTTGCATGCACATCATCTCGTTATCGTCCGACATCTGAAAACTGAATTCTACAGGAACAGAAGTTTGTCTTGCACATTGTTGTATATGATCTGACAGGCTGTAAACCTAGACAGCCTAGTCCATGGAAACCCCAACAATGAGTGTCCGTACGGGAGTGAGTCGGCAGCACGACACTCATCAGCCCAACTTAATATCACAGGATGCATATTCATGATCTATTACAACGTCCGTCCAGACGCCTATTTCTTTCCAAGTGCGTGATGTTTGGGGTAGAGAAGTCTGTTTACTGACTTCCTGACTTCACCTTCACTCCCACCCTCCTCCAGAAAAAAAAAGTGTGTGGGGGGGGGGGGGGGGGGGGGGGGGGGGGGGGGGGCTCAACCAATGTCTATCGACCAAACGAACACTGAGGAGATATCTTTGGGTGGTGTTACTTGGTTAGGTTCCATCGACCAGTCTGAAGACAGAATTCCTGCTGGGAAAATGTATATGATGTCTGCCATGTAAGTGTATGTGCGTGAGTGACGTGGATGGGAGGAAATAGGGTGGT
>JADBJO010000061.1:617500-622500 GCA_016801955.1 Conus betulinus
GCTGTCTGTCTGTCTGTCTGTCTGTCCGTCTGCGTGTCTGTCCGTGTCACCACGCTGTTGTCGGTGAAGTGATGATCCCCGTCAGTCGGAAAGCGAAACAGGCGTTTCCTGAGGGAGCTGGTCTCTCTCTCCCTACCCCCCCCCCCCACTTCCACCCCCCCTCTCTCTCTCTCTCTCTCTCTCTCTTTCTGTGTTAATGTTGTTGTGTTGTGTCATTGCATTTGTTTGTTTGTTTTTTTTGTTTTGTAATCTTGTCTGTTTTTAAGTAGCGAGATATGAACTTTTAGAAGAGAGAGACAGACAGACAGAGGGGAGGGATGAAAGAGTGGGGGGGACAGAAAGGATTATTACGTAAGAACAAAGCAGTGGGGGAACAGCTGTAACCATTATCATTACAGACGCTACAAAACTCATTTCAAAAGGACTGTTATATCCTCTTAATACTGATTAGGTTTAGACGTAGTCACCACACAAATTCTCATTAAGACCGAAGCAACACAGTGCATGGACGGATGTGACCGGTTACGTCTCATGAATGCGACTGGTGATGAGCATAGTTTGATTGTTAGGCGTCAAAAAAGGCGTGAAGCGTGATAAGGATATTCACCCCCTCCCTCACCCCACCTCACCCCCCCCCCCCCTCCCATTTTTAGCATGCAAGATTCTGTCGATCACTTCAGTGGAATTATGTCATGGGGAACAATTCATTGTCATTCGTGGGAATACTGTGTATGCAGCTTTCCCCTTTTTCCTTTTTTTTTTTTTTTTTTTGTTGTTTGTTTGTTTTTTTCATTCCGACAAAATATCAGGAGGTGAATGGGTGTCTTTTTCTATTTATTATGCTAATACGTACTGCCTTAGATCGCGTATAAGTTATCCCTTCAGCACTCGTGAGAGAGGTGAAAAGAAAGTCAATGGTGTGTGTGTGTGTGTGTGTGTGTGTGTGTGTGTGTGTGTGTGTGTGTGTGTGTTTCCGTGCGTGGGTGGGTGTTCAGTGTACCTCTGTGTGTGTGTGTGTGTGTGTGTGTGTGTGTGTGTGTGTTTCCGTGCGTGGGTGTGTTCAGTGTACCTGTGTGTGTGTGTGCGTGTGTGTGTGTGTGTGACCGCCCGGGTATGTGAAGAAAGGATGCCCGTGGGTTGTGTCAGGAGTCCAGCACATCTACCCCCAACGCCAGCTCGTGAACCCCGCCCACTTCTGCAGAACAAAGAGAAAATACCGCTCCTACGCTGATTACACCTGTTTGTTGTCAGTGCAGCGGGCTGCTCGTTCTGTGTTCCCCCCACACGTACCACATCCTGCACAGTGCTGCTTGTGTCCAATCCGTCCTGCCATCCGTTATATATCTCCCGTTATTATATATAATTATCTATTATCCAACCCGTTGTACAACTTGTTGTTCCCACCTGTTGACATAACAGTTGTGCCAACCGTTGAACCACCCGTTGTCCTACCCATTGAACCTCCACGCTTAATCATCCCGTTGGACCACCCGTTGAACCACCCATTGTCCCACCCGTTCAAACTACCCGTTGTCCCACCCTTTGAACCATCCCGTTGGACTACCCATTGGATCATCCGTTGTCCCACCCGTTGAACCCCCCGTCGGACCACCCGTTAATCCACCCATTATCCCACCTGTGGAAACCACTCCGATGTACCACAAAACGTACCACACGTTATACCATCCCTTGTATCATCGTTGAACCACCTGTTGTGCCACCCGTCGTCTGACCCCGTTGAACCGTCCATTGAAGCGCCGGTTGTCCTACTCCGTTTTGTACCGCCCATTGTTCCGCGCGTTGTAGGCCTACCACCCGCCCCACCCGGCTGGCCAGACTAGCTGACATGTCTGCGGCTAACTCGTATGACTGCTGGGTCAGTACATATCTATGGTCAGACCAAAGATAGTACGCCCTCCATAGGGGGGGTGCACTATCTTTGGTCAGACCACTTCCTCTGGTCACACTCACAGTTCATCATGAGGCGCTGGGGTGGCTCTGCTGGTTTGAGCGCTTTCCAACGTTACGAGTTCCACTCCACGCTGGTGCCCAAGACAAACATTGCATTTTTGCTGCCCTGCCTTAAGGTGCTGTCGTTGTGGTGGTCATTTGGCTATCTTCTCCCACTCTTCCGGGAGAGTTTTTTCCCCGCCTGTCTTATCACCGTGTGTGGGTGTGGCACGGACATAGAATCTGAATGTAACGAACGGGTCAGCTGACATAGAAGTAGAAACAAACAGGTGGAAAGGAGGTGGGGGGGTGTGGGGGGGGGGGGGGGGCAGGTCGGGATGGGAAGCTGCGGAGAGGAGTACAGGGTGGGTGGGCAGGTAGTTCAAGAGGGAGAAAGAGTGTGTGTGTGTGTGTGTGGGGGGGGGGGGGGGGGGGGGAGTGGAGGTGGGCGTGACATAGGGGAGGACACATAAAGTTGAGAACTAAGAGCCGGGTGAAATACAACGAGAGTGTTGTGTTATGCGTAGTGATGACTGCATAGATCAGTTTAACCCCCTCCTACCCCCCACCTCTCTCTCTCTCTCTCTCTCTCTCTCTCTCTCTCTCTCTCTCTGTGTTTGTGCAAGGGTGCGTTAATGTGCATATGCGCACGTGTTTGCTCCCCCCCTCTTTCTTCTCTCTCATCTGTCACTGTGTGTGTGTGCGTGCGTGCGTGCGTGCATGCGTGCGTGTGTGCGTGCGTGCGTGCGTGCGTGCGTGCGTGCGTGTGTGTGTGTGTGTGTGTGTGTGTGTGTGTGTGTGTGTGTGTGTGCGTGCGTGTGTGGGTGGGTGGGTGCGTGTGTGTTCAAGGATGCGTTGATGTGTAAGTGCGTGCGTATTATTTCTGTCTCTGTCTATATCTGTCTGTCTGTCTATGTCTGTCTGTCTGTCTGTCTGTCTGTCTGTCTGTCTGTCTGTATCATGTATGTATGTATGCATGTATGTATGTATCTCTCTCTCTCTCTCTCTCTCTCTCTCTCTCTCTCTCTCTCTCTCTCTGCCACTCGTGTGTGCTTGCGTGTGCGTGTGTGTGTGTGTGTGTGTGTGTGTGTGTGTGTGTGTGTGTGACAGACAGACAGATGGACAGACAGACAGACTGACAGAGAGAAAGATTATGTAGCAGACCTGATTAGTCAGAAAAAAAAAAACTGCACACCGTAGTTACCGAACAATGACAAAGTCACCCATATATAGCAGCAAACTTTGTTCACCACGTCGGTGTCGCCAAACCGGTTTTCTCTTCTCTTGTGGAACAAGTTGCATAACAAAGTACAGGAGACCAGAAGTTCTTAAACGTGCTCATACCACAGAAAGTAGTCACGGCTGCACATAACTACACAGACGCAACACCTACACAGAATTCAGTAAGACCAAAACAAGAGATAAACAAACAAACAAAGAAGCAAGCAAAACAAAACAAAACAAAACAAAACATAGCAAAACAAAATAAAAGAAAACAAAGAAAAAAACACCGTGTAATACGACAAGCTTATTTTTGTCCAAAAGCGAGTATGAAAATGGTTTGTTTGTTTGCTTTTCTTTGATCATGTGCGTTCTGTTTCTGGCTACTGGTTCCGAGTAAAAAGCCCTGGTTAGTTGTTTAGGGGGACTAAAACTTGACGCACAAAGTTTTACTTGTTCTCCCTGCTGTTTACATTACGTAATTACGTTGTTTGCTGCCTGGTTTTAGAATGCAAAATCAAGTTCTGTTGGGGCCTAGATAAAACAGTTACCTGTTGCTGCGCGCGCGCGCGCGGGCGCGAGCACACACACACACACACACAGACACGCATGCACGCACGCACGCACACACACGCACGCACGCACAAGCCCGAAAGGAAAAGAAAAAAAAACTTGAAACTCTGTCTCTGTCTGTGTCTGTATTTCTGTCTGTGTGTTTGTGTCTTTGTCTGCCTTTTTATCTGTCTGTCTGTCTGTCTGTCTCTCTCTCTCTCTCTCTCTCTCTCACACACACACACACACACACACACACACACATCCACAGAGACAGACAGAGGGAGACAGGAACAGACAGACAGTTGTTACCAAGTTTCGTCGTTTGTTCTGTGCGTCCCTTCTGTATATTTTACCGGTTACAGTGGGTAGAAATCTCTTCAAAATTTCTCGAAAATGAGCCGAGAAATTTCAGCCAGTCTATATCCTGATAGGCCTACATCTTCTCTGTTCTGCGTCACCTCTTATAGAAGAAAGTAAAAAAGTAAGTACGCAAGTGAATTTTTTTTTTAATCAGTAGATTTAAATTCCTTTAAAAAGCCTATAAATCACGGGTTCGACGAGAAGCAAGGTGTGGAGAATTGAAAAGTTTCACTAACTGGTGAACGGCCCATTTGACTTCTACGAATCGCGACGGCTGTTTACAGAATTCGGTGAATCGTATAGCACGATACATGCATGAAAAAATAGAAAACTTCTTGGCGGTTGGTAAATTATCAAGAGTTCCATTCGACACCGCACTGCGTTAACATTGCAGTTGCTCTCACAGGTGAGGGTGTTTACGGTACAAGTCAATAAAATATTTTAACCCGTGAAAACTGCTCAGGAACATAAAGGTGAGTGTCTAACAAACTGACAATGGGAGGAAAGGAGAGAAGATGGCTAGAATGTGGAGAGGGAGGAGTATGGGAAAGGATTTCTTTCGGGGGGAGAAGGGGGTAGGGAGTACATTATCATTAAGGATTAGTTGGGATGCAGATAAACGCGACATGTGATTATGCATGTTAAAAATATGCAAACTCCCACAGATAAGAGAGAGAAGGGGATGGGGTAGGAGGGGTGGGTGACAAACGTTGCTGTTTTACATACAGCTGGCTGCGTCTGTTAAAATAAAAAACAACAACAAATCTTAGAATTCAGAGGCGTTTGGGAAGACCTGCATCCTCTGTTTGGGTCCTAATACAATGTTTGCATACAAACATACACGTTTATAGACTACGACAAAAGATGCTATTTCAAAATGACATAGATTATTATACGTCATCGGTGTCGTCATG
>JADBJO010000061.1:630000-635000 GCA_016801955.1 Conus betulinus
GAAGACGGCCATATTTGTCACACTCACTTTTAATTTTATTTTAGAGCATAACTTGCAAAACTGACAAAGTTTTACAATGCAACCACCCACTCAACCTCTTGCTTATTCAGCCCCCCTCCCTCCCCCCAAACAAACAAACAAGCAAAACAAGAACGCCGCGTGGAAGAGTTAGTTAAAGTGCATGCGTTATTTTTTAAAAACCCGCCTTGGTCTTCAAAACTCCTTTTCCCGTCCATGACGCTTTTCTGTTTCTCTCTCAACCTTAGCCCTTTTTGGTCCACCTCGTCGTTAACTCTTTCTGAGTCATCTACTTCTCGACACTCTCTGAGTCATCCGATTGCGAACACTTTCTGATCTGAAATATCCAGTCGTTTACGCTGTCAGTTTCATCCAGCCATTAATGATTTCTGAGTCATCCTACCAGTCATTAACACTTTCCGAGGCATTCACTTACTCAAACTTTTCTTTTTCTTTCACATTCTTGACGCTTTTATGGTCATCTAGTCCTGGGCGCTTTCTGAGTCATTAGGTCCTCGGTGTTTTCGAGTCATCTATTCTTTAACAATTTTTGACTCATCCATTCATTAACACTTGCTGACTCGTCGAGACAGGAATATTATTTGCAGTCATCCAGTCACTAACACTGTCCGAGTCATCAAGTTTTTAATACTTCTGAATAATCCAGTCATTGACAATTTCTGGGTCATCCGCTCTTTTAACCATTCCTGAGTCATCTCATCATCAACAGTGCATGAGTCAACAGGAGAATGACAATTTCTGGCTCATCCATTCTTCACACAGTTATTCTTTCTATCCAGTAGTACGCCCTCCCCATAGGGCCACTTACTCGTTTGGGCTGTAATTTGCACACAAGGTACCCCCATGCGGCTACCGATTCATTAGGGGTGTTTTCCCCGCACACAGGGTACCCCGAAGAGGTCACTGACTAATTTGAGCTGTTACCTGCACATGGGGCACGCACAAACGGCCACTGGCTTATTTGGCCTGTTATCTGAAGGCAAGGTATATCCCATGCGGCCAATGGGTCATTCGGGCTGTAATATGCACATAGGGTATCCCACGCAACTACCGACTCATTTAGGCCGGTAAAAGTATACACAGAATACCCCTTTGCGGCTACTGCCACACTTGGGCTGTTATCCATACATGTAAAACCCCCATGCACTCACCGAGTCATTTGGGCAGTAATCTTTGTACTTTATAGCCCCATGCACTCACTGAGTCATTTGGGCTATGTTTTGTACTTAATACCCCCATGCACTCACTGAGTCATTTGGGCTGTTATCTTTGTACTTAATACCCCCATGCACTCACTGAGTCATTTTGGGCTGTTATCTGAGTCATTTGGGCTGTTATCATGTTCTTAATACCCCCATGCACTCACTGAGTCATTTGGGCTGTTATCTTTGTACTTAATACCCCCATGCACTCACTGGGTCATTTGGGCTGTTATCTTTGTACTTAATACCCCCATGCACTCACTGGGTCATTTGGGCTGTTATCTTTGTACTTAATACCCGCTCCATGTACTCACTGAGTCATTTGGGCTCTTTGTACTTAATACTCCCATGCACACACTGACCCATTTGGGCTATTAGCTCTATAATCGTAGTACCCTGCATGTAGCTACAGACAGACCATTTGGGCTGCTATCTATGATCGTTTTAGTACCCTCCATGTAGCTACAGACCCATTTGGGCTGCTATCTATATACAATGTATCCCAATGAAGCCACTGACTCATTTGGGCTGTATCTATACACGTTGTACTTCTGTGCGGTCGCTAATTCGTTCAGACTGTTACATACACAAAAGATACATACACCGAAGTCTCCACATACTCAATTCGGATTGTTATTTACACACAGGGTAGGTGTACCTCATGGTACGGCTTCGGGTGAGAAAGGATTTATACGAACTTTCGAAGGCCTGGTCCTTAACGCTTTACAAATAAAACCCCACCCCCATCCCCGCCGTATCCCTCCCCTTCTTTCTCCACTCTACCGCTTTCCAAGCATACACGAATTATACCAGAATCAAAAGATGAACGGTTCAGTGCTTCAAGGGACCTTCTTTTCATCTGTCTTTGTTCTGTTTTGACCCGTGTTTATGGAGCTTTGGTCCTCTCTAACCCCCGCCCCAATATCTTTAGGAGAGCTCTGTATATACATATATATATTGTACTTTTTGTTTGTTCGTGTTTTGTGTTTAAGCGGCAACGAGAAAGAACGGGAATAAGTTTAACAGCGGTATGTAAAGGCTGCATAAATAATCACTGGCCGATAGCTGGGACAGGCGGTTCAGCGCACAAAAGTGCTGTCATTCCCACAAAGAACGAAGTCCACCTATTTCAACAGCCTGTATGGGGAAATCCCGAAGCGTGTCAGCTAGATACCCCAGCTTGACCTCGTGCTTTCATAAGATCTGAAAGAGTCATCTCAAGTCACCAACCTCAACGAAAAGACCAGCATTACGCTCGGATTCCTGAGGAAGGACCTCAGTAACAGCACACGTGGGTATCGTCGCGTAGTTTACATCGCTCTTGTCCGATCCACGGATCCATAGTACGAGACCCGTACCTGAAAAAACGACGAGGATCGGTTGGGGCGAGCTATGAAGCACCAAAGGTCGCGGGAGGCAAGTAAGAGTCGCTGTTTTGTGTAAGTCCGCACAAGGCATGATCTCAGCCTGCTATCAGACAAGTTAACGCCTGCAGGTATGTACAGTGAGACCGGCGCAAGAATTCGGCTTTGCGCCTTCGCTGATCACGAAAGCTCAGATCTTCACGCTCGGCGACTCATCAACAATGCCTATGGCTTCGTGACACCAGGCAACAGAACGGTTTTTGGCCCGCGCTATCTTCAAACGTGAACCAGCTTGAAGAGGACATCGTCCAAACTCCATGGGCCTCCACAGTTTTGTCAGCGGCTGGCGGATCCATAGCAAAGTTGTCTTCTTCTCTCCCACAGATACACACACAGACATGTTCCGTCCTCGCCCCTCCTCTTCTCCAACCTCCCCCCCCCCCCCCCCCCCCCCTTCCCCCATCACACCCTTCCTGCCTAACCTCTCTATGTCTTAATTTTTTGCTTCGTTCCCCTTGTTTCCGTTGCCGGGTAACCAAATCGGTTTCTGCAATGTCATTACCCAGATCCAGATGAACCCACAGTTCAATTCATCATGAGTTATATTGAAGCGGAGACGGATGACGTTCAGAATTGGAATCCAAAACGCCTCTGTGTTGGTTTCAATATTCGATTCACAACGATGAAAAAAAACATATGAAGAAATAAAGAGCACGGAGAGATAGCAAGCTGAAATAAATGGTATGCTGCCGAGTCAGCAAGAATTAAACAGTTCAAACACACTTCAGTTATAACGGCTGCCATCCTCGTCATCAATACACATTTAAAGGTTAAAATCCCATACCCTAATGGCCCTAGGGTCAATGAACTGCTTGAGATTCATCGTGTCTATGACATGGCACCATGGTAGACAGAGCCCTGGTCCTCGCCTTCCCCCGCCTTCACCTGACCTGAACCGAATCACGTACCCATTGACTGCCAAGGGAGGGTTTTCAAGGCGAAAGAAGTAAAATGTCCGATCTTTTCATCTACCAATCACGTTACGGGTCATGGTGCGGATGAGGGAGGTCATAATCGTTGTAGAGTGCACAAAAAAAATTTAAAGGTTTTCTTTCTGACATCTGGCCCTATACACAACATTTGTCCTGTTCGTCATTGAGATAAGGTGAATCTGAAATCAACGGGACTGAATGAGATATAAGGTTGATGATACTTTCATTTTTGGTTGTCCATCACTGTCTCATGTGTAATACATATATCAGTGTATGTGTCGGCCCTCGTGGCTTTCCCAGTTCTATCAACTTCATTGCGATTGGTTCCTATGACGATATCGGTTCACCTGTCAATAAACATCCGTTCTCACGAAGGGTTTGAACCGCGACCGTCAGCTCCGCAGTGCATCCAGCGGCTATATGATATTGATTGTGATTGTAACCAACGGCTACATGAATTGATAATAATCGCCCAACCAACGGCTACATGATATTGATAATAATCGCCCAAAGACCAGAGGCTACATGATATTGATAATAATCTCCCAAAGACCAGCGGCTACATGATATTGATAATAATATCCCAAAGACCTCAGCTGATCTTCACGACCGATAGGATGTGCTTCATCCTCCACCCCCCCCCCCACCCCCCACCCCCCCCCACCCCCCACAAACCCTCCCTGTCATTTAATCCTTCCTACCTTATACCCCTTCCTTCCCATGCCGTTCCCTCCCCATCCCTTCTGTCCTTCCTAACGGTGAACGTTGTTTCCTTTATCGATCGAGAAAGGAGAAGACAACTCCGATACGTATAACAACACACTGCTGCCAGAAAGCCCCTCTATTTCCTTGCACAATTCAACAGTGAAGGTTTTTCTACCGGCGGTCTAGTTTCTATTTCGGATCTTGATTAGATTTAGAATTGATGAGGTTAGGATTCGGGTCAAGGGTAAGACTCCGGTAAGGGTCAGGGTTAAGGTCAGGGTCAACGCTTCCCGGAGCGGAAGAACCTTCCGGTTTTCTTATCAATGTTCCGCACCTCTCATGCACACCAGTCCGCCGCCCACTGCACTGGGCAGCCGTCATGGGCCTGTGGCGACCTCTAGCGGTAAGGCCACTGGGCTGCAAGACAACGGCAGGACGTGGTGACAGCTAGGGGCACCCTTTGCTTGGTCTGTAACCGCTGGCGGGTGAAGGGAGTTGTTCCTGATTACAGGGTTCCCACGGCACGGCTTATTATCCGCCAGACCTGTCATTTGGAGCGCGAGAGCCTTGTGTCTTTGACTCTGTCTTTGTGTCTCTGTCACTGTCTCTTTCGCTCTGTGTGTCAGTGTGCCTCTGTGTGTGTGAGTGTGTGTGTGTGTGTGTGTGTGTGCGTGTGCGCGCGCGCGCGCGCGCGCATG
>JADBJO010000061.1:652500-657500 GCA_016801955.1 Conus betulinus
TGAAGAGAGAAGTTCAAACAGTCAACACCGACTGAACAACAGAGAACTGACACAAGTTAAGAGCAATTTCACATATCAACTTTACTTGCTTACACATGGGTAAGTATATACATGATAGAAGATTTGATACAGACCAGCCATGATAGAAGATTTGACACAGACCTGCTGTGATTGAAGATCTGACTCAGGCCACCTATGATAGAAGATTTGACACAGACCAGCTATGATAGAAGATTTGACACAGGCCAGCTATGATAGAAGATCTGACACAGGCCAGCTATAACAGAAGATTTAACACAGGCCAGCTATAATAGAAAGATCTGACACAGGCCAGCTATGATAGAATATCTGACACAGACCAGCTATGATAGAAGATTTGACACAGGCCAGCTATGATAGAAGATTTGACACAGGCCAGCTATGATAGAAGATTTGACACCGGCCAGCTATGATAGATTTGACACAGGCCAGCTATAATTGAAGGGTTGACACAGACCGACAGTACTCTTCTCCGTGTTTCTTTAGTTTCGCTTTTTGTTTTCTTTCTTCCTCCTTCTTTTTTTTTTTTTTTCCTTCTTTTTTATCTAAGCTGTATCGTATTTCCTGCTACCCCAACCCAACTTCCTCTCCCAGCCCCATTCCACCCGTCCCCACACACGTAATGCGACACCCAGTGGAATTATTCCCATGTCGTCCATTCGGGCTCCTTCCTTCTCGGCCACACCCGTGGTCGGCCTGTGCTACCCCCCAGCACGTGTTATACCCGCCATTCACAGGGAGCAATCAATCAGGTCGTCACGTTTACCTCCACCTGGTTAGACATGTATACCGACGTGGTGTGTGTGCGTGCGTGCGTGCGTGTGTGTGTGTGTGTGTGTGTGTGTGTGTGTGTGTGTGTGTGTGCGTGCGCGTATGCGCGCGCGCGTATATATGTGTATGTACACACACACACACACACACACACACACACACACATATATATATATATATAGATGTGTGTGTGTGTGTGTGTGTGTATGCCGGAAGGGGGGGGGGGGGTGCGCGCGCCTTTGTGATGTGCGTGCGTGTGAGAGCGCGCGCGCGCGCGCATGTGAAATTCAATGATGGTGTTTGATGGGGCGCGCGATCGAAGTGTGTTAGAACGGCAGATCGGTTGCAGAAATCAATGATGGAGGTTGAGGGGACAGAAGGATTAGAGAGAGAGATCTGTGAGAGAGAGAGAGAGAGAGAGAGAGAACGTCAACCCCACACATTTAATCTATAACTAATTAATCAGAACCCCAGCTGTTGAGACTCAGGTGGATCGAACACACACACACACACCTTGAAACGTCACTCCAGGTCAATAACTTAGTAGGTCGTGAAAGCCAAGTGACCCGAATCCTAGCGGAGGACCGCAGACTGCCGTTAAAAGGTCCTTCACCCGTAGCAACTTCAAAGGCTCAGTAGCATGTCTCAAGTGCTTCAAATAACCCAAGGCGTGTATTTTGAATACGTCTGACTTCCTGACAGCAGAACACTGACATATTAGAATCGCGATCTATTCGGTTTTTTTTTTTTTTTTTTTTTTTTTTTGGGGGGGGGGGGGGGGGGGGGGGGGGGGGGGGGGGTTTTTTTTTTTACCCGGTCAGTGATTTTGTGTGGATTACCTCCTTTTCTATTCGTCGACAAAATGGCGTGTGTTTTGCGGCCGCCGGTTCAGTTTTAAATTTGATTATTCAGGGTCTATGTGACTTCAGAACAGGGAGAGTGATGAACGCAAAGAATTGCAAATATACCGTACGTTTGTGTTCGGAATTTGAGCTGCTTTCCGCGCGGAAAAGTGCAATTTGTTCACGTCAAAAAGTACATAAATGAAGGAAGAAACACGAGATTTGTTTTCGTTTGAGAGTATATCACGTTTCTCAGAATCATATGAATAAGCCGCAGTATAAACTTTGACTGGTTCTAAAATTTGTATTTAGACAGTTTATCCGTTAATGGCGAAGTCAGTTAGTGGACATCAGCTCAGAAATATTGTCGTTTTTTTTTTTCCCTCTCTCTTTTTTCTTCTTCTTCTTCTTTTTTTTTCTTTGTATATTCTTTTGCTCCATGGATGTTTCTCTGTTTACTTATCAACGTGAAAATGTCCAGTTCACGAGGGTCACCTCCCTTGTTACTCTGGGTTCTCCCTGCATCAATGACCTTGATTCATTGTCTCCCATGGGAAGATTGGCGCTCTGGCCATCACTTAACGTCGAACTGACAGGGGGGGGGGGGGGGGGGGGGGTCCCTGTCACCTTAGTTACGCTGGAACTGCAGGCCCCGTTTTAACAAAACTTGGTGGTGGAAATGTTATCATATATGATAAATATAAAGCATCATTAACGATTGCTGTTTTCACGTCAAAATATTTCTAAATACACGGCAATAGTGATTGATTTACTGTAATTAAATATAATTATCGCCGTTTTCGTGAAGAACAGTGCTGCTTTCGTGAAGATCGAGATCGTTTCGATCTTTTGGAGCCGGCAAATTACCATACACTTGGCTTTTAGTATGTATCGTCCAATCAGAACGTGCGGCATTCAGGGTGTGATGAGGTCAGTGACTTGGCAGGGTAATGTGGCCGCCTCAGTGGTCACTTCGATGACGAGGGAGGTCACTGACACGTTAATGGCCGCCTCCATCGACTCGTCTTTGTTGACAATGCGGCACAACTTGATTCATTGCTCGTTGATGACAGATTAGGTTTGATTGGATCTGATTTGATGCCAGAGCGGCCTTGACCCAGCTGTTCCCGTCAGCAGCTGGAGCTGTGGCTGTACGTGCTTGTGACTTGTGGTGTCAGGAATGGGTTTTACGTCTCTCTCTCTCTCTCTCTCTCTCTCTCTCTCTCTCTCTCTCTCTCTCTCTCTCTATTGTACACAATCACACACGCGAGCGCGCAGCATACACTCACACGCGCGCGCGCGCACACACATACACACGCACACACATACATACACTCACTCACTCACTCACAAGGCACTCCACTTTGCATAACTTCATCAGTGCACACTTAAACAGGGAAGGAAATAAAACGGGGAATACCCTGAGAGACCGAAAGTATTATCTCAGTCGACATGTCTAGTGATTTGCATCTGCGACTGGAAAGGCCAAGCATGAGTCTGTCCCATTATCTTGTAATCTTTACAGCGCTGGTCTTGAGATTATTCGAATATTTCTTCAGTAGGTGATGTTTCTTGTTCTTTCTTTTTAGTCTGGACGTGCGGCACTTTCTCACTCAGAGCGGTACTTGAGAGAGCTGAAAACGATAAAAGAACGCCTCGTTTGAAGGATAGAAAACTACCGGACTCTTCCTGTACTTTGACGATTTTATTTTGTTCTGTTTGGTCTTGTTGATGTTTCTCCTGTATTGTACAATTATACGACTGCAACGAAAAGATTTATGTTGATAATGAAATGAGATTTTTAGAAATTATTCTTCCACCGACAGGAGACTGCTCCAGGACACCCCACGGAACTTTAGTCCAGGGTCAGTCACTCTGAGGGCGAGTGCCTGGCACAGCCGGTAGAAAATGGCGTTGAGCCGACATTACTTTGGCGGCAGACAGGCCCGGTTTGCATTTGTGTACGATGTTATCAGCATTTTTCCTAGAGGTCAGCGTTCTGTCTAAGCCTGTTCTCATGTAGCACGGGTTGTCAATGTCCTGGATTTGGGTTCCGTTGAAGGTAACTAGAAAGATAATTCTCCCCGTTTTATTGCTGTTTGGGAGTACAGTTCAGTGTCATCCGTCTGGCTTGGTTGTGTGTGTGTGTGTGTGTGTGTGTTAATAGCGTTGATGAAGATCCAGTCTCTTGTCACTACAGAGTAATGACCCGTACGTTTTGGTGAATGTGTAGGTCCGATGTCTGCGAATTAAGTCTCGCCCACGAGACTCTCTTCCCAGTTTCTTTTCCTATTGTTTATTTGATTTAGTGGCAACTTTGGCGCACTGTGGACTCATTGCACATAGATATGGTGTAGCCTTCTATGGACGAGGCTGCACATATGACACCTTCTTGAGGAAACTTACTTTGAAACTTTCACCGACCGCCATCTTGGCAGCATTTTTTTTTTTTTTTTTTTTTTTTTTTTTTTTGCTGTTTGTTTGTTTGTTTGTTTGTTTTGGGGGGGTTATGTCGGCCATTTGAGATGTCTGCAGTATAAATTTTGTTTTGTTGAAAACTCGCTTGTCTGATTTTGTGTATTAAGAAAATATTACTTTGCAGTGTGTATCTTGCATTATGTGTATTTTTGGCTTGAAACTTTTCACCGAGAATAGTGGGCTGACTGGTGCATCCGGTAAACAGCGGGGAGTAGGAAGGAGAGGGGATATGGGGATGGGGAAGGGAGCGATGGCCTGGCATCTGTTACCGTGTGAGTGGCGGACGAGAGAAGGATATAGCGCGTGAATTTATCATTATTCGAAAACAATGGGTCTGAGAGAAGGTCGCCGCCAAGTGGTTAGACAGATAAACAGTGTGTGTGTGTGTGTGTGTGTGTGTGTGTGTGTGTGTGTGTGTGTGTGTGTGTTTGAGACACAGAGAGAGACAGAGAGAGAGAGAGAGAGAGAGAGAGAGAGAGAGAGAGAGAGAGAACGCGTGCGCGCACGCATGTGTATGCAAAGGTACGTAGAATTTACTCGCATCAGGCTTTCTGCGAAATGGCATTGCAGGTCTGTGTTGTCAGTGTTCCGCACGAAGGCCATCTGGCTTGTTGTTCTCTCTGTTTGGAACTTCTCCCTGGTGTCTTTCTCACAGTCTGTTCATGACTTATGCAGAGTGAAGCCAGCTCCCGACATTGGCACCCGGACTAGGAAGAAACTCCAATGAGAGCTGGACAGCACAACCATGGCGAGGGAGCAGGGGGGTTATAGCAGGATCTGTATCCCCCATCTGCCGCTAGTTGTGCTGTTGCACATAATGAACGCATTCACAACTTCCTGTAATCTGCCACTGCACATAATGAAGGCATT
>JADBJO010000061.1:667500-685000 GCA_016801955.1 Conus betulinus
ATATGAAATTCATACAGTCTAATTTCTTATTCAACTTCATTCCCCATTTAAAGTCAGCTTCATTGTCGATTATTCTAAACAAGATAAACGGCTATAAGCTAAACAGGACATCTTTTTCTAATTTTCATTCTCTCGGCCATTATTTTTCTCCCCTTGCACTGAAATTCGTAACGCCCTCTGGGTGCCAGGAAGAGCGGTCGGAATGTTTACTGTAGCATGGGTCACTTTGTGCCTGGTTTTGACGACGTGTTTAGTTCTAGTTTGGATCGTCAGGACACCAGACCAGTACTATCTTTGTCCGGCTGCGTGATAGGTTCAAGTCTGTAAAGTTGCTTTTGATTGGGAGGGAGAGACCTCGGCGTTCACCTGCTGCTATGGCCAGCCTTGCTGACGAGGGTCAGGCCAGTGTCTAGGGACTGCGCTCTGCGCGGGTCGTCAACCTTCCCCATCAAGGATGTCTCGCCAATAGCCTCAACCACCACTCGCTGATGAGGGTCACTGAAGGTCAAACAGGGCTGATTTGACCGTAGGGTCATCCAGAGAAAAGAAAATGGAGGAGGGAGTGGGCTCAGGGGGAGGGGGAGCAAGAAAAGATCGATGCGGTAGGGTGCACGCGCTAGTAGTACAGTGTAACCTGCCAGTAAGAGCCTTCAGCTGTGCTGAGGAAGAAAAAAAAACATCTTAAGGGAGATACTTATCAAATTCGTATGTCAACCTGTAGAGGGGGGGGGGGGTGGGGGGGGGGGGGGGAGGGAGGGGTGGGGGGGGGTGGGAGGGGGGCAGGGGAGGGGGGGGGGGAAATCAACTCTGTGTATGTAAGAGCAAAAGTAGAATTACTGTACCGCCAAATGAATGGAAGAAACGAGGTACAAAAACAAACACAACGCGTTTCGACCTATTGCTTTTCTTCAGGCGGGGCAAATAATATTCAAAACGTTACAACAACAACAACAACAAACAACACAACAACAACAACAACAAAAGGGGGGGGGGGGGGGGGGGGGGGATGAAAAGGACAACAGTCAGTTTCTTCGAGTTTTGTTTTCAATGTTTTAAATGATATTTGTCCTGCCTGACGAAAATCAATAGGTTGAAACGCATTCTGTTTTGCGACTGGTTTGTTCCATTCTTTCGGCATCCCATCATTCTGCTTTTGCTCTTATGTTTCAATTTTCGCCTGCTGTCACCCCACTTTGAAACCAACTCTGTGTGGACAAGAGATGGGGACGAGAAAGGGCGATGGATAAAAGGGACGGCAAAGAGTCTTTAATTATTAGGAGTGAGGGTGGAGGTTGGGGGTTATCTTATGGTAGCTTGGTGGCGTAAAAAATTTATGAAAAACCACTTTCTTTGTGTGAAAACAGTGATCATTTCTGATGTTGTTTGCTGCAGGAACATTTGTTTTCTAGCGTTTCAGTCATTTTCTAGCGTTTCGGAGTCATATGGTGGGCAAACAATACTCATTAAAGCAGATATATACTACTACTCATTTAAAGAGATAATTATGTCTATTTTAAATAGATAATTACCACTCCTAGAAACAGATGATTATGACTCATGAAAACGCTATCACTACTCATTAAAACAGGTGAATATGATCCATCAAAACAGTGATCATGACTCTTGAAAAAACTCATCATGGCTCATTTTGACAGAGACTATGACTCATGCAAGTAGTGATTATGACTCACGAAACAGCTAATTAAGAACCGAGAAGCAGATAATCATGAATCAATAAAACATCTGATTATGACTTATTAAAACATATCATTTTAAGACATGAAAACCGTGATTACGGATCTTGAAAACAGTGGTTATGACTAATGAAATCATATGATTACACTCACAAGCACAGATAATCATGACTCTTTAGAACGGACTAATACGACTCACGAAAAGAGATCATTGTGACTCGTGAAAGTAGACAAAAAAAAGACTCATGAAAACAGAGAACTATGATGAATGAAAACAGAAACTACTATGATGAATGAAAACAGAGAACTATGACGAAATGAAAACAGAAATCTATGGTTCGTGAAACTAGATAACCATTACTCATGAAAACATAAACATGAAATATGCCAGGTAACTGTGACCCATAAAAAGAGATTATCACGACTCACTAAAGCAGGTGACTAGGACTCATAAAAACAGATCATCCATGTCCAGTAAGAAGACAAGCATGATCCTTAGAAACGGTCATTGTGACTCCTGAACACGGATAATTTTGAATAATGAAAACAGGTGATCATGACTCGTTTAAATAGACAGTCATGAAAGGACTCACGTGCAAGCCCACTGGCATGATTGGTGTCACTGCAAAGACTCTCAGCTTCCTATAGATGCTTCGGCAATAGACAGAATGTTAGAAGCCAATTAGGAAAAAAAAAAACAGTCTTTAATTGATTTTATGGCTGACGGCTTTGTAGGTGGTTTTCTGTCTTTTGACTGATCTGTTTTTGTGTGAAAGGTGGGGATCACCTCAAAAATTGCTGTATGTAGATAGCAACTACTTTTTTTTTTTCTGTATGATGGCTGTTGTAGTTGTTGTTATGTGTGACTTTTGTCATTACTGTTGTAGGACTTTAGAAATCAGTAGTTCCCATAGTATCTATGAGCAGGTTTCACTGTGCAAAGATCTGTGCACTCTGATGGTGTAGTTTGATCGCAGCTGTTGAACATCAATACAGTACCCCACCCCGCCCTCTCTCATTCCCGCCCAGGCTCTTCTCCCCCTCCCCCTTCACCCCTTCTCCTTTTCCTTCACCACCCCTTCCCTCTCCTTCCTGGCTCGCTGCGAGTTCGGGTTTGTGAGATCAAGACTTGGATGCAGACATATACATTAGGTGGTAGGATGAACTTAGCGTAAAACTCCGATCATGGAAATCTCTGTTACTCAGTATGTGGCGTAAGTGTTGATAGAGACGGATACACCAATAGTGAACTGAGAGGGCGGGGTGGGAAACGGGAGAGAAGACAGGCTCACAGGCAGAAAGAGATACAGAGAAAGCATTAATTTACTGACAACTGAATGCTCTCCCTCCCAGTGTGTGTGTGTGTGTGTGTGTGTGTGTGTGTGTGGAGAGAGAGAGACAGACAGACAGACAGACAGAGACAGAGAGAGAGAGAGAGAGAGAGAGAGAGAGCATGGTGCGTGTGTGCACCAGTGTGTCTTTCTAATCGTCTTGTGAAAAATATATTTTGTTCGAATGTGAGCGTGCACCTGTATGCTTGTGTGTTGTCACAGTGTCCGTGTGCTTTCTTGAGTGCCGGTGCAGATACTGTGCACGTGCATGTGTACATGACGCCCCTCTCCACCCCTCCCCCCTACTTTTATCCCACCCCACCCCATCATTAATGTGGCGTAAACATGTTAACTGTTTAGAGAAAAACATGGGACACGCGTGTGCCAGATGTTGTTCTACTGCAACTGGCTTTTACTGCAAGGTCGCATAGCCTTTATTCTTAGAGCTCACGAGCACGTGCGCTCTCCCACTAACACACACACACACACACACACACACACACACGTGCGCGCGATTGATAAAGAAACACAACAGTGACTGCAGGCGCGCGCACAGAAGTTACGCCGAATTACTGACGTGTCCCACCATGTTCAAATGCACCGCAAGCCACGACATACTCGGTTTAATCGTCACCTGCTGCTGTCTCGCCCCTCCCCCAGCCCATCCCCTCCCACCTCAGCACACCTGCCCCACTCCCGCCCCACCCTATCAGCTTTTCGCTCGCACGTGCTGTCACTCGCTTTCTATTGCTGCTTTTTAATATCACCAACGAGTCTATGCAAGCGCCGCTCGCGGACACTGATGTTGAAACGTAGCCAGCACAGACAAGTACGCATGCATGCATTCACATGCACATGCACACACTGCGCACCGACACACGTGCACAATCGCGTGCGTGCGTCGCTGAAACACACACACTCTCTCTCTCTCTCTCTCTCTCTCTCTCTCTCTCCCTCCTTCTCTCTCTCTCTCTCTGTGCATCCCCCTTTCCCCAGCTCTCGCCATCCTCCTGTCTTCCCCTTTTCATCTTCATTCTATGTCTCTCTCAGACACACCCACACCACACACACACACAAACACCGACACGCACACAGACACCCAAACATATATAGACACACCCAACACACACACATATATACATACCCCCCCACACACGCGCGTGCCCGTTTGTCAGGCCTGACAGGGCCATGAGCGGTCGGTCGGTTCGGCAGACGTGAAAGTGCAGCTGAAACTGAAACCCACCAGGGTCACCCCGTCTGTCGTCTGCAGCCTGTGGTCGGTAGGATGTTAAACTCACCACGTCCTCTCTCTCTCCTCTCTCTCTCTCTCTCTCTCTCTTGTGACCGTCTGTTCGTCTGTTCCTCCCCCAAAAAAAGGTATGTCAAATATGCACTGCTTGTAACACTTTGGTGGTGGGTCGTTTTCTTACGTCTGTACAGGTCTACAGATCGATTAGTGTGTGTGTGTGTGTGTGTGTGTGTGTGTGTGTGTGTGAGTGTGTCTTTGTGTACCTTTGTGTGTGTTTATGTTTGTGATACATTCATGAGTGCTGTGTTTATGTGAGTATTGGCGCGCGCGCACGTGTGTACCTGTGTGCGAATGTGTGTGTGTGTGTGTGTGTGTGTGTGTGTGTGTGGTGTGTGTATGAGAGAGAGAGAGAGAGAGAGAGAGAGAGAGAGAGAGAGAGAGCGTGAGTATGCGTGTGTACGCCAGTTATTAAAATTTGTTGTACAGCCTGGCAACACCTGCAGATGAGACCATTTGCATGTCTGTTTGTCAGCCTGCGTGCGCGGCGCGTGTGTCATCACTCACCCACCCTATACCCACCCCCTTACCCCCTACTCCTCACCTTCCCTTCCCCTTCGCAGACGTGCGTGCATATGTGGTTTAATTTATTGTTCTTTGAAGATGGATTGTATGCAGCAGCTGCTTGTAGAGTTGTCGAGTTATGCTGAAAATGGCGACACAACACGTAAATGACCCAGTGGGTCTGTACCAATAGGCAGCAGCTTCACATAATTCGGCGAATCGGGGAGCCTCACGTTAAAGTACCCGAGGTTTCTGTACCCGAATATGGTGTGTTGAGGCATGACGCGCATTTTTTTTTTTTTTAATGGAGACACATTTTCACAACATTACCTTTAAAATTTGACAACACGACGACGACGACGACAACAACAACGACGACGACGACAAGAACAAAAAGAGGCCCGTGACATAGGTGGAGACAGAGAAAGTATGTGATGTAGAGGTTTGGGAGGAGGAGGAGGAGGAGGGGGGGAGGAAGGGCGGAGGCTACCCGAAAAGGAGATACACCAATTTTCTACCCTCTTTGTAGGAGCGAGGGTGGAACTGGAGGTGAACCCGTATGACGTACAGCACATTGCCTGCAGCCCCGTCAATACGAACTGTTGACACATTCCTGTTCCCTCTGCTGCGACGACTTGTCGAAGGACGACAACAACAACGACGACGAGGTCTTCGACATATGGTGTTGAGGCATGACGCGCATTTTTTTTTTTTTTAATGGAGACAATTTTCACAACATTACCTTTAAAATTTGACAACAACCGTACGACGACGACAAGAACAAAAAGAGGCCCGTGACATAGGTGGAGACAGAGAGAAAGTATGTGTGTAGGGGTAGAGGTTTAGGGGAGGAGGAGGAGGGGAGGGGGAGGAAGGGGCGGAGGCTAAAAGGAGATACACCAATTTTCTACCCTCTTTGTAGGAGCGAGGGTGAACTGGAGGTGAACCCGTATTGACGTACAGCACTCTGGGTGCCTGCAGCCCCGTCAAGTACGAACTGTGCAGCAAGACACATTCCTGTTCCCTCTGCTGCGTTTTCTGACTTGTCTGAAGGTAACGTCGAACCCGTCATCTGAGGAGTGTTCTTCGCGGCAAAATTCCGATTGCCAGAGTCAGCGGTTACCGTTACAATGGCAACAATAGGTGGAGCAAGCCTGCTGCATGACTGGTCTAGATTCTGACATAAAGATCAGCTGTAGTAGTTCCCGTGACGGCGATGTCTGGGATTCAGCTGATCGATGTGGGTCTGCGGGAATCTAAATCTGGACCTGGAAATTGTGGCGCAGATGTTGGTTCAGGGGGTAAATGACAGAAGCTATTGCGCGCGCGTAAGTGTGTATGTGTGTGTGTGTGTGTGTGTGTGTGTGTGTGTGTGTGTGTGTGTGTGTGTGTGTGTGTGTGCGCGCGCGCGCGCGCGCATGCATACGTGTGTGCGCGTGTGTGAGTGCATGTGTGTGTGCGCGCGCATGTGTGTGATAGGCCTAAACGTATAGACAATTTCAAGAGTAAGACTGAACATGTTTTTGCTTGAAAAAAATAATCATTACAGGACCATGCACGTTCTTTCATGTTGTGTCATGGGCACATTTGCTGATATCATTGCAGAGTGCTGTGTGTGTTTTGTGTGTTATGTGTGTGTAAATGGGGATGGCAGAGGGGGGTAGAGGAGTAGGCCTAACGCATGTCAGTTTTGTAGGAAAACGAGTTAAACCCAGAACATCCACTCAGTGATGGTTAAAAAAAAATCAAGTAAAATGTTTATGGTATACGGTGAAGGTCAAAATACAAATAAACACACAAAACAGTGTGCAAAGTAAGGCTTATCCAATGCAAACCATAAAGCGAGACATTTTTCTTTTTGGAAATCAAGAAGGACTGCCTTTTTCAGGTGTCACAAACAACATACAAAACAAACAAAATCAAACAAGAAAGCAGAGAGTTCAAATACCACCAAATAAGATGTATAGGATACATTTGAGAAAGGAGGAAAGGCGGAGATGTAAAGAAGAGGAGACTGAAGTGTGCATGTTGATGAACTGGACGAGACAAACGTCCAGAGCAGTCAAAAGGATATGTAAGAACATTGAAACAAACCACACCTCGCTTAAAAGAAGAGCGGCAAAAATATAAATAAACACACACACAACGGAGTACAAATTGATAATTAATACAATAAGCCTACAAATAAGGCAGGCGAAAATTTCAACAGAGATGTGAAAGAATGCCGATTCAGCACACACTGACCGGCTGACGAGAGGAAACCGGTGCTATGTGAGTCAGTAACCCCACGTGAGACAGGTAGAGAGGGACAGAAAGGGCTCGGTCCACAGTCATACCAAGCGTCAATGACCCATTATCGCCATCAGGATTAGACCCTCTTTGACAAGTATTCTGCTGGTTACTAGACTATATTTTAGCGACAATTTGCGTGCGGGCAATACTGTGTGAACTGCGTGTAAACTAAAGGACCCATTTAAAAAAAATGTACTACTAATAGTGCAGGAACACACACACACACGCACACGCACACACACGCACGCACGCACGCACACACACACACACAGAGGAGTTATATATAATCAGAGACACCCCCCCCCCCCCCCCCCCCCCCCCCCCCCCCGTCCGGGTCGTCTAACTTTAAGTAAGAGGTGAATACCGAGAAATGTTCCTGCCAATCGCATGAAAGCTTTCAGAAATCGGTGAATCGAGTAGCAAACATGTATACAAATTAAAGAAACCTGTGTGACGACGAATTTTACAATTTGTAGTTTGTAACTTAGCTTCTTTTCATTTAAAATCTGCTTCAAATTCAAGACGAACAAGACTAGTGTTTACTTTAAAGGGCTTAAAGTCAAGAAAGAACTTTTTCTAATCGGGTCAGCCCCCCCCCCCCATCCCCCCCCCCCCCCCCCCCCCCATCCCCCCCCCCCCCCCCCCCCCCAAAAAAAAAAAAAAAAAAAAAAAAGTCACGTCCTGTGATTGGTAGGAAGAGCTTCTGGTTGCAGACCAACACGGAACTCAGTTTGTATGGAAGACAAGCTGCATTTTGAAAGGAAAGGAGCTGAATCAGAGATCTGATTTTTCAAATTTATTTTTCCACCGCTATTTCCCTGTTAACGTATGTGTCGTGCTGCACGATTTGTCGAATTCTATAAACTTCCTGGTGATTATATTTAACGAAAGCTTCGTTCACTTAACGACATTTCTCCAATACTTTCCATTGACCGGCACGTGTTTCCAGTGGCGAGTAAAGCTAGCCATACCTAGCTGACTTAGGTGCGCGTTTGGCAGGGAACCGCCGTTTCGTAGCAAAGCTAGCCGCCAGCCTCACTACGCAAGCACTGGAAATAGGTTCCGTTTACGCTAACTATGATGACGTCGGTTTCTTGCGTGGGGGTTGGTTTTCTGCTCGACGATCGAACATTCCCGCAGAAAGGACCCGGGATAGGCTGATGAGCTGCATCTATTTATTGTCACAGCTTCGAACATTTCTCGTTTAATACGTGTCCCCCCCCCCCCCCCCCCACTCCTCCCCACCCAGCTCCCCCCCCCCCCCACCCCCTCTCTTGATTTATCGATGGTGTTGGGAATCCCGGGCAATGGGGATGAAAGAAAGTCTCGGTGGACACAAGAGAGAGAACGAATGAACCGCAGTCTGTGTGTTGTGTGGTGTCAGCTTGCTGTCGGTTGGGATCAAAACAAAATGACACGAGAAACAATCTTGTGTATAGTTCTTGTCAAGTGTCATTAGTGTGCAAGTGCGTTGAGTTTATAGTACGGGGTAAACAGTTATGATTGTTACGTACATTAACCTGAAAAGGAAGGCGGGAGAAGGGAAAGGTGGTGGAGGTGACGTGTGCTTCTTGAATCAACTCTTTTTGACGGTTCGAACAATAAAGGATCATTTCTCAAAGACATGAAAGCTGTCTGGTTCTGCAAGATGGCTTGTTATATTATTGTGACATGATTAAGCATCTTCTTTATTCCAATCGTTCCCATCTTGGGATGGCTAGCTTTGCTATGATCGTTCCATTCAGGTCAGTTTGCACTGTTTTTTTGCTACCTTCACTCTGTAGGGCTCACTCGCTTCGCTCATCGATCAAAAACTTACGCCAGGTCATAAAACTTCTTTTTATTTTGAATTTCAACAGCACAAATCGTGAATTGTAAAACCCGTGCATACACCCCCCTTCTACCCCCACCCAACTCCGCCCTCTCACCCTCCCACCCCAACACACATTTCGACCGATTTTTTTTTTTCCCCAAGTCCGCGCCAAAGGTTGAATAAATTGAGACTATATAAATCTGTAAAAGATGAAAGGATTGGTCACAGTACACTTTTCTATCAAAGTGGGATACGGATTTGAACTGAAAACACACCGTGCAACATGTGCCTGTTGATGCCTCCATTTGTACGGGCCGCTAGACGTGGATGGGATGATTACGTGGAAAGTGTTATCAGTCTGTCAAACAACAGCCGGCAGTTGATAGATGTCGAAACAGCACACACTGTCCAGGTCTATGGCAGCTCCTGGTGAACGACCCTCCCCCCCCCCCCCCCCCCCCCCCCCTCTCTCTCTCTCTCTCTCTCTCTCTCTCTCTCTCTCTCTCTCTCTCGGCTCTCTCTCTAGCTCTCTCTCTCTCTCTCTCTCTCTCTCTCTCTCATTGCAACTCACTTCATGGCGTGTGTGTGTGGGGATGGGTGGATAGGTATCTGTGTGTGTGTGTGTGTGTGTGTGTGTGTGTGACAGACACAAATTTCTCAGCCTTTTAAAAGATCCGTTTAAACATGTTAGCTTTTTCCGTTTCTTTTTGATTCGTGTGATGCTTCTTACGTGCAGTTGAACTCCACACCCTAATGACGGATCACAGGATTTAACTAAACTTGAAACGCGCGCGCGCGCGCGCGTGCCTGTGTGTCTGTGTGTGTATGTGGGAGGGGGGGGGGGGGGGGGGGGGAGCGCTCGCGTACTCGCAGGTATCAATTCTTTCTGAGTTATGACGGAAGCAGCTGGTCCATTGTGACACGGGACCAAGATTGCAAATAGTTTTCATTCTTTCATATTCATATTCATCACAGCTTCACACCATGCTTGTGTGTGTGTATGTAAGGAGGATGTGGGTGGAGGAGAGAAAGATGATGGGAACGATTGGAGAAGACAAGGGTGGAGGCTGTCAGCGTGTGTGAAGTTGTCTCGATAGACATTGTGATGAAGATATGGAGCAACCTGTGAAGGAGTATCACTAAACATCATCATGGAATTGATGGGCAATCTTCTGCTTCTGTTGCACGTGTGGATAACACAAAGCACAAAAAATGAATTACTGCAGCGCTTTTATGCCGAGGCTGGACATGATTTACTGTGACCGGCATAATCGTTGTGGATGGTGGTGGTGACTTCTGCTTCTTTTTCTGTTTTATTGTACTGAATCTCTCTCTCTCTCTCTCTCTCTCTCTCTCTCTCTCTCTCTCTCTCTGAGCTAAGCTATGCATGTAAAAAAAAACAATCAATAAATGTCTTTTAATCTCAGAACAATCTAATGTGTGTGTGTGTGTGTGTGTGTGTGTGTGTATTCTGCATCAATGAATTTGATTAAGTATTATCCTCTCTTGCCCAGCGGGCATAACTGCTATGTGACAGTCAAGCATGTCAACGTCCTTCTCTGTGAGGAGACTGTGTGACAAAAACAAGACTGTAATTTTTGGGCAATGACAAAGCCTTTCAATCAGTTCATGCTGTTTACAGCCCAGCCGACCGTGAAGGACCATATCAGGGCTGACACATCGTAAAAATCGGACCCATTCATGTTAAAGACTTGTTTTAAGAAATCAAAGGTCCAGTTTTCTTTCAACATATTCAGTGCGCCATAAAATTGGATGCTTATTTTTCCCTCAGCATCCTTAGATCGTATGTAAAACATCTGTTCATAAATTTAGAAAATCACAAATGAATGAATGTCCCTGAATACAGGTTTCATGGAGTCTCTACATGTAGTGCTGGTGTAGAATGTCACGCAAATTCCATTACTAAATCTATGAAGCATACATGTCTTAGAGCGCGGGTTTTTACATGGTATACACCAGCGAGCCCCCTCACCTTTTGAAAGGCGAACATGTGTAAAGAGAGAGGCTTGTATCTAACTCGAGTGAACAGACAGAGGAAGAGAGACACATGTTGATGACATGATTAGTGACAATGGTGTTATTCCAAGTCCCGGATGGCACGTAGGACGTAAAAGTGTCCGGAGTTTGTAACAGAAGCTCATTTATTAACGCAATACCTTCAATAATCATGAAAATTACAAACACACTAGAGTGGTTTTGAAACACATGTTTCTCATCGGAATAAAAAGAATATTTCTGTGCCACAAGCCCGATAAAAAATGCCCTCCCCCCCCCCCCCCCCCCCCCCCCCTCCCCCACTTGCTAGCAATATACATCGTGATAGACTTGCCCATTTTGCAGCAGTCAGGCTGACCGTGAAGAGCGTGCCTAATCTAACTGTTGTTTTCACGAGGACTTGAGAAGTAAATTTCTTTAAGATTCCTCCATATATGCATGCCTGTGCTTCTAACAGCGAGCGTATTTTCACATATAGAATAGATTACCTTGAAGCAAAAAGGCAATTTTTTTTTAGCCAGTGATTTGCCTATGACAAATATCATTACTTACAGTACTGTCAACATTTCAAATGCTTTCCATTAGGCTGTATATACGAATAGCTGTGATAGTGTTGCTTCATCATCACGAATCATGTTTTTTTTTTTTCCTATTATAATTATTTAACTTTGTGTGTGTGTGTGTGTGTGTGGGTGGGGGGGGGGGGGGGGGGGGGGCAAAAACTTTAACTTCACAATTTACGGGGTTTTTTTTTTTTTTCTTACCATATGACAACAGATGTCATTTGCCCCCTTCCTCTGCATGTCGGTCATCTTTGTAGTGTGACTCAACACTGATATCCTTTAGTAACTTTTTCAGTCCCCCCCCCCCCCCCTCTCTCTCTCTCTCTCTCTCTCTCTCTCTCTCTCTGAGTGTGTGCGCGCTTGTGCGCGCGCAAAACTTTGGAGGTGAAAAGTTTAGTAGACGACAGAAAAAATGGAGTGCGATGCAGACTGTGGTGGAACATAAAGAGAACAAGACAATGGCTAAGCCTCAGAGTCGTGGTTCAAGGGCCGGACTGCGTTGTGAACCTGTTTTAGCCAGGCCCGATCCTCTGACACTACGCGCAGCTGTGAGTGTAATGGAGAATACACATCGTTTTGGCCTAATATGTAACTCTGGACTTGAATTAGTGATATACCTGAGAATCTACAACAGGAAAATGCATATTAATGAGCCGTCAGCTGTAGGTAACAGAAACTAAAGAAAAAAGCCTCGACCTGTTGATCTTCTCCCGACAGGATAAGAAACAAACACATGGCGGATAGAAATAAAGGAAAGGTTTTTAAAAAAAAAAAAAAGAAAAAGGAGGTGAGCAAGTATGAACAAGTCCGCAGTCACTGTGAAAAAAATGACTGAACAGGGATGTTAATACGATGGATTTAGGAGAAGGGGGAAGGGAGAAGGAAAGATAGGATAAAAAGGAACAAGATTAAAGTATTACATCCATCACTGACAACTACGGGAGCCATTGAGTGTATTTTGATTAGAACGACGCGTTTACAGTGCCTGTGCAGAGCCAACTTATACAGGCAGATATTGGCGTCAGAGCCGGAGTTGGGTCGGGGAGAAGGGTCTCGTGCAGTTAATAACGTGGATTGCTGTGAGGCTCGTCAAACGGCTGTGGTTGTCCGTTTCTTAATAAGCCATATTGATATGGCACGCAACGACGCACTTATTTTTGTGTAAAAAACTGAGCGCGCAGTTACAGGCACACTTTCTAACCAGTGAGCAAAAAGACGAGAGTCGAACTGAACGCAGCACTACGCATGCGTATGGTACTTCCGGTGTTCCATTCTCTCTCACACAATCTCCACTTTTGCCCCTCCTCTCTCTCTCTCTCTCTCTCTCTCTCTCTCTCTCCCTTTGGAAAGGCGGTGCAGTGATGTTCAGAGGAGAGGGAATGGGGTTCATGTTGCCCGTCCATCAGACTGCGTGTCGTACCAATGAAAATCGACCACAGCGACGTTCGACGGGAGGAGCGATCGAGCACTGTTTTGAACTTCCTGTCAGTCCCTGGCAGCCATCTTTGTGTGTCTGGATTATTTTCCTGGCAGCTACGCCGATGATCCCCCCCCCCCCCCCCCCCCCCCCCCCCCCCGTCGGTTCTTTTGTTCCGCTTCTGTTTGTTTCCCCGAGATCTGTATTTTGTTTTGATCTGTGTTCCTGACTTGCCCTTCCCTTCAAAGATGAGAAGCTGGATGTTTCTTGTTTTTCTCAGGCGCTGATCAATGCACGACGCTGCCTCTGTGTTGAGTCGTCTGCGGTTAACACAGCAAACCGTCTTTATTATGGGAACATGCTAGCTTCAGAAGTTACTAACAGCTGTTTCCGTATTTTCCTGGGGGAAAACAGGTTTCCTCCTTCAGGAAAAATAGTATGCTGTGTTTTCCCGAGGGATCATAATTTGTTTTCCTGAGGATGATAACTGTCTCTCCTATGGATCATAACTGTTTTTCTCTAAGAGAAGTTAATATCGTTGTTATCCGTAACGGTCACAACTGTTTTCCACATTTCCGCGGGGGAAAACAGTAATTACCTTCGAGGAAAAACCGCGAAACAGTCGTGACTTTTATGGATCACAGCCGTTTTTCCCATCGCAGATGGCAGTCCGTGATGTGATATCAATGATAACGAGTACGCATGCGCTCATTATGGAAAATGGCGACCATAAAACATTGCTGATGTTCCTGTTATCGCCATTTTTCTCGATATAATGCCAGTTTTTCCCGAGGAAAACAGAGTTAATAACTTGTTATCCTTAGGAAATTAAGGAAAATGATTGTGCTCAGTCCTGAGGGAACACACAAGAAAAGTTCTCGTCCTACAAAAAACACACAAACAGGGAAAACGATTATGATCCCAAGGAAAATAGGCGATGACAGCGATAATAACTGTTTTCCCTGTTTTACTCGAGGAACACAGCTACTTTACAGACGAAAATTGTTTTTGCCACAAATACAGCTATTATCGTATTAAGACGCTAATGTGCTGTCATATTTAGTTTCGTCAGTTTTGTTGCCAAGAACTAGCTGGTGCGTAGAACCGTCACTTCTTTCTATTCTTCGTTCCTTTAAATTCCCGCCACTCTTCCCTCCACCCCACACCCACCCCCTTCCTTAGCTACACCAACCCACTGAGTTTTCCCTCTCTCTCCCATTCTGTTATATGTCTCATGCCCGTCCATCCCTTCAGCGGCATTGTTCCCACGTCGCTGCTTCGGGCTCCGCCATACACAGCCACACCTGGGTTTGTCCCGCGCCAACTCCTCCTTCGGTGGTCCACAGCACGCGATCAGTATCAAGTCGCCTTGAGACAGCCCACGAAAGGACACGGTTCACTGCTGACGAGTCACTTCGGGTAGTGTTCCGTGATGCCTGTGCCAAAGCAAAACAAGATGCGAAGCATATAAACGTACTCGCAGTTTATCTTCCTGAAAAACGTCACAATCAAACATACGTCATGCGTCATAATGTATTTCGTCACAATCAAACATGCGTCATAATATATTCGTCTAAAGAGAAAAAAAGCGTTTTTGGGCCGTTATAGCCGATCGTAACGGCAATTCTGGTAAGATAAAACATCAGGCATTATCCGTGACCCATAACGAACATACCTACAAATTTTCAGAAAGACTGGCCCAGAAGTTTTGTCTGGAGCGAGTGGAACACATTTTGACCACGGACAGACAGACACACACACAGACAGCATTTCATCGTTCCCATTGTAAAGTGCTCCCTGTTCAGTAAGAACTGGGAGTACAATATACCATGCAGGACATAGCGTATTAAGTCCTGCACTGACGACAAGAGTAACTCAGCCACTGAGCTAATGTGGCAGTGATTATTCCCCCTCTAGAGGAAGCCACTATATGCATCCTCCGACAGTCCCCATGATCTTGCCGATTCCTATGACTTCGAGCCGAAACACCACGGGCACAGACGTATAGAGGAAATTGAAATCGAGCTTACCACGAGGGCGGGGCACGTGGGCCACATAATCCGATTAATGGTGATCACTGACGTTGAGGATGATGATAAACATGAAGCTATGGATTTCCATCCCGGTCTGAGACAACTTGACGGGGCTCTGCTCTGTACTTCCTCGTAAGCAGTACATATCCCAACGTCAACCGGGCCCGAAAGACAAAGTCACCTGTGTTTTGGTCCGTAAATTTGAAATCCATGAAATGGATGAAACCCGACTGTGTGGTCCCAGTCTTCCCATTTGTGCCCATAACACCCCCAGCGCTGGGTAGGACTGAAAAATCCCACAATCACATGCTTGTCATGGGACTGGAACCCGCGACCCCCCTTCCCCCCCCCCCCCCCCCCCCCCCCTCCCCCCCCCTTTCCCCATCCCCTGCCTCCATCACAGAAGCCCGTTATGCTAACCATCACGCCACAGCGGCAGCTTTTCTGTTTCTCCCTTCTCCTTCTCTTGTTCTTTCTTCTCTTGAGCTCCGCCTCCTTCTTCTGAGCTGGTGGTTATGTTGACTAGGTGGAGAGACTAAATCCTTCCTAAATTCAGGAACGCGTTAAAGTCCTTTAAACGGTCCTAATGTTCCATCTGGAGGGTTATTGATTACCCCATCAGCAGGTAACAGGAGTTACAATCTACAATGGTGGATCTTTTTTGTGTTATTGATGCAGATATGCATGCGCGCGCGCGCGCGCGCGTGTGTGTGTGTGTGTGTGTGTGTGTGTGTCACAGAGAGAGAGAGAGAGAGAGAGAGAGAGAGAGAGAGAGAGAGAGAGAGAGTGCATCTTTGCGATAGAAGTTGATTTTATAGAAAGGAGGATGATTTGTGCGTACATTCTGGTGTGTTGACGTCAAAACATCAACGAGACAACTGAAAAATAATACATTCACTATCTATACACATCATGTTACGGCTATCATTAAGTTGCCTGATACACACTGTGTGTGTGAGTATGACTTTTCCCATGATCAGACAGAACGCGAGTCAAACACACACACACACACACACACACAGAGGATGGGAAGGGTTGGAAAGACAGCCAGCATCAAGTGTCTTTTTTTCTTCTTCATAATCTCTTAACTGTAAAACTAGCATCTCACTTTGCCTCTCGTCTGTCAGTCTCTTGACCTACTTGGTGATAACAATTGACTGTCGACCTCCTTCTTAACTACATTCCCTATGTTGAACACAACAGCAGGAAGTCGCAACGGAAGCAGAAACACGCGCATGAGCAAACTGGTGGCAAATGGGATATTTTCCTTCTCCGGGAAAAACAGAGAGAGAGAGAGAGAGAGAGAGAGAGAGAGAGAGAGAGAACAGCTGTAATATAGCAGTCTCTTTTGATATAGTTCTATATGAAACAGAGGCACTACTTCCAGTTTCAGTTTCATCGAGGATATGTCACTGCGAGCGGGCTGCACCGCCTCTGCTTAGCAACGAGACACCAGTGCGCAGGGTTATACAGCTAAATGACATCAGGAGGCACCAAGAAAGGAAACTTCATCTGATACTAGCGCTACAGAACAAGGCAAAGATCATATGTGGACAGATCTATCGCTCCTGTTTAATCTGTTTTAATGGCGAAGGTGGGGTGGAAGGAAGGGTAAGGGACAGGGGAGGGATGAAAAAAGGAGTAAGGAGAGACAGAAGGGAGGCGAAGTTGAAGCTGAGGGGGACGTGGGGGGGGAGGGGTAGGGGGGGGGGGGGGGGGATGGGAGGGAGCACAGCAGTCCCGACAAGGGGGTGGGGGGGGGGGGGGCTGTATGGGAGGGGAGATCCATTTACAAAAAATGTTATAGTTTTGTTTCGCAAGAGGACGTTGCTGACTGACTGACTGACTGACTGACCGATTAATCCACTGTTGGAGGGTAGAGCCCGGTGGGTTTGGGAGAGAGGGAGGAGGGGGGGGGGGGGGGGGGTGCAAGGTGGGGGGGGTTGGGGGAAGGAAACGTACACGGGTAGCTGTATAACTGTGATCGTTGTACACAAAACTTTCGGGAAATCATTTACATTCGGAGGGTGTTACGCGAGGTTAGTGGATTCCGAGTCTTTAAAAATGTTCATAAAACGGGTGACTGAACCGTTGTATTAGGGCGGAAATGTGAAGAGAAAGACCGGGAGAACAGATAGATGAGTTGCCGGGTTGAAGAGTAGAAATGCCGACAGCACTTCCTGCCAGCCAGAGAGGACGTTTTCGGCGCATGGAGACAAACATAACGGTTGAACATAATTCGCAAAGATTTCCTCTTTGTTTACCTCCAGATCTTCTACGCAACATTTATTATGTTTTGAACGGAAAGGAGCTGAATGAATGACAGGACTGTCTAAATATCGTCTTGGTTTTTTTATTGCCGTCTCTTTTACCTCTACCTAAAAATGTCTGTCTATATGACACGTAGAATTCTGTGAGCTTCCTTGTGATTGGTCGAAAGAACAGTTGGCATTCACCTGGCGGTGGCGGTGGAGAGAGAGAGAGAGGGTGGGTGGCTAATCCGTTGTCTCTTAGTGTGAAGGACATATTGT
>JADBJO010000061.1:690000-692500 GCA_016801955.1 Conus betulinus
GGGGCCTAAGTCTTTTCAGCAGCCTAACCATTGCCTTTAGGGTTCAGGAACTCTTCTTACCAGAAATCTAGAACTGCTTCATAGAGTCGTAAACTTCCAAGCCGAATTTCCTCCAGTTGCGAGGTAGGCTGGCATATTTCTTAGTCAGTGAGCTTCCTCGATTCTGCTTTCATATAACGCAGAGTTTAATCTGAATCATCTGTTTTGATTAACCTGCGTGAAGTACAATACCGGGTCTCGTGCCGCTCTTTCTGGTGACCTCAGGGTGGTTTTCACATTCTGGAAGGTCTGCTGTGCACACCCAGGCATCCACTCCACCCGGTAAACCCCAATTCCATGATGTTGATGGCACAGCTGTTCCTGACCATAATTTGTGGCCTCCTGCTGCACAGAAGGTCGTTGCCGGGGCTTCTGATGTACTATGATCTTCTGTCGGTTAATGTCCATTGAGGAAGACAAATATCGCAAATTTTGGGGGAAAATTGCCTTGTTTGGTTGAGGTTTGTTTTTAAAGGTTCTTTCGTCGTTCCAAAATCTGTCTGACTAAACAGTTATCTCATTCGCCCATCTACGTTTGTAACTTTGGTATCAAAATGAATGAGTCACCTCCTCTGTCTGTCTGGAACTCCATCGCATTAATTCTGTTCGTCATCTTCTTTCAGAGGATGCGACCAAAACCCTAATCTACAGTTGTGTTCTTTCATGGTTGAATCATTGTGATTCTCTTCTTGCTGGGCTGTCCGGAACGTGTTATTCATCGGTTACAAAAAGTACAGAATAATGCAGCCAGACAATGCTCAGATGTTCAAGACCCAATTTATTGTTATTCTCGTTTTGCTCCGGTTTTGTGTGTGTGTGTGTGTGTGTGTGTGTGTGTGTGTGTGTGTGTGTAGGTCTACTTGCGACGTAAAATTTTCTATTTGCTGCTTCATTTCTTGCCCCCGGAGCTTGTCGTAAAAAAAGCAGTTATACCTACTCCATTTCCCTCTCTAAAAAACAAACTGGTCGTTCTTTCGTTCGTTCTTCTTCTTTACTGGCTTTCCGTTTGAAAAGAGAGGGGTAAAACAGATAAAAAGAGAGAAAGGATAGAAACAATCAAAACAAAACAAAAAAAAAAACCAATTGCTTACAAGCTGTCTTCGCTTAGTTTTAGGTCTCTAAATGTTCAGGCTCCATTACATCGTTCTGATCTTCACTGGCTGTGCACTCCTGCCCGGCCCTTACGTTCCTCTGTTGATTCTCCCCACCTCCGGCACCCCCTTTCCATATCAAGACCTTCGGAAAGTGTTCTTGTTCTTTCCGAGGGTTGCATGGAGCAAACTTCCTTGCTCTTTCCATACATCTACTTCTCTCTCTTTCCACTTCTTCCAAGGCTATAGGCCCTACTTTTAATTCACTCATAGCCTCATCCCTTTCTGCCTTACGATGGTGTGTGTGTGTGTTTGTGTGTGTGTGTGTGTGAGAGAGAGAGAGAGAGAGAGAGAGAGAGAGAGAGATTGAGAGATGACACACACACGCACACACACACACACACACACAGGTTGCAGGCTGCCTCACAAAGCTCATTCTTATTTATCACGTCATGTATCCAAAGCAACGAGCGCTGGCAGGCTTCTCCGACGTCATCTTAGTAGATTGCCGATGACGTTTGTCACGTTCTGAGACACATTGCGCGATATGTAAAACATTCAATTTCTTACCAACCATCAACATGCTGCGACTTTTTTGGTAAGCCTTGTCATGCTATCCATCCCCCCCCCCCCTGCCCCCCCCCCCCCCCACCCCCCCCTCCCTTGCCCGCCCTTTTTCCCGGCAGTCATCATGGCATGCTCTTATGAACACCTTTCTGGCTATGTCCGTCATGAAAATAGATCTAGGACTTTTAACGTTCATATGGCGGTAAACATCAGATGTCGAACTGCCACTGAGGCTTAGCGTTTTATCTATTCCTCACCTACTGAATTTATGATTATTTGATGAATTAGTATTTTGATTCAAAACCATACAAAGACACAGAAAAAGGTAACATATTGATTAATGAATTTCATATAGTCTCCTATACATGTATAGTCAAATGAGCTTCAAAACAAAAGCGTAGTCTCTGGCATGGAAAAAGATATTTCACACACACACACACACACACACACACACACACACTCTCTCTCTCTCTCTCTCTCTCTCTCTCTCTCTCTCTCTAACACACACTCTCTCTAAACAATATTAACGCATGCATTAACAATCTCTTCTTTCATACCTATATTTCTCCTACCCCCCCCCCCCCCCCCCCCCCCCACACCACACACACACACACACACCGCATGTGTTAACGTGAGCACTGAGTTGTGCAACATTAGTTGTGTTGGTAAAGTGATCAGGTGAAAGGGATCGGATCGATCGAGAGTGAGCTTGGGGGTGGGGGTGGGGGGTGAGGGCGACGTAGATGGGAGTTGGCAGTTTGGGCATGCCACTCTTTCCGGTAGGGGGGGGGGGGGGGGGGGGA
>JADBJO010000061.1:700000-832500 GCA_016801955.1 Conus betulinus
TAAGGATTGTTTGTTTTAAAATCTTTTTAGGTTTGGCAAAATTCAGTGTGTAAAAAGCGTACCCCCATCCCCCCACCCCACAGAGCTACCTTCTTGTTTCCAGCATCCATTCTTACCTGCTGTTCCCTCCCCCCCCCCCCCCCCCCCCTCCGCCCCACCATCACAGAGCTACTTTCTTTGCTTCCAGCCTTCATTCTTACCTGCCGTTCTTCCCCCCCCCCCCCCCCCCCCACCACCACCACAGAGTTACCTTCTTCCTTTCAGCCTTCATTCTTACCCACCGTACCCCCCCTTCTCTCTCGCTCCTTCCCTCCCCTTGTCTTCTAGTTCTATCCTTCCTTCTTTCCTCCCCATCTACTCATCCATACTCTGATTCTCAGTGCAGTTTAAACGAAAACCTTTTCCTTCTCTGTCATTAAAGCTCCACTTTATTGAAGTATCAGCTTACTAAGTGGTACGTAATTTAGAGGTCAGAGTAATACATATTTGTAATACACATTGTGACATGCTTGGTTTGGATGGGAGCAAAGCAAATAAAGAGAATGTGAAAAATGAAGATCAAAAACACATCATCGACCAAAGCCTTTAATTTCAGTTCAAGTTACAATGAATTGGAACTCTTGAACTTTGTGTTCAAGTGATAATTAATGATAATTGATATGCTGTTGGATGTGTGTTTGTATGGGTGTGTGAAAAAGCTCTATTTAATGTTTTGTCTTTATGGTTTGTGTGCTTCAGAACGCAGAGAAGGATCCCAATGAAATGGAGAGACACCACTGACAACCAGTCCCCAAAGAAGCAGCAGAAGGGGGGAGAAGCAGCAGAGGACAGGCAAAGGCCTCAACTGTGAAGTAGTGCTTCTGGATGGCGAGCATGTCCATTTTGAAGTGGATGTGAGTACCACAACTAGCACTGTTACAGGACCATAACGGTTGTCGTCCTCACCAGTGTATGCCCTATGGCTGTTTATTTGTTCAAGTCATTTGATAAAAGTATACTTGCACTTCGTGAAAATTATTTATTTAGAGACAGAGGGCAGCATCTTCAGAATGTTAGGGAGACATATACAATGCAAAAAAAAGGATGTGTTTCTTTAAGGTTTAATAAAAAAAATACTGTATCCAAGTAAGTTGGATTCATGTGGACTATTCAGAAAGCTCTATGGATTTTCAGTTAGATTCAACAGATCAGTGGATCTCCATGTGCTGCTGCATCCTAGAATTGCAAAAAAATTACTTCAGCTTGATCAATTATTTATGTGTGTGTATGCGCATGTGTGTGTGTGTGCATGTATATGTTTGTAAGAATACTATGTACTATTGTCGGCATCAAGGTTTTATGTCACTGAAAATGTTAGGGTTTTCATATCCCCATGTTGAATTTGTGGGGAGAGGGGTCATACCCCCAACAAATAAGTCAGGGAAATTGACCCGCAGAGCATTTTGCTATGTTCAGAAAGCAACTTCCATGAATAAGTTCATTGTTTTTGTATCTGTGTTTTGTCAATCTATGTGTGTCACTGTTTAGTGTTAGACATAATTTTTTTTTTTTTCTAAGCCATGAACTGGACTGTGCTGATCATTTTCTCCAGCATGGAAAAGGATATTTCATTGGCAATCAATCACCTTGGTGAATCTTTGACAACTGGCGTTGATTTGACACACACAGGTGACTAGCATTTCATGGACTTTTGTCTCTGAACATGAGCCCATGGCCCCCAAAACGCAAGCTTTCTCCTGTATGTAATTTTCATATGATATATCAAGTTTGAAGAGTTCATCATCTGCCACTGAAACTGTCGAGTCAGTCATAGCTATCCAAGAGCTTTGTTATTGGTCTGCTCTGTTGATGTTGAGTCAGCTCTACCATGTGGTCATTTCTCTTTGGGCAATGTTTTTAGACGTGATGGTCGGAATAACAGGAAATTCAACAAAGTAACTGGAAATTCAGCAAATCTCGATTTGTTTTTTTTTTTTTTAAACTTTAAGTTGACATACATTTGTTTCTTTGCATCTCACACCTGTGTCATGCTGACAGCTATGGAAAGTGAACTGTTATAACCAATGAACATTTTATGTCTGATAAACAAGATGAAGGACTTTATTGATTGGCTGTCCAATGAACCAAGATAACTAAAGGTAGAACACTCATCACAGAACTAAATGTTCTAGAACTTGATCACAATCATCCATTTCAGTTCTTCTACTGAACTCATCGTCTGTAACAAGACCCATTGTTGTTGAATCATTAGGTCCTCGTATCTTTTGATTAATTTTCTCTTTGTATGCATACTGTCTCACTTTTTACGTGTTTGTGATTTTCCATTTCAGCATGTGATTAAGACATTTGTATGTGATGTGAAACCCTGGATATATAGTACATGTAAGCAGGTTCCAGCTTTGCTTGTATTGCCAGGTGTGTGGAGGGAGAGAGCTTGTATATGTGTAATTTTTGGGGGGGGGGGGGAGTTGTTACAGTGACAACATAGCTTACATTTAGGACAGATTGTGAGTGTGTGTGTGTGATTATACACGTGTGCATGCAAGAAGCTATATATGTGTGAGAGAGAGAGAGAGAGTTGGTCTCAAGTTGGTCTCATCATGATGCAGACATGTGATTCAAACACTCCGGCTGTCATCATGACCACTTAACAGCTTTTGAATTTTTAGGAATATGAAATGTAATGAAACCATGGGTGTTTGCTATCATCCAGAGACACTAGTAAAGTGATCATATGCAGTATTAAAACTTCTAAAAGCCTCCAAAAGACAAAGTGACACAGACGGTTTTGAAATCATGGTCACGAGATGTCAGGGTTGTTGAAGTTGAATAAAAAGGGGGGGGGGGGGGGGGGGGGGGGGGGGGGGAATGAAAGGATCAGTTTATGATCTGACATTTTTTTCTGAGTCATTTTTTTGTAGAATAGAGGAATGTGCATATGCAGAGTACTCAATCATTTCCTTACCAGAATGAAACTGTTCAAGTTTGGTCAAGGCCGTGAGAACGCAGAGAGATCCTGGCAGGGTGTTTTCTTTTTTTTTTTTTTTTAAAATCATATCCAGTCTTCTCATAAGGGAATAAGAAGAACACAACTCAGTTACTCTTTATCACTGTGCTGGAATATGTTAGAAATTGCATTCTTTGTGTGACCTATTGCTGACCCAATATCTGAGAGATTCAAACTGATAAACTATGATTTTCCTCAGTTGAAAATTTCTCTAAAATTTTTTATGCCTGGTGCTTGTTTATGTGTGTTTATATTTCTTTTCTGCATGCTACACACGACAGCAGAGTTCACCACTGTTCATGTCACTAGTGTGTAATTGTGCGTGTGGCTTGTCACTGTGTATTTTTGTAGTGGAACACTGTAAGTATGCATATATTGATGTGTGCGTGCACGTATGTGGGATTGTGTGTGCGTACATGCGCACACTCAAAAAAGAAAAGAACAACTAGTCTCTTGCACTTTTTGCAGGCATGTATGCAAGCAAAACTAACCTTTGTTTATGTCAGATGCACATGAGTGTCTGTGTAATTTGTGCTTGCTTCACAGCATAGGCAGCCTGATTTCGAGCTTTGTTTGTATCTGTTGCAGTGTTGGTGGCTCATGTAACTGTGTCAGTGTGTGCATTTGGTGTGTGTGTGTGTGCGTGTATGTGTATGTGTGTGTGTTTGCATGTGCTCTTCTGACGGTGCATGCACATAGGAAAGATGAGAGATCAGTTTTAGCACTGGGAAGAAAGGTATTGCCTGTGCTTGTTTGAAGGTGAGTAAGTGTAAGGTTTTGAATTGCTTAACAGCTTCAAGGTTTCTGGCCCCAACAATTTCAAATACCTAGCACCCTATGAAACTTAATGCACACAACACACAGCCAACTCAGAGGTTAGATGAACAGTGATAAAACTCCTGTTGCACAGGTCTTGGTGTGTAATCAGCATACAGACATACGCTCTGAAGGAAATTAGTGTATGATCTAATAGAGTGTTAAGACGACACTGCTGTTTGGCTGAATGGAGTTGTGATTGTGTAAAGTATGCAGTCATTTTTTATCTTAATGCTTAGAGAGGCATGCTGTTTACTGGACTGTGTAAGTAAATTCTTTGATTTCTCAGTTAGGATTGATTGTAGAGAGAGAGAATGTTTTGTACAGTTTGCAAAGAGAAGTGATGTAGACTATCATTTAGACTCATAGTTGACAAAGCATGGAGCAGCTAACCCAAGTTTGCATTTGTGTGTGTGTATCATGTGTGTGTTTGTGTGTGTGTGTGTGTGTGTGTACGCGCGCATGCGTGTGCGCTTGTTTGAGAGAGAGAGAGAGAGTGTGTGTGTTGTGTGTCAAGCAATTGAAACATTTTTACATAGGCTGTCTTTTTGTCCTATTCATATTGTGTGTGTGCATGTGTGTGTGTTTAAAGCATGGTTGAGTGGTTTGTAGAGCAGGTTAGGTAATGCCACATGCTGTGAGGGAATGCACAGTGTTCCCCCAAAACACACCTGCGATAAATGCAGCATAGAAATATCTTTCTGTGTCTTAATACAGAAAAGTACCCATGCATTGTGCCGTCCATACAGGGGAACTCACATGCATATAGTGCAGTATTTGACTTTGTTGCAGGTAAACGTAGACTGTGTATATGCAGTATAGATAAATTTGGTATGTATGCCAATCCTACTGAGGAACTGGGTATCCCTAAAAAAAACATTCCTAAAACTAAGTTTTCCAAAGTGTTCCTAAAAACAGTTCTGTGTGGTTGGGATCTCTGCACTTGATAAGGTGTAAATAAGAAAGTTCTGCAAACGGAAGTGAAAACGTGAAAATAAACGTTAAAAACAAACAAACGTGTAGGACATGAACAAACAAGCAAACTAACTGACTAACTGTTCATGTCTTGCCTGAAAAGGAACAGTGGGGTTGAGGCTCGGTTCTTCAATGTTAATGTATAATGTTGGTTGATCAGCTTAGTATTTCAACATTTTATTTTTTCATTCTCACCATTCATAGGCAGTAACACCATGTGGAGCAATTCTTTATAAAAATGCTTCAAAAGAAAAGTTACAAAAAAAAACTTTCTACCCTTCCCTCAGGTAGAACTCTGAGGCTGATGATTGATGAGCTTGCCGTCGCAGAGATTTTTGCTAATGTGACTGTTGTTAATCCTACCATTAACCCTTTCACTGCCTAGGAATTAAGCTTAAAGTTAAATCCTATTTGCCAGGGTTTCCCCCCCCCCCCCCCCCCCCCCCCCCCCCCCCCCCCCCCAAAATGGGTATATATATATTTTTTAATTTGACTTGACTTTCGCACTGACGAAAATGAGATTACCAAATATCAGTAGAATCTAAAGACCTTCACTGCTCTGAAAATATCCTCTGTTTTGTAAGCAATATAAATATAAAACAAGGAAAATTCTGGACTTCCCCATGACGAGTATACTCGATGGCCATGGCAGCAAAGAGTACACATTCTTGTCGTCGAGTTATCTCGTCAAGTTAGGCACAGAACGGGTTAAAGTAGCAGCATGTTGACAAGACAAAGTCTTTCTTGAAAATATCTCCGGAAGTAGACCATTGCGTTTAATGTAGTATCAGTTTCTGACATTATCATTTAGTTTGTACAAATAAATGGGTGCATGAAAACTGGCAAATATATTTTTTCCTTAGATGAAATATTTAAAAAGATGATTGGTTATAGTTTGGAATGGAATAGCTGCTTGTCGACATGGCAGTGCCATCTGTGACAGCCTTCCTGGCCAGAATGGGGCTTTCTTCAGCTTGCTGTCGGCATATAGGGTGATGAAGTGGGGCAGGAAATAACATCACCATCCTCACTCCACCCCCTCCAATGAAAAGAAAAGGTTGTTTCCTGTCACCAAACTGAAGCTGAATTTTGCTGCTATTTTTTTTTTCTCCACTACTGGGAAAAACATCAAACCAATAAGTCAAAACATGCAACAAAAATAGTCAATACAGAGAAGTTGTGGTTGAAGATCAGCAGATGATAGAAGTACTCCAGATTCTTGAGGAGGAGAAAACGCTCGTTAGGATCAAAATGGCAACGAAAAATGCAAAAATAATATACAGCATGTTTTTGCCTTAGTTGTCTGTTTGTTTTCATGAGCAGGTTAAGACCTAAGTGATTCCATAGTTGTTTGCTTTCATGAGCAGGTTAAGACCTAAGGGATCCCACAGTTGTTTGTTTGCTTTCATGAACAGCTTAAGACCTAAGGGATCCCACAGTTGTTGTTGTTTGCTTTCATGAGCAGCTTAAGACCTAAAGGATCCCACAGTTGTTTGTTTGCTTTCATGAACAGCTTAAGACCTAAGGGATCCCACAGTTGTTTGTTTGCTTTCATGAGCAGGTTAAGACCTAAGGGATCCCACAGTTGTTTGTTTGCTTTCATGAACAGCTTAAGACCTAAGGGATCCCACAGTTGTTTGTTTGCTTTCATGAACAGCTTAAGACCTAAGGGATCCCACAGTTGTTTGTTTGCTTTCATGAGCAGGTTAAGACCTAAGGGATCCCACAGTTGTTTGTTTGCTTTCATGAACAGCTTAAGACCTAAGGGATCCCACAGTTGTTTGTTTGCTTTCATGAACAGCTTAAGACCTAAGGGATCCCACAGTTTGCTTTCATGAACAGCTTAAGACCTAAGGGGTCCCACAGTTGTTTGTTTGCTTTCATGAACAGCTTAAGACCAAAGGGATCCCACAGTTGTTTGTTTTCATGAGGAGCTTAAAACTTCAGGGATAACACAGTTATTTGTTTGCTTTCATGAACAGCTTAAGACCTAAGGGGTCCCACAGTTGTTTGCTTGCTTTCATGAGCAGGTTCAGATCTGAACCCAAAATTAATGATTATGTCAGAGATCTCTGGCAGGAGGATTGGAATACACATACACAGACAACAAGCTCTTTCAGATCCGTCCAAACCTTAAGGAGTTCCTCTCATCTTCGTCTGGTGGTCGTAAAGAAGAAACAGTTCTATGCCGGCTGCATACCGGCCATTCGTATTTTACTCATTCCTACCTTTTAGAGAGTGAAGAAGCTCCGTGGTGCATTCCATGTCATGTGCCACTCACAATGAAACATATTCTTTTGGAGTTTTGGGACTTGCACAATGTGAGACACAAACATTTTACAGCAGATTCCATGAAAATCCTGTTCAGAGATGTCCCACCTGACGTGATCTTGGGTTTTTGAGAGAGATTAACATTTTTCATCTGATTTAAGATTTTACGGAAGAACGATTTTTAACGAAGTTTCTGGTGCGTGTCTACAAGATACCATTTAAAGAGATGTGTGAAAGGTTTTTTTTTTTTTTTTTTTTTTTTTTTAAATTATTAAATGACTGGTGAGTTGATTTTAACGTGGTGACAGCCCTGATGTGGCCCTTTGCGGTCGGCTGGGCTATAAGCAACATTATCTTATCTCATGAGCAGGTTAAGACTTAAGGGATCCCACAGTTGTTTGTTTGCTTTCATGAACAGCTTAAGACCTAAGGGATCCCACAGTTGTTTGCTTTCATGAACAGCTTAAGACCTAAGGGATCCCACAGTTGTTTGTTTGCTTTCATGAACAGCTTAAGACCTAAGGGATCCCACAGTTGTTTGTTTGCTTTCATGAACAGCTTAAGACCTTAGGGATCCCACAGTTGTTTGTTTGCTTTCATGAGCAGCTTAAGACCTGAGGGATCCCACAGTTGTTTGTTTGCTTTCATGAACAGCTTAAGACCTAAGGGGGTCCCCCAGTTGTTTGTTTGCTTTCATGAACAGCTTAAGACCTAAGGGATCCCACAGTTTGTTTTCATGAACAGCTTAAGACCTAAGGGATCCCACAGTTTATTTTCATGAACAGCTTAAGACCTTAGGGTCCCACAGTTGTTGTTTGTTTTCATGAACAGCTTAAGACTTAAGGGATCCCACAGTAGGCATCTTTTCAAGCCGGTGTTAGGTCATTAACCTCATTTCATGGGGTGACAATTGCATGCATGGCCAGTTTTGATGGCTTTGTCATGTTGACAGCATACTTCATTTTTAGTGGAAATAACACCAGTTATGCAGGACAGTGAAAATGGTCTTGCTAGAACAAGGACTAGGAGCTAATTCAAGAGAAGGCAATCACACATAATGCTTTACATACTTGTTTAGTGCAGGCATTAAAGTCCTGCTTGTATCAAACACTAACAAAGCTGGCCAGTGCCAAATCGTGTTCTAAAGTCAACACTCACATACAAGAAAACCATAAAAGAAAAGCCATGGACTATGATTGAGTGATTCAAACATCTACAGTATTTACACAGTGATTACGCTAACAATTCCTAGAACCAGTAAGGCAAAGGCAAATAGGTCAAACAACACTAGATGCCTGGTCATAGCGGTCAGTGAAAGTCAAGTGATACAAAACACAATGGTCCACTTTCCCACTGAGGAGACTGGTCAAACAAGAATTGAATTAGCAGGCAGTACCAGTGGCTGATACTGTTGATGATTTTCATCCTGTGAACAAGTAAAATACTGGTAATTACCAGTACACATAAACCTAGTTGACAGCAAAGGATCATGCTACAAATACCGACTGTTGTTGGTTGAATCAGGCTGAATAGTATAAATAAAATTATAGTCTATGATTTTGCATAGACTTATTATAATAATTGCTTTGATTCTCTGTCTTTGTCCCTTTCTCTGTTTCTCTCTGTCTCTCTCTCTTTATCTCCTGCTCTCTCACTTGTTTCTCTACACACACACACACACACACACACACACACACACACACACACACACACACACACACACGTAGGCACATATGCATGTAAGCATGCATGCACGCACACACACACACTCAGTGACTCACACACACACACACACACACACACACACACACACACACACACACACACACACGCGCGTATGCACACATGCCATGTAAGCATGCATGCATGCACACACACACACACACACACACACACACACACACACACACACACACACACACACACACACACACGCATGCACACATGCATGTAAGCATGCATGCAAGCACACACACACACACACACACACACACACACACACACACACACACACACACACACACACACACACACGTTCTCTGTACCAGGGAGGTCCCACCAGCAGAAAGTGTTATTGGGATATGAAAACTCTTTCATTTTATTGACAGGAAGCTGTGCATTCTTTTCAAGCCTTTGTTCATTGTTTTTGTAAATTCACAGTTAGTGTCCTCCTTCACCTTCATTCTCCCCTCCCCTCTCCCTATGGTCAGTCTTGTCTTCCTCTTCGCTTCCTCCCTTATACCTTCCTCCATCCACTACCTGACCTCATTTCCCCCTCCCTCCTACCCCTCTCCTTTTTTCCTTCCCCAGTCCATGACCTGCCATTACCTTGACTCTCTTCCCCAACACTATCAGATTCCCAACTACTGGGTGGAGACAATGTGGAGAAGGTACCTGAGTAGGTTAATGGCTATCCACCTGACATGTGGCACAGGCTCACTCACTGCCAGTACCTTGCATATTGTATACATATCTCCTTTTCAAATATCTCTGGTGTCAAGGAGTGTTGTGTTTTTTTTTTTTTTTTTTTTTTTTAAGAATATTTTATTTATTTAGAATTCTACACTGAATCAGTTTCTGCTGATGAGTTTGTTTTAATATTATGTTTTTTGTTTTGTTGATCAACAGGATAAAGAATAATTATTCAAACAAGAAGCGTGTGAAACATTCCCTTTTTTGTCTTTCTTTCTTTTTTTTTCTTTTTTGTGTGTGTGTGTGTGTGTGTGTGTGTGTGTGTGTGTTTGTATGGGTTAACATTATAAAAGATCCATTTACAGTGATGATTGATGACTTTCTGTTTGTTGTTGGATGTAGAAGTCATGATGGCTATGATTTAGTATGAATTATGCTATGTTTCAAAGGAGTGAGGAATACAAGTCATGATGACCATGAATTACTGGGAAAGGCACTGTGTTTCAGAGAAACGCAGATGGCAGAGATCTGTTTGAAAAAGTGTGCCAGCATCTTGACCTGATTGAAAAGGATTACTTCGGTATCCAGTATGTGGATGAAAGACTACCCAATCGCTTGAAGGTAAGCACTTCTTTCGTTTTTGCTTTTTTTTTTGTTAAACACTTACTCATTCTTAGGAGGGTAAAGTGATGAAGTTTGGTACAATGTTATACTGTCTATTATTTCTTCTTTTTCTTTATCTGACTTTCAGTGTTCATCACAGGTTTGATGAATATTGTTATAACAGTTTGTGGCACATTGTGTGTAGGTAATGGAAGTATAAATTTTTTGCTTATTTTTTTTCTTCTGCCAGTTTATAGATACAATCATTTATCATCCTTAGTTTTAGATCCATGCAACTGTATTTTTTTTTTTTTTTTTTTTTGGTTCATTATAGAGATAGAATTTTTTAACAAAGAAATAAGAACAAGATATGTTTGACATTTTCGTGTTGGACAGTCGATATATCATGTTGGTTTACCTCACAACAGCGTTTTGGTATTAGCTAAAAATCATTTAAAAGACGTTCAGAGCAAAATTATATTTCACCTTTTCGATTGATCTGCAACAATAGGGTGTTTGTATTAAGAGGCATATAATGAAAGATTGTCCATCAGCGAGGGGAAGAATTTGTTAAGTATTTTCTGTCACGAAGGAATTCATACTTGTTTGTGTCCTTCTCACTTATCTTGTCCTGTCAGTACAATTACTCCCATCCTGCTCATTTTTAGGAGGGTATTTTTCTGTGTGTCTGTTACCAGCTTTGATCTGATGCTGTCTGCTTTACAATAGCCTATAGGGAACCGTTAGTGTTGGGTTCTTATGTGTGTCTGTTACAGGGAACTGTTAGTGTTGGGTTCTTATGTGTGTCTGTTATAGGGAACTGTTACTGTGTTAGTGTTGGGTTCTTATGTGTGTCTGTTACCAGCTTTAAACTGATGCTGTCTGCATCATAATAGTCTATAGGGAACTATTAGCGTTGGGTTCTTATGAAACCACCCACCAGAGGAGTCTGCACAGCTGTTGAAACTGTGCAGAGGACACTGTTAGATTTGGTCAGGCAGCGTCCAGCGGTATGATGCAGATGTTGCTTGATGGTAGAGCCACACAAGTGAACATTGCCTTATGCTGGAAAGCACCACCACTGTCCCACCCAAATGAGTCCTGGGCTGAAATGTGTGGACACCTAGGACTGACTCCACAAATTGACCACCTGCATGAATTGGGGGCTAGATGGATACGTCACCTGGAAAATAGGTCACCTTGAAAGCAGGGCTTGAAAGGCGATAAATGTTCCAGCTGCGCCTCTTGATGTTGAAATAGTGAAGATAGTAGTGCTTATAGATACGCTGTACAGTTTCTTTTTTTTTTTTTATTGTTTTGTTTTTTGGTCTGCCACTTACGTGGCCTAAAACAGCATGACATACCTGTTTTCTTGGCTTCCTTTCATAATGATTTATGGCAACAACCAGGCACAATGTAGATGTCTGCAGTGTCAGTCAGGAATGTCAAGCAGTATTCTGAGATGCATCCATGGATGATGGCAGTGGGTCAGATGACTGTTTCAGGCTTCTCATTAGAGTCCTCAGCAGTTAGCACACTCAACACAAAGTTGGATTGGGGGAGGGTGGTGATAGGGGTAGTGTTTGGCCAGGGTTAAGATGTTCCATAATGGTAATGGCTCAGACAGGGTTCAATCTTTTGACCTGCTAGGTGTATGTTTGTAACACTAACCACTGCAGTGGCGACTGGATCATGATTTTCACTGGACTACAATCCTAGGGTTGACACACCTTCAGTTCCAATGCTTTACTTCAAGTCTGTTGCTAACGTGATAACTACATTGAACTCTTACTTGATCTGTCTGTACTTTGTATGGTAAAATAAGTGGTGTGGTGTTTGTTTTGGATGCCAATTGATTATCAGTTGATGGATGGTCTTTTAATGATAATTTTTATGTATGGTCTGATTTTAATAGAATTGCTTAAAGTGGTTCTGTTGTTTTTCAGTGTTGGTTGAGTCCTGATAAAAAGATCAGCAAACAGAAAAAAGGTGAGGCAGAATTTGTTGTGACAAATGTGTGCAGTTTATCTTCAGAGAGAATCAAAGCTGTGCTCAGAGGGAGCGGTTCTTTGTAAGCCAGAGTTTTCAGAAAAATGAAACTTTTTGACTAAGTGTCATATGTTTGTGATATCATTCAGAAGTTTTACTGTTCTTTGTCAAAATTATTGCATTTACTCATGATTCTTATGTGTATTTTTGTGTGTTTTTGCATTAGTGTGTGTGTTTGTGTGTTCTTACGTGCATGTGTGGGTTGATGAAAAAATTTGAGATGTAACTCAGATTTTAGGCTGAAAACTAATGCCAAAGACTGATTAGTGCAAAGATAGATGGTATAAACACACACACACACACAGACACACACATAGACACACACACACACACACACACACACACACACACACACACACACACACACACACACACACACACTGTCAGAACATGGTTTATTTTTGTTAAATTCTCATGGTTACAGTTTACAACCAGAATATGCCACTATATTTTTTATGGTTACAGTTGATAGGTGGGGGAGATGTTGATTGACTGTTGCAGTATGTAGTGTGGTGATGTGTTTTCAGGAGGGCCATTGCTGTTCGATTTTGCCTTGAAGTTTTATCCACCAGATCCTACCCAGCTGAGAGAAAGCTTAACCAGGTCAGTCCATGTTGGGATGCTTGATCATTTACATTCATGTATGAATGGAGGGGGTCACAGGGGTAGAAGGATTGGACTTCATTTTGTGACACACAAATTTACACACAAACATGCAGAGAGATGGACAGATTTGCTTTGCAGCCACTTGCATTATGCACAAACTGGTACACCATGCGAAATATGTGCTGTATTGTTTATGGTTTGTGTATAGTACTGTCTTTATTGTCTTTTTAAACTTGTCAATTTTTTCTTTCCAGTTTACTTTTGTGCTTTATGCGCATTAAAATCTTTTTTTTTTCAGATGGCTTGTTGTTCTTCAAACCAGGAGGGATATTCTGAGTGGAAAGTAAGTCTTGATAACTTGGTGAATGAGGAAATGTTTACAACATCAAAGACAAAGAGCAAACATGCAGAATCACCCCCCCCTTTTCTCCTCCACTCCCTGTCCCACTTAACACACATAATCACATGCATGCTTGGGTTTGATCAGCATGCACATACACACATATATGCACACACACAATACTGTATTTTTCTCTTTCTCGCTTTTTCTCTGTCTGCCTGTCGCTCTCTCTCCCACTCTTTCTGTCTTCAAAACTATTGAATATTTAGGTAGGAGGGAGCAAACATAACATGGTCACTCTTTTTCAACCCCACCCCACCCCGTACCCTACTTTCCCCCTACCCCCATCCCTCACGCCTTGTTCACTTACACACACATTCACATTTTGTACACTTGAAAAAGACACACTTTCTCTATTTCCTAGCTTGTCTCAAGATTGTCAGTCTGGCTTTCTGTCTGTCTCCTCTCTCTCTCTCTCTCTCTCTCTCTCTCTCATATTCATTAGGGCTCCCATTTATCTATGTATTTGGTGGATTTCAGCGAAATATAACATAGGAATGTGGTAAGTACAAGTTTTCTCTGACATCTTGCAACCTATGTTGTGTAATTTGACATGCCTGTTGTTCAAACATGCCGTTTGCATGTCATCATCAGCTAAGAAGGCAATGTGACATTGAGGATTTTTCTTTTTAGTTTTGGTTGGTTTGCTTTATCTGCTTTTATAAGTGATTAAAAAGTTTCATATTCATTATGATATTATGGAAAAACACAGTATGCTGTCATTGACAGAGGTTTGACCATTCTTTCCTCGCCTCTGTTTTTCCCCCCACACGCTGTGAGATGAGTTGTGTGATAAAGCTGACATTATGTTTCAGACTTTCCGACCACGTTCCTGACTCAGGCCATGCTGGGGTCGTACTGTGTACAAGCAGATGTGGGTGACTTTGATCCCAGCGAACATCGTGGAATCGAGTACATTCGTGACACCTCTTTTCGCACCCAACCAGACAGCAGATCTCTTGGAAAAAAATTGTGGAACTTCACAAGCAGCACAAGTGAGAAAAAAAAAATTCTTTCTTTTGAGACTTTGTGATTGATATGTTAATTTTGCTTTATTTTGCATGGGTTTTTATACCGCTACGTAACTACCCTTTTGATTTTACATAACACTAATGGGCTTAAGAATTTTTTTTTTTTCAATGTAACTACCCTTTTGATTTTATAGGGCAGTGGATGAGCTTATTAATTTTTCAGAAATTCCCTCATGCATGTGATCTGACTGTTGTAACCTGCGTGGGGTCTGTGTGTATAGGGGTCAGACTCCCGATGAAGCAGAAATCAACTTTTTGGAGAATGCCAAGAAGCTGTCCATGTACGGGGTAGATCTTCACGAGGCACAGGTTGGTCTCCTTTTTTTTTTTTCTCATTGGTCTCCTTTTTTTTTTTTTTTTTCCTCATTGGTCTCCTTTTTTTTTTTTCTCCCAGGAGAAACGTGTCCCTACTTTATTGCCCCTTGTCCTCATTTGACAGGATGCAGGCTGGTTTTAGTGACCGCAACTAATGACATATGCACAGGCGTGTAGGGAGCCCAGGCACCGAGACATGTGTACTGTAAGGGTAGGGTGTAAATGAGAACCACAGGTAGTGTACACTTCACATGCTCTAGCTGTTCATGCAGCTGAAAACACTGATGGTGCAGGTTTGATTAAAAAGTTGCCAAGATTAAGGATGAAAGTGTATGTGATTGAATGGTTCTAGTAATTAAATGTTGAGTGGTCGATGCAAATGATAGACACTGAAGTTTCTGTGAAATGGCAAATTTATGTGAAAGTGGGAACAATGAGGAGGTCACAGAGGTGTTCCAGTTTACTCGGTTAGCGTTTGCATGAGTGGATGTTAGAGTGCTTAACTTGTGTTTTGGTGATTTCTCTTTGTGCAAACGCTTTTTTGTGACTTACAAAAAAATATCAGTCACACAGATACACGTACATACATACACATACAATACTCTGCTCGAAAGGTAATAGAGATTATAGTTTGTGTAAATAGCAAGACAAGACATAAAAAGTCAATTTCAGAATTTTTAATGAATTTTGAAATGTAAACAAAAAAATGGAACATAATTTTTCTCTGGTGATTTGTATAATGCTATGAAGAATTTTTTTTTGTTTGGTGAGATATCAACTCTTTGCTGTATTAGATTTATAGCATTTTGTCTGTTGTTTTTATTTTGATTGCTTGGTAACTTTCATAAGTATCATAATTTTTGTGAAAGTACTCAAAGCCCCAAAATGCCAGTGATAGAGTGTATGCCTTTTGTACACAAATATCCATTGTACACCATGGTAAAATTTCAAATTTTGAAAAAGCACAAGTTTCTGAGTTGAATGCAAATAAATGATTATCATGAAAAAAAAAAAAATCAGTATTTTAATCACATTTTAAAACATGAAAAAATGCAGTGTCATTTTTTGTGTGTGTGGTTTGTTTGTTTGTCTGTTATTTGTACATTGCGGTTAAGTTTTTTTGTTATCAATTGTTTTTTGTTAAGTCAAATAACAACTATTCACTGCATTAAAATAGTAGAATTGTATCTGTTTTATGCAGTGGCAATTAGTTTTTTCAAGTTTGCTTGGTAACATTTAATGAATTTCATAATTTTTATAATTGTATCCAATCCAAAAAAAGTGTCCATGATACTGTTGTTGTTTTTTTCTAGTTGTACACACAAGTCACTATACACCATGACAAAGTAGAACATCTTAAAAAGCACAAGTGACAGGCATAAGTGACTGAATCAAACATTTTCTTCACTGAAATGGAAATTAACTGTTGTCATGAACGTTCATGCAATAATATCCTTGCTCACACATCCAGCACCCCACCAGAGAGCTCTCCCTGTGTCAAACCTTTTTTCACCAGGATAGAATGTGCAGAAACTTTATACACAAAATATAGCAGTTAGCCATGGGATTTCAGCTGACAGTTCCTTTCAGATCTGAAACAGTAACGGTTTCTACATGTTTCACACATGACCTATGTTTTTCTTTTTTTTTCTTTTTCTTTGCATAGCAAAGTTTACAGTTGAGCTGGGTAGTGCCATAGCTTGGGCATACACGATGATGGTCTGATTTCTTCTGTGTTTGAGGGATGGTGGGCATAGGTGGTTACTTTGAATGTTGAGAAGGTCACGGATGAGCTCAGTTGTGAAATCTAACTACCTGTAAATTGTCGGATGGTGCAGTTCAGTCACTTCAGGATTTTTTCTCGCCAGTTTTGAAAGAGAATGTGAAAATTTACCCAGGTATCTGTGAAATGATAGAAGAGAGTTTTCGACCACTGGTGAGTTTTACGCAGAGGATTATTTTTTCCCATCAGATGGTCAAAGTTGATCACACTGTTTTGATGTTTTGATTATAAATGTTCACAGTTTATGGCTGGCGGACCTGCAGTGCTCGGCACTGACCAGTAACTCTACATCTGCGCTTTGCATATTCATGTGCAGTTGTACTTGTGTGAATGGTAGAAATGAAAGACAGGTTTATTGTCAAGCCACTGGAGAAAAACTAAGGACCCATCTCTTTTCCACCTAATACCCCCACAAGCTGCCTCTTTCATGAAATATTTGGCATCTTTCAATAGTGCTGCATAACTACAGTAATTTGGAAGAATTGTATCACAGGCTCGAATCCCTTCAAGGACTAAATCTTTCACCAAATTGACACTTGTATGAAAGTTATGGAAATGAATGTAACCCTGCCTGAAAACGGATTTGCACAGTCTCATGACAGCATCATAGGCTAGCCTTTGGTAGAAACTGGGTGTGTTTTCCTACAGAAACTTTCAAAATCATATGTGTATCATGTTTTTGCATCAGCCAGAACCCAGAGTTTCGTCCCCCATCTTGTTGGTTTTTCTTTCACAAGCTGACGAAAAATAAACCTGCCCTTGTTTCGTACCACTCTTTCATCAGTTGAAACCCACCTGAAAGGCTGAAACAATTTTAATACATTTTATGTGTATGTAATCATGAAGGAACCTAGCTTTTGAGAGTTTGTCATTGGATTTTCTGTTTTGGGGGTTCAAGACTTTCAAAAAAGACTGAATAGCTTTGAATCTACGTTTTGTCATAAAGCCCTTGCCCATAAAAACCACAAACAAAGGAGAAACAGACCAGTAGCAATCAACATTTGGGGCTTGTATGATTGCCATGTACATTATCAGAGTAATGAACCTGTACAATTCATCAACAATAATGTCCATCCATGACGTGTAGAGAGAGGGTTTCTCAGCACCTTGAAGAGAAGCACAGTCATTGGTGTGCTTGCAGATTGTTGCCATCATGTCTGCAGTGAAGAACATGGTGAAGAAGGAAGCAGGGGTCAGATACTGCTGCACATCATCCCGTGTTCGAACTCCCTCCAGGTGAACTCCAGGCACACACGTGGGCTTGAAGGCAGGGGGGCTTGGTTTGGGGGCCAGAGTCTTGTCATCATAGCCTTTCAGCCTGAAAGAAAACCGCCAAACGGTTCCAAAGAGTTAGTAACTGACAGAAAGATACAGGCACTTCAGTCCGATGCACACTAAAATTCATTGATGGAGGCATGCATATCGACACTTGTCAACAAAAGAATGTAAGCAAACACAGATGTCAGAATTGAGCCATACCCACTTGCTGTCATGACATACATGTTGCACATAATTCTACACAAAAACACCTGAAATGTTCAATATAAAGGCTCCTGCTAAGTTCTTAGGGCCAAAGGAAAGCTAGATCGATGTGTTGCAGCGCATCATGCAAAAGCTTTTTCATCCAATCCCCTATGGTCGAAATTGATACATCATGACTTTCCTCGACATTTTAGAATGTTCTGAATTGATAAACAACTTCTGCTTTAAAACTCTTCTCTACTGAAAACCAACAAGAGTCGTCAGAATAGACTACGCAGTCTATGATTGGACCACATGGTCGTGTGATGCTGCCACGCACAAAGGGCATGGAAAACCTTCTGAAAGTCAGCTTTTCAGAATCAAAACCGACAGTTAAGCTGTGCCTTGTGGGTGATAATCCAGCAGATGGAACGGAAGTCAAGTGATATATGCAAAATGGCCAGTTGGGATAATGAAATGGCTCTGTTGTGGAAGTCTGAATGTGTTGTTGCACTCAGTGCAAGAAAGGCTGGACTTTGATAGTTTTCGTCAAAGATTTCACAAATATTCATCACTTGCCTCTTGTTTGTCACCGGGCTTCTGATGATCATTGCATGGTGACTGGAATATGGCCAAGCAATGAAATATTACAGCACTGACATCTATTCATTTTAGTAGATAACACTTCACCAACATTGGAACATGAATCTGACATCACCAACATTGGAACATGAATCTGAATAAGCAATGTTTATCATGATCAGGAGTGGTTTATTAACTTTATTACTAGCACCTCTTTTCTTTCCTATTTCTGTCGCTTTTCTCTCTGTGTATTTGTGTGTGTGAGCCAGTCAGAGCATGCTCGTGTGTATGTACGTGTGTTTTTCAGTATATTTTCTAGCAGTTATAAGGGTAACCCCCATGATTTTTGGTGACCCCATGAAAATTTAGAAACAAGTTTTTTTTTGTACTAAGTCTGGCTCCCTAAATTTTTTTAAGGAAATAATTATCTCTGGAATAACTTACACAGTGAATTGATTCACAGTTAAAAATCCATTAATAAGAACAAGTTTTGAGCTATGTGGTTATTTTAGTCTCTGTATACAATATTTGGGATATTGTTAGAAATCTGCCATTTCTGTGAAATTCATGCCAATGCCATTGCTTCACAAACTTTTGGTGTCTGCCATTGTACTGACTGACCAAAACTTCTTTGCCAAACCCATCAGACAAAATACATCTTCATTCATAATCCAGGCAACTTCATATCAAGTTGTGTGTTGAATTACCGTGTAGTCTAATCACATAGATAAGCTGAGTGTGGGAAGTGTACACAACCTGTGCATCATATTGGAACACTGATACCCATGTGATAGACATGTATGTAGACTGAGCTCCCTATGCTGCTGTGCGTTCCCCCCCCCCCCCCATCAGCTATGGTCCCCATGTGCCCCTGCATATCCCATTAAGTAAGGATTTGAAGCTGGAAGTGGTCTGAAAATGTGTGTGGAAGTTTGTGGATATTTTCTGTAAAAAGGACAGGGCTGTGTGCAAAAGCTGGTCCAGAAGAAGCCAGAACTAATGCCTATGAAAACACCTGGAACTGGAATGCTACTCATTTTCATGTGCTTTGAGCCATGAACTCGCGGTGTTGCAGGATGCCAACAATGTGGACATCACCTTAGGTGTGTGTGTGTGCCAGTGGCCTGCAAGTCTACAGAGAAAAACTGAGGATCAGCCGCTTTGTCTGGCCCAAAATCCTTAAGATCTGCTACAAAGCGTCGCCACTTCTACGTCAAAGTTCGCCCCTCTGAAGTAAGTAACATGTGGTATGCTGTGACCATTTCTTTCTCATGCTGTCTTTCCCCCTTCCCCCCTTCCATCTTGTACAGATGTTAAATGAATTGGGGTTTTTCCATATACTGGAATTTCAGCATTAAAACTTCCCTTAAGTTCTGGCAGCAAACACATGCTGTTGCGGTAAACTGAATGAGAGTGCTCATTTTGCTTTGTTGCAGGATTTGCCAACAGATAACACTGTTAGTTTCAAGTTAGCTTCTCACCGCCTTGCCAAGAGGTTGTGGAAAATCTGTGTGGAACACCATGCCTTCTTCAGGTCAGTGAACTGAGCGTGAACAAAAATGATGCTTCATCCTAGTTTTTGCAGGAAACAGGTCTTAGCCAGGTATAATTGCTGCCTCATCTGAGGTCATTACAATTGCACTGTGCAAGCTTTGAATTTTTGTAAAGCTTTGCTATAGTGCTTATTATTGCTTCAAATTGAATATTCATTCTCATGGATGGAAATTTCTCTGAACAATAGTATTGATAAAAAACAAAAACAAAAAATAATTTGGAAATATTGTGTTCTGAAACAGTTCTACTGGAGCTGTTGTCTTTGTGCTTGTAATCATTTTTTCCTGCCTATGTATGATAGATTACGGGAAGCAGACAGTCCCAGAATGCAGCAATGTTCCCACGCCTGGGGTCCAAGTTCCGCTACTCTGGCCGCACTCTGTATCAGACTCGGCAGAACTCACAGATCCTTGACAGACCCGACCCTTACTTCGAGCGCAGTCAGCCTGCAAGGAATACCTTTGCTGCTCCACTAACCGCTCTCGCAGCGTAGATGAGAGTGAGTCGTCATAGTCTTGTTGATAATGTTGACGTTAATGTTGACATGAGAGTGAGTCGTCATAGTCTTGTGAGTAATGTTGACGTTAATGTTGACATGAGAGGGAGTGGTCATAGTCTTGTTAATAATGTTAATGTTGACATGAGAGTGAGTCGTCATAGTTTTGTTAATAATGTTGATACGAGAATGAGTCATCGTAGTCTTCTGAGTAATGTTGATGCTTACATTGATTACATGTGTTGGTATTTGATTTCTGGAGGGAGGGGGGGGGGGGGGAGCGGAGCTGTTTCATTCAGGTTTGATCGTCAGGAACTTTGAAGTGGTATGGAGCATACTGATATAAAAGATTTGTTCTTCCTCACCCACTAAAATAAGTTCTTCAGATATTTATCCTAGAACTCTTCAGAGTGTTCCTCCCTCCTGTTCTCTAACTTGCCATGTCGGATAGACCAGGAGAACTGAATTTAGTCGACCATTTTAATTGGTGAGCTGGCGCAGTAATAAACCTATCAGGGGTGCTTACTGCAGTAGTTTCGTTCTTGGTGAGTCCCATTAATTGGTGTCTTTTCCTCCGGTTTAGGAGAATCCTGGTCGCCTGTATGTTTTGGTTTGTTCGTGGCGAGTCCTGACAGCCTGTCTTTTGCTTTGCATTGGTTTTGCCATTGCTCAGCGCTGGTCACCTGTGCCTTGCTTTGTGTTGGTGAATCCTGGTGCCTATTGTCTTGCGCTTTGCGAAGAAGTCCTGGTATCAGGTGTCGTTAGCTTTGTGTGGGTGAGTCCTGGTATCTGGTGTCTTTATCTTTGTGTTGGTGAGTCCTTGTGTCTTTAGCTTTGTGTTGTGAGTCTTGGTGTCTTTAGCTTTGTGTTGGTGAGTCCTGGTTTCTGGTATCTTAAGTTTTGTGTTGGTGAGGTCTGGTGTCTTTAGCTTGTGTTGGTGAGTCCTGGTATCTTGTGTCTTAAGCTTTGTGTTGGTGAGGTCTAGTGTCTTTAGCTTTGTGTTGGTGAGGCCTGGTGTCTTTAGCTTTGTGTTGGCGAGTCCTGGTATCTGGTGTCTTTAGCTTTGTGTTAGTGGGTCCTGGTATCTGGTGTCTTTAGCTTTGTGTTGGTGAGTCCTTGTATCTGGTGTAGGTCTGGTGTCTTTAGCTTTGTGTTGGTGAGTCCTGGTATCTGGTGTTGTCGTTTAGCTTTGTGTTGGTGAGTCCTGGTATCTTTAGCTTTGTGCTGGTGAGTCCTGGTATCTGGTGTAGGTCTGGTGTCTTTAGCTTTGTGTTCGTGAGTCCTGGTGTCTTTAGCTTTGTGCTAGTGAGTCCTGGTATCTGGTATCTTTAGCTTTGTGCTGGTGAGTCCTGGTATCTGGTATCTTTAGCTTTGTGCTGGTGAGTCCTGGTATATGGTGTCTTTAGCTCTGTGCCGGTGAGTCCTGGTATCTGGTGTCTTTAGCTTTGTGCTGGTGAGCCCTGGTATCTGGTGTCTTTAGGTTTGTGCTGGTGAGTCTTGGTGTCTTTAGCTTTGTGTTGGTGAGTCCTGGTATCTGGTGTCTTTAGGTTTGTGCTGGTAAGTCTTGGTGTCTTTAGCTTTGTGCCAGTGAGTTCTATCTTTAGCCTTGTGCTGGTGAGTCCTGGTGTCTAGCTTTGTGTTGGTGAGTCCGGGTGTCTTTAGCTTTGTGTAGGTGAGTCCTGGTATCTGGTATCTTTAGCTTTGTGTTGGTGGGTCCTGGTATCTGGTGTCTAGCTTAGTGTTGGTGAGGTCTGGTGTCTTTAGCTTTGTGTTGGTGAGTCCTGGTATCTGGTGTCTTTAGCTTTGTGTTAGTGAGGTCTGGTGTCTTTGGCTTTGTGTTGATGGGTCCTGGTATCCGGTGTCTTTAGCTTTGTGTTGGTGAGTCCTGGTAATCTCTCGGTTTTACCTTGTGCTGGTGGTGATCCTTGTAATCTGTGGGTTTTACTTTGTGCTGGTGAGTCCTGGTATCTGGTGTGTTTAGCTGTGTGCTAGTGAGTCCTGGTAGCCCATGTCTTTTTCTTTCCATTCCACAGGCATGATTCAAGTGGGCCGGAAGCCCTCTAGTGTGTCGGGGCACATTAACCCTTTCACCGCCATGGGCGCTTTTTGGCGACCAGTTGGCAGAGCGCCATGGGCGCCTTTTGGCGACAAAGTAGGGTGACCTAACTCCGATACTCTCACGATCCTAGTTCATGAGATAAAAAGCCAGCATAAACGTCATAGTAGTTGGGGATGGTCTGGCCCATGCTCACAGCCATTTGCTTTGTCAGAACACTATTCAGTTCAGTGTTTTATTGACTTTATTCCGATTGTTTTCCATTCACTATGACGTCACCACCAAGCACTTTACGTACTCGACTTTGCCGTACATTTACCACAGATCAAGTGCTGGGAATATTGAATAGACAGTTGGTTGTTCCTAATACAGATGAAGAAGACCCAGACAGCCACGAGTAAAGAACGATAGTGAGGGCTTGACCGAATTATTCCAACGTGAAGCGTTGGACCGTGCCAACTTGTTATGAGAGGCTGATAAGACGCCCACTTACTACCCTACCGCGTGTGCCCCAGTGTTTTTGCGTTGAGCCAGCCAGCACTGACTGACTGTTCACTAACTCTATGTGAGGGAGCCAACTAAGACTTTAGGCAACGAACTTCACACACACACGCTGTGGGCCCACTCTCGCTGGTCGAGGTTGAAGGGGGCGTGGCCAACTGACACGTGAGGCGAGTATCGCAGACGTCTTTCGAGTGGGTGTACAGCTGATTATAGAGATCAACTGAATGACAAGGGTTCAGAGACCAACAGGCACATGAATGACTTTGTGTTCAAAAAAAATATATATATATATATTACTGTTGAGAGTGAAAGGGACGTGTGTGTGTGTGTGTGTGTGTGTGTGTGTGTGTGTGTGTGTGTGTGTGTGTGTGTGTGTGTGTGTGTGTGTGTGTGTGTGTGTGTGTGTGTGTGTGTTCCCTTTTTTTTCTTACATGTGTACCTTAGGCATAAGAATGTGTGTGTGTGTGTGTGTGTGTGTGTGTGTGTGTGTGTGTGTGTGTGTGTGTGTGTGTGTGTTCCCTGCTATGGAGTAGTAGTTGTATTTGTGGCTGTTTCATGCACTTTTCTGTTGGAAATACCATACTTTCTGGTCTTCAGTTGTGAGTGGAGTATTTTTCCTCCATTGTTGAGAGTTTGTTGGCATTCTTTCTTTATTTTTTACGCTTAGAAGAAACATAACATTCTTTTTTTATTTTGCATTTTTTTTTGCACTTGAAATCACTAAAAAACTGAAATTGTTGTTGACTTACCATTACTAACATGTTATGATATAATAAAAGTACAGTGTATCTCCTCCATTTTACAAAAAATAGCATGAGAATTGGTTGTTTAGTTCCAGAGATATCCGCGTTTCACATATGCTGGTATACAATAAGAGCTTTTTTTGGAAAAATGGCTGGCGATGGAGATTTATGCAAAATAGAATGTCTGGCGGTGAAAGGGTTAAATAATATACTAATTTTAGTAGGACACCCCCATACCCCAACCTCCGCCTCCAATCCTTTAAATCAATATTTTGATTTAAGACATGTTAATTTCTACATTATTTATTAATTATTCATTTTCTCTGTGTGTGTGTTTTTTTTTTTTTTTTGTTAAATATAAAAATGTAGACAGTCTGAATGGTTGAAATGAACACAATATGTCCAGAGCTTTTTTTTTTTTTTTTTTTCAGTCAGATTCTCATCAGGTGGTTCTTCACGAACAAGATGTATGTCTGATGCAATCTGTTTAGGCTTTAATCTCAAGTTTGTGTTAGTTTTTAATAGTCTTTAACTTCCTAGTTGTTCTGAGCTCAAAACCTTTGATGAAGATGCTTTGAAGAAGTGTTGCACTGTGTGTGTTCATGTGTTGCAGTTTCCAATCGTCCCGACCACTGGAAGGATGACGAGGATTACAAGAAACGCCCGGATGGTAAAGATGAGAAGGACAGGAAAGACCTCAAAGATGATGATCCATATGCCACAGCAACAAGGGTATGTACATTCATCTTTTTTTTTTTTTTTTAACTAGTGCGCAGCATAAATAGAAAATACAAATAGATATCTCTGAATCTAAATACATCTATATATCTCTCTCTATGTATTTATCTATCAGTAATATATATGTATATGTGGAAAGTGGTTAGTGTCTTCAGCAAGGGCATTGGATTCTTCTACTAAAAAGATGAAGATACTTCTCCTCAACTATATTTCTGACCAGAAGAACTAAAAGTGGATCAGTTATGTGAAGCACACGTCTTCTTTGAGTCCCTTTTTTTTTTTCCTTTATCTGGGTGATTCATGTACTGTTAGCTTGGGATGATTACAGCCTAGTAAGATACAATGGTCACTAGAAAAACAGATGAAAATCTAAAAAATTTCTAGGTGCAGCCCATAAGAAAATAATCTGTATGTAAAATTGTTTGCCTGAAAATAAAGATTATTTTGATGCAGATGACTAACAAAATATTCAAGAATTTAGGAATTTTTCAGAAGAGTTCCCCAAAAGACTTGTGACCAGTTTTTTTTTTATGATTTTGCTTATTTCAGTCTGACTTTGATTGACTGTTGTGGACATGGTGAAGTATTTATGAATAATGGTGGGGATTTCTTTGAATGGAAAGCCCCATATTTGGTATGATGAAAGTGGAAGTGAAACAGAGTCTGCTCACATGTAAGAAATACGAGGATGACCTTGTGAAAAAATTGTTGACTTTTTACCAACACAAACTACCTGTTTAACAGACTTGACAACTTCCGTTCTTAAGACTACAAGTAACAGTTCTGTTTGATGATAAATGTATGAAGATGTGGGTGCTATGTGTGTGACTTGTTGTCTGCAGCCGGGCAGAGAAGACATGAGACCATTGGGCAGTGAGGAAGGCGGGGCTTTGGAACCAGGGGCTAACAAATCCATGGACGGCAAAGACCGACTGGACCGCAAGTCTGGGGACGATGTAAGACAGGGAGACTATGGTCATCGTGATGTGAACAGTTGCTTCTGTATAAGCAACAGTTTCAGATTGTGTGCGTGATTCAGACAGTGGAGACGATTGTTCCTTATGAACATCAGTTTGTGATGGCATTGTATCTTTTTATCATATATTTTGGAGATGGTGAGTGCGAAAGCAAATTTTTGTTTTGCACATTGATTTCTTCTTCTTTTTTTTTTTTTCTTCTCCTGAAGGGCTCTGCCAAGGAGATCAAATTTTCACACACCGTCTGTTGGGTTTATAGGTTTGTTTGTATGTCAACAAGATCATCCCCAAATAATGAAGGGATCCTAACAAAACTTGGCCTGAAGATGCACTGTGGTTATGGTTTGAACCCTTGAAATTTCATTGTGGATCCAGCTAGAGGGCCTTTCCAGGGTTTGTGGAGGTAATGCAAACATTACCAAACCAATTTGAACAAAACTTTGGACAGAAAGTGGCCCTGGGACACTCCCATTAATGAGGGGGGGGGGGGGGGGGGGGGGGGGGGGGGGGGGTCCAGGTCAAGGGGCAGATCCAAGGTCCATGCATCTTGGAAGGGATCTGTGCTCTATGGAGTGCATTTCTAATTTGTCATGTGATCACCTAATTCTCAACCAGTTCTTCTGCCATGGTGGGTTTTTGCCTTCGACTGTGTGTTGTACATGGTCATCAACAAGGTGCTGGGCCATTTTTAAACATGTCCAGCCCTCTCATTGAGACAGTGACAAAGATGAGAAAGCATGTGCATGTATCAGATAATTTATGAAATCTTTCTGCTTTGCAAGATACTTAACACAATCTGTGGTATTTAAAAATAAAGTTTATACTATGTGGCAGAGCTTCATTGTGTTACAGTTCTTGGAAATTCAAGCGTCAATGAATTCCACAAGATAGGGATAGGGGGGGGGGGGGGGGGGTAAAAATAGCAAAAGGTTTCCTTTTTTCTGTTTCTTCTACCCTGCGCACTCAGGGGCGCTGCTCTTATGCTCTGGCTTCCTTGCCTTAATTTTTCCAGGCGCATTCCACAAGGACTATTCATTATCAGGTTGTAGGCAGCCTACCAGAGGAGACACTGCACTGTAACCGCATCATGTTGATGGTGTACAGTTTTACCTGTTCAGATCCAACATGCATACAGCTATTTAGACTCCTCTGACAACAAGAATTGCTTAACCTTGAAGTGAGCATGAGTGATGACAAAGTTTCCTTGCAGTCAAAACTAATTTAGTCATTGTCATTTGTTTTGATCTTCCTTATTATTTCTTACAAGAAGAAGCTCATTTGATCATTGTCATTTATGTTGATCATCTTTCTTATCTCTTACAAGAGAGAGAATCTGTGTGTGATGATTTATTACATGTATGTACATTGTAGACTTTTACCAATATTTTACCAGTCCAAATGAATGCATACAGACAAAAATATCAGACATTAGTACTGCATACAATTTCAATGGATTGGATGTTGGCAGTGAGATAGTGGACTGCTGCATTCCTAGCTCAGCAACATTTTGATTACCATGACTAGGTTACTGGTTTTGTTTCATCTATTTGCTTTTGATGAGTTTCCATGCCAGTTTAAAAGATTACATGTCCAGTCACTGTATGTAGGTTTTGAAAACAGAAATTTGAAGTTTTGACAAATCGGGCAGATGACAGCAGCACTGTAGAGGGATTTTTGTGTGTGTGTGTGTGTGTGTGTGTGTGTTTGCTCAGAGTACCTTTTTTCTTTTCAAGCTTCAAAGTGGTTGAACAACTCTACTGTGCATGCTGTAGTTCTGGTACCAACAGTAAAATCAAAAAGATTTCCCCCCTTCCTTTTTTTATTTTAAATCGTCTCAGTTGAGTTTGCTGATGTAGTGCAGCTATTTCAGGATGCCACACTGGAAAGAGAAGGAGCAGAAGGCATGATGGGTTTGACAGCAGCAGAACTGCAGAAGAAAGCCAAGCCAAGGAAGATGAGAAGGAACGCAAAAAAAACGAGAGAAGGAAGAAGAAAAACGACGAAAGAAGGAGGGAAGAGGAAAGAAAGAAAGCGGAGAAGGCTGCCAAGAAAGGAAAAGGAAAGGGTGGCGAACCTTCTGCTGAAGACAGGAAAGATGTGACAGTAAGTGGGATAGGTTAGGTTGGAAATACAGAGGGCGGACTGAATGGAAAGATGTTACAGTAAGTGGGTTAGGTTAGGTTGGTTTGATTGGGAATACAGAGGGCAGACTGAATGGAAAGATGTGACAGTAAGTGGGATAGGTTAGGTTGGAAATACAGAGGGCAGACTGAATGGAAAGATGTTACAGTAAGTGGGTTAGGTTAGGTTGGTTTGATTGGGAATACAGAGGGCAGACTGAATGGAAAGATGTGACAGTAAGTGGGATAGGTTAGGTTGGTTTGATTGGGAATACAGAGGGCAGAGTGAGTGGAAAGATGTGACAGTAAGTGGGATAGGTTAGGTTGGGTTTGATAGGAATACAGAGGGCAGAGTGAATGGAAAGATGTGACAGTAAGTGGGATATGTTTAGGTTGGTTTGATAGAGAATACAGAGGGCAGAGTGAATGGAAAGATGTGACAATAAGTGGGATATGTAGGTTGGTTTGATAGGGAATACAGAGGGCAGAGTGAATGGAAAGATGTGACAGTAAGTGGGATAGGTTAGGTTGGTTTGATAGAGAATACAGAGGGCAGAGTGAATGGAAAGATGTGACAGTAAGTGGGTTAGGTTAGGTTGGTTTGATAGGGAATACAGAGAGCAGACTGAATGGAAAGACCTTACAGTAAGTGTGGAAGCAATGGTTGGTTAGTGGGGAATACAGAGGGCTGACTGAATAGACAGATGTCACAGTAAGTATGGAAGCAGTGGTTGGTTTAGTGGGGAATACAGAGGGCTGACTGAATAGAAAGATGTCACAGTAAGTGTGGAAGCAGTGGTTGGTTTAGTGGGGAATACAGAGGAAGAGTGTGTGAGGAAAAAGCTATGGACAACTTATGATGTTGATTACTTTCAACATTTGATAATGTCCTAAAATGTTTTGGTCCGTTATGCTACCATATCACACAGATTGTTCATTTTGAGATTGAATATCATTGTAAGTAACTACTTTGACACTTGTTTTATGTAAGGGATGTGCAAACAAGATATAGATTTGGGATTGTTGTACAGTTGTAAAATAAAAAGCCAAACCTTTTGCATGTAAGCTTGTTACAAGAAGTGAAACCATAAGAAAGGGAGCTGTCAGTTGACGGGTGAGCAGATTGTTTACTCTGAAAAAAATCTTTTCATCAGTGAAAGTCCTTGAAAATTTGAAATTTGCATTTCAAGATTTTGAAATTTGCCTTAAATTTTTGTTGTTGTTGTTGTAAAGTTGCTGATTTTTCTCCTTTTAATTGAAGGACGAGTTTGGAATCATAATACCATGTTTCTTTAGCTTGACATGCAGCCTTTCCTGGCTGCAGGAGAACCTTCGTGATGACAGCACCCTTTGCACATTAGACTGTCTGCAGTCATTTTAGTTATCAGCAGTTGCATCCGTGACATTGTAAGTAACGTGAATATACTGTGTTTGTACAGCAATATATATGTGTGTATGTATATGTACATATATTTATATGGACTTAAGTTGGAAGTTTACAGTGAGCAGTATTCATGCACGTGTCCCCCATAATTTTTTCCTATACCATTCTACACATTTCCACAGATATGTTTGTTTTTGTTGGGCCGATTTATCACTCCTACCAAGGAGATTGTTATATGTATCTGTTGGCTGGTTTGTCTGTCAAGATTAAACAACTGCTGAACTGGCTTAAAAGAAATTTAATGAAAAGATGGAAGTCAACCCAAAGACAAATTCATTAAAGTTTGGCACTGATTTTAATCCGAAGGGTGGATCCAGGTGTGGTTTTTGATAAAAAAAAAAAAAAAAAAAAAAAAAAGATGAAAGGCAAGGCAAGGACAGATCCATTAAATTTGGCACCGACTGAAATCCGAAGGTGGGTGCAGGAGTGGTCTGGGGGCTATGGCGTGGGAATCTGTGTTATAATTGACTGAAGTGAAGAGGAGTGTGTGACTAGGTGAGGTCTGTGCTCTCCCATTTGTCTTTCTAGTTTTCGATGATTTATCGAATTAACTGGCTTCTTTTTTGCATCAGATCTTTGAGTGGAGTTTCATGGGGGGAGAGAGCGTTGGGATAGCAGCAGGGTATAAGTGTGGGCAGCCATTTTCCGATGTTGTTGAGGAGGGTTGTGGTCTTTCAGGCTGGGGGAGACAACACAGAGAAGGCCCTGGGCAGGACTCCAGGCAGTCATGGGGACCAGGAAGGAGTGAGTAGACCTCAGTGTGTAGGAACTGCTGATAGACCTCAATTTCCTTACCCCTTGTCTGTCGTTGTACTGGCTGTTTTTTCTGGCTGGTTTTGTCAGCTGGATATAACACCATAACCAGATTCTGTTTCTTTTTCTTTTGTTCCCTACAGTGTTTAACATTTTTGTTGAATAAGTGCGTTTGATGCCGAATCTGCTGAATGTTAGACTTAATTGAAAAGTGTTGGCGTGAGAATCATCATTGATTTAGTATCACATTATAGGCTAATCAGGATATCTCTCATGTCTTTTTTCAACATGGGACCCAGTGAGAAATGAGGAGCTGTGACTGTATTTCTTCAAGACCTTGTGTATGTGAGCTGTATATTATCTTCATTGTATTCATCTTACTTTAAATTTGTATCCATTGTTGGGGCAGTTTCAGATTCTTTCAAATTTTTTTGTACACATTGACTGAGATGCTATTAAAGGTTACTGATAAATGCCATTAGAATGGCCTTTGGAGTCATTCAAACTGCAAACAGTATGATTACTATTTTATATCCCATATTCCATTTCTGAATCCATAAATAGCTTTTTTTTTTGTTGTTGTTGATTTTGTGGTCGATAAAGTACAAAGTCTTTGTTTTCGTTACTTTTTTTTTTTATGTGGTTTAATTTGACTGTTAAAATTGATGCAAATACTCAGTGCAAAGCAGCAGTCAAGTGCTGTTCAGGTGCTCTGGAAGTACTTGGATATTGAATTAGCGCCCGTTCTACAGGGAGGACAGTGTCTTAGTTTGGCATCTGCTGATTGGATCTTTTTTGCTGCGCGGTCCTGCTTGTCAGCAGCTCTTATTTGAATAATGTCTTTTTTGTTATTTGTATTATCATAGGAGAAGAAAAACAGCGGGCACTGTATTGATGGTAAACTTCATTTTGTCCTGTAATACAGCCATTTGTTTTTCAAACTGATATTTGTTTCCATTAAGTAATTCTCAACCTCTAAATGTTAACACAGGATGAGTTGGAAAGGTTGAAGATTTTCATCATGTGCTGATTTATTTCACATTTTTGTAGAAAAGAATGAAGGGCCTTTGGTGCTTTGGCCAAGACGGACCACGTGGGGGTAGAAGAAGCTCTGACCAAGATGGGCATGATCAGTACAGTGCCAGCGAACAATCTGACTCTGCAGAAGAAGGGCAAGGGAGAAACAGACATGGTTCCGAAAAAGAGAGGGAAACAAACAACGTTTGACCCACGGTAAAAAGCAAGGAGAGCAAGATAATTCTGTGGACAATAAAAGGGGAGGCAAAAAAGAGGGGGGTACACAGGAAAAACTGGAGATGGATACAAGGATCGCAGGGGTCCTGGAAGAGGACCTAGGAGTTCTGCGGACCAGGGAGAGATGGAGACCGAGATCATCGGGGACCTGGAAGCACAGAACACCGGGACAGGCAGATCCTGGAAGCTGATCAAAACGGAGAATTGCATCCAGGAATAAAGGCAGAAAGAACAAGCCACATGTCACCAGGGAAGGCCAGAGTCGCAGGATACTTGCTGGGGGATTGTTCGGGACCGGACCGGTCAGCGAGAGGCCCATGAAGGGAGATGACGAGAGTTCTGACAGGGACAGGAAAGGGGAAAAAAGCTTCGAGAGAAGCAGTGAGTCAGACATCTGACAGTTCCACTTCAGACAGTGATGAGGACCAACAGCTGAACGAATCCAAGGAAAACAGGTACACTGGCAAACGCGGGAAAGATGTGAAGGGGAAAGTTGACAAGCATAAGGGAAAAGGCAAGGATGCTAAAAAGCATGGAAAAGATGAGAAGAAAAAGGGAAAGGATGCTGACAAACACGGAAAGGTTGACCAAAACAAGAAAGGAAAGAGCAAAGATCGTGACATGCGTGATGAAGATGACACGGACGAAGATGAAAGCCACAAGAAAGACAGCAACAAGCATGGCAAAGAGCAACAAAGATACGACAGGAAAAGGTAGGGATGCTGATCGGCTTGAGGATGAAGATCAGGACACAAGCAGTGAGGGAACAGACAGGGATGTTGATTCCAGTGATGATGATTACAGTGATGGATGTGAGAAGGGAAGAGACAAGGATGCTTACAAACATGGGAAGCTCAAGGGCAAGAAGGAAAAAGACGAGAAAGCGGACAAAACATGGGAAAGAGAAAGGCAGGAAAGACAAAAACAAAGATGCTGAAAGGCATGGCAAAGACAAAGGCAGGGTTGCTGACAAACATGGGAAAGTTAAGGACAAGGATGTTGACAAACATGGGAAAGTTGACAAGGATGCTGACAAACATGGGAAAGTTAAAGACAAGGATGCTGACAAACATGGGAAAGTTAAAGACAAGGATGCTGACAAACATGGGAAAGTTAAAGACAAGGATGCTGACAAACATGGGAAAGTTAAAGACCAGGATGCTGACAAACATGGGAAAGTTAAAGACAAGGATGCTGACAAACATGGGAAAGTTAAAGACAAGGATGCTGACAAACATGGGAAAGTTAAAGACAAGGATGCTGACAAACATGGGAAAGTTAAAGACAAGGATGCTGACAAACATGGGAAAGTTAAAGACAAGGATGATGACAAACATGGGAAAGTTAAAGACAAGGATGCTGACAAACATGGGAACGTGCTGACAAACATAGGAAAGTTAAAGACAAGGATGCTGACAAACATGGGAAAGTTAAGACAAGGATGCTGACAAACATGGGAAAGTTAAAGACAAGGATGCTGACAAACATGGGAAAGATAAGGATAAGGATGTGTACAAACATGGGACAGACAGAGATGCTGACAAATACAGGAAAGATGGAGATGCTGACAGACATGGGAAAGACGAGGAAGCTGACAACATGGGAAAGATAAGACAAGATGCTTACAAACATGGGAAAGATAAAGACAAGGATGCTTACAAACATGGGAAAGATGAGGATGCTGATATATATGGGAAAAGACAGGGATGCTGACAAACATGCGAAAGATAAAGACAAGGACGCTGACAGACATGGGAAAGACAAGAAAGCTGACAAACATGGGAAAGACAAGGACAGGACAGATAAAGACAAGGATGCTGGAAAACACCGGAAAGATACTGACAAGGATGCTGGCGAACGTGGGAAAGATAAAGGCAAGGATACAGACGAAGATGAGTCGGATGCTAGCACACATGGGAAAGATTCTGACAAGAATGCTGGCAAACATGGGAAAAACAAGAGCAAAGACGCTGACAAACGTGGAAAAGACAAGAATACTGACAAATACAGGAAGGTAAAGGAAGGAATGCTGACAGACATTTGAAAGATAGTGATGAGGATGCTGACAAACATTTGAAAGATAGTGAGGAGGATGCTGACAAACATGGGAAAGGCAAGGATACTGACAAACACAGGAAAGATAGAGAAAAGGATGCTGATAAACATGGGAAAAGCAAGGTCACTGACAAACACAGGAAAGACAGAGGCAAGGATGCTGATAAATATGAGAAAGACGAAGGCAAGGATTCCGACAAAACACAGAAAAGATAGAGGCAAGGATATTGACAAACACGGAAAAGATAAAGGCAAGGATGCTGACAAACATGGGAAAGGCGCAGACAAGGACACTGACAAACATGGCAAGAGCACCAAGAAAGGAGGCTTCTTCAGCATGTTCAAGAAGCCGAGAGACTCCAGGCAGTCTGAGGATGAGGCCCATGCCAGCCCTGGACGCGCGGCCAGAGAGCAGGTGTCGGGTCTTTGGTAGCATATCAGACTGCTTGTTGGGCGCTGACTTGCTCTGCCTCTGTCCTGTCAGTGTAGTGGGTAGTCAACTTGAAGCCTCAGGGCAGGGGGGTGTTGACCCCCAGGCTGGTCAGTTCTTCTTGGACTTTGGCATCCATGTTTCACTTGGCAAGCTCTTCCTTTCCTTTTTTTCTGTATGTCTCTCCTTCTCCCCAGATATGAAGAAAATTGATGACAAGAAAAACGTTCAGACTGTGATGCTGGTAGGAAGTGCAGCTGCTGTGATGTTGTAGTATTTTAGGACCTAGTTTTTTTTCTTTTTTTTTTTTTTGGTCTTCTTTTTTTTCACTGAGACAATGTTCATGTGAAACATGAGCATTTGACCCAGTGTGTCTGTTATGCTTTATAGTCAGACTCAATACTGCATGTCTTAGAAGTTGTCTTTTTTTGTTCAAATACATTGTGCTCTTGGAAGAGAGCCAAACAGAGAAATGTGGCCACATTTGCAGCTCTTTGGGGGCAGAATCTATGTTACAATAACGGAGTACTTGACAAGTACCACAGTTTTCCAGCGATTCAGTGATGCATTTGGGAAGCCAAATTATTGCATTTGTACTGTTTGCTGTGAAGGCTTGCATCAGTCTGTCAGTACCCCTACCCAGTCCTGATCATCTGTTTTTGTTCTTCTGCTTGTCTGTAACTTAACTTTTTTTTTTTTAGTGGCATGTATGCATGCTCATGGAACACCAAAAACAAGTTGCGGGATCATGGATGAATGTTCACAGGTTTGGGGGCCAAGACCTCATCCAGAGGAATTTCATCCATTTATTGCATTGTATTTGTAGTTCTAGTGACTCAGAATATCAAGTTTGTCTGAAAGCATTGTTGGATGTGTAGTTATTGTTTCTTTGTTTTTTTTAACTGAACTAGTTGTATGCTTGATTGATCATGTCTGCAGGTAGAAGAGACAACACTGCTGCTCTTACTAGTTCATGTCATAGTGATTTAGGTGTTTTCGTGGACGTTTGCCTGTTTTCTCTTTCTTTCCCTATATATGTACATATTTACTTTTTTCCCGTCAGGCTGGGTCATGTCAGTTGTGATTTCCACAATCAATTCAAAGAGACAAGAAATTATGATAGTAAATACCACAGGTGTGGCCAGCACCATCCTATTGTTGTTGGCATACCTCGGCGTAAATGCGAATCAAAATTCATAAGTGATTTGGACTGATTTTGAATGTTGCTCTAAGAAATGCAGTGTATTAGGACAAGATTGTGTGGTCACTCACATTCATGTGCAACTTCATCTTTCCAGAAGAATCTACTTTTTTCACCACCAGAAAATGACGATAGTTTTTTGCATTGTGGCAGCATGTTCTAGTATCTGATACATATTTAAGCAACTCGTATATCTGCTGGTAAAATATGTTCCCTTCATGAATTTATTTTTGGACGCGAAGTCAGCTTGTCGTTTGCAGTCTGCAAGTTATCATCTACACATGTGGTGTAGTTGACTGGCCTGGTCATGTTTCCTGTGATGAGTGTATGCATCATGAAACCTGCGGCTGGGCAGTTGTTTGGTAATTCAGGCATATAGTTATTCAGAAAACAAAGATACAGTGGGAAAACATAATGTTGGGTATACATCATCAGGCTATCATATTGGTTTATTCCAGACTGTTCAAGGGTCCACTAACGCGTGGACACTTTATGCAAAGTGTGTGACCTGGCATGTACTTCTGTCCTTTGAAAAATAATGAGAGTAGTGTCTGCCAGGAACATTGTGCTACTTTCTGTCAAAAGTGCTCTAGGATCAGAATAAGTTCGATGTGTAACATCGTTTTACAGTAGTCCTGTCCAGCCAATCAGAAGAATATCTTTTTGCCTTGGCGACTTGCCAGACTTTCATGGACTGCAGCCATTGGTTAAAACACAGAGCAGTGGCTTGCACATCATTTTATCATCATTCAAAATCTTTCCACTTGGCAGTCATCTTAAGCGGTCAGTAGCTCAAGACGCATTCTGAATCATGGGGTTGTTATTCTGTGAAGGAGGCGGCCACTGCTTACTTGGCTGTGGATCAGTCAGGGCATGCTGTTTCCCCTTTCGGCATTAGACCCCAGTCATTGTATACACTGGTTACATGGCAGACATTGAACTGTGGCCTCGTTTGCTGTTTGTTTTCTGCTGCTTCAGCGATTTGCTTATTTTTACTCAGTCCAAAGCCTGAATGTTTGTAGGTGAGTTTTGTTTCTTGTTTTTTTTTTTTTTGGTTTGGTTTTGTTGGAACTGTACTTCGAAAATGGATCGTTGTTACATTTTATGGTACTTTATGGTGTTTTTCATATGTTGTGTATGTCATCTTATTTCTGCTGTTAGCATGTATTTTTGCTATGTGTGATTGAGAAAGGAATAGAAGCCAAGCTTTGTTCACATTCATGATAGATATAGACACTGAAAGAGTTTGCAAAGTTTCATCTAGTTAAAAGACTTCATTTTGATGTAGCAATTTTAGTTGAAGTTATTCATAAGAGATAGTACATTTTAGCTACTACCACAGATTAGCATTTTGATTCCGTGTGACGTAAGGGTGTTATCATTCAAACTATTACTGCGACCTGCTTTACGTGACCACTGTACCTTGCTGTATGTGCAGCAGTGAGGGTATCTCACTGTGGGCATGGTAGTGGTAACCCTGAGTGTGACGGGGACTGTTTGGTTGTTGACCAGGAGTACAGAACAGCACCAGGACGCTATCCTGATGATGCCGATGGTGGTTCCACTCTACAGGTGGACACTGTAGTGTCACAGAGCTTCCCCATCTTTCCGCTGCTTTCCAGTTCTGTCACTTCATTCTGCAGCTGTGCCAGCACAGACTTCGCCCTCACTTCTAAACTGTCATTCTCTGATGTAGTCGTTTCACTGTCTCCCTTTCGCCCTCACTTCTAAACTGTCATTCTCTGATGTAGTCGTTTTCACTGTCTCCACTGCAAAGCCATCTCACTGTATCTGTGTCATCATAGGGGGTATGCCAGACTTGAGCAGCTGTCATTTTCTGATGTAGGCTTGTCACCAGTCTTTTCGCTGTTCTGAGTAGAAAGCCTTCGGTTTCTGCCTTAGCCGCATCACTGTCAACAGTCTACTTTTTCTTTCCTTCCTCCCTCCCTCATCCATTTAAAAAAAAAAAAGAAGATTATGACCTCTTTTTGTTGAGCCTGTTAGTGTTAAAGGAACTGAAATGCATTATTTTTCTCCTTTTTTTTTTTTTTTTTTTTTTTTTTGTGATTGATTGATATTAGATGTATGGAATATTGATTTGTACTCTCTTCTCTCTTATACCGGCTGGTTATGATTAAGTAGATGCTTCTCTTTCATGTATGCTAGAGGACACATCTGTCGTAGCGTCTATTAGAGATAGCGGATCTTTGTGCTTAAAACTTATCATTTTGACTTGATCTGTGAGTTGAGTCTGTGTCAGTCTGTGCAAGCAGACTTTGAAACAGTTGATTTGTGCATCTTCTGAACAAATGTTACTGGATTTGTTTGTAGCCAGTTCGGGTCGCCAGATTGCGAATATCACATGATCACATGAATGTGTGTGTGTTTTGGGATGGATGCAGCAGGCATTGTATGTTTGTTTCTTGCTTCCTTTGGAGTTGTAGCTTTCTTTCGTTCCTTATCATTCTTGTAGTATTCTCTATTCTTTCCTTTTGATCCATCTCTTTCAGTCTACACTTTTTTTTTTTTTTTTCTTTTTTTTTTTTTTTTAGAGATGTGGAATGTTCAGTTTTTTTTTTTTTTTTTTTTTTTTAGTTGATCAGTCTTATGATTAATGACTTGACGTGGTTTTTAATTTTAATGTTGGCTTTCGTGGTATTCATAGTTATATTTTTACCTTGCTGGCAGTCTGGTTGTTGCCGCAGTAGTCAGCTGGGTTATAAACATAATAACATGACTGGATTTTGTCTGTACTTAAGTTTTCATCCAAAATTTTGTCCCTTGCGACAACCAGTTTTTTTCGTTCCTCCAGATCCCTCTGTCTTCACCTATACAACTTTTCCTGCATTACTTCACTACCCTCACATTCCATTGATATTCTCATCTTCCCCAAATTCCCATGTTTCCTTCCAGGAATCATTCTTTAAATGCAGTGTTTTGAATATACCACTGATAAACTGCCTCATGTGTTCACATCAGACTATGCATGGATTATTATCCTTGTCATTGGGTGTGAAAGAAGTAGATCTACAGACAAGTAGTACAGCAGGCGAGCCATGTTACGCGTAATGGTATTTGGTCAGAGAAAGGTAATACGCTTACAGGTGTTTTCTGTGTGATGCTGTTGGTGAGTGTTGATACATACCTGTACATGCCCTTTCAGCATCGCAAAGACAAGAGCAAGCGAGCTTCTCTGATCGCTAGTCTTTGCCCTGGCCAGTCTCCTAGCAAGAAGGTTGGAGGACCACCACTTCCCTCATGATGTTGTCGTCTTTGGTCCTTGCTGTAGTGGTGGCTGTAGGCAGGCTACGTGTTGAGTTGCTTTGTCTGTGCTCACTTGTGCTTTTATAGGAGTCTGTATGTGAATGTGAAATCTTGTGTAGAGTGTGTGTCCAAGAATGCGAGTGTATGTTTGAGAATGAGAGTGTGTGTCTTGAGAATGAGAGTGTGTGTCTTGAGAATGAGAGTGTGTGTCTGGGAAGGAGAGTTAATCACTGGTCATTGTGCATCACTTTTATCACTTTTTTGTGTTGATGAATGCACTGTGATGGTTCACCTGTCATCATGATTTTTTTTTTTTTTTTTATCTGATTGAGGACAGGTATTGAGGACAAAATACCTTAGATAATCCTCCTTGTATCATTTACATGGGGGGGGGGGGGGGGGGGGGGGGGGGGTGTTGAAAGAGTTATTTTTGTTTGTTTTGTTTTTAAGAAGTTTCAGTGTGGATTCATTGATACTTCAGACAATAGAATTTGAATAGAATTTTTTTTTTTTTTTTTTTTAGCAATACAATTGCTGGGTCATATTTAAGACTGTCTTGGTATCTGGAATTGTAATGATTTTCTATTACATTTTTTACACAGGACAATCTTCAGAAGTAGGGGCAAATAAAGGGATGAACAGTTACAAGAAGGGAATGGCATTTTCAAGAAGACTGTAAATGAAACTCACGTGTGTAATGTTGCTCAAAGAATTACCATGTTCAAAAAGTAATCATTGATAATTTGTTAGCCGGTTTTGTTTCATATTTCGTATTAGCCACTGTTACATTAGATCACAGGACACCACCTGTGACAACAGAAGAGAACTGCTTGTGGACATTCACTTCTACACAGAATGTGAATTCTTCTGGTATGGAGTAAAATCTCACAGCAAATACCTTTCAGTTGAAATTCCATTCTTGTAAGGACTTAAAGGATTAGTGTGTGTATGTGTGTGTGTGTGTTCGCACATGTGTGTGTGTGTGTATGTTAGTTTGTATTTCAGCTTTGTTGCCGGTGTGTGTTCTAGATCTACCTCTTGGCAAAGACTCCCTCCCATTAATGAATTGATACATTGTTGTCCTAGACTATATTAGAGTGACCACCCTAAAAAGACGGTCTCCCACTGAACACTCATTTTCAGATATCTGGATTTTGTTATGGAGAGGTTCCACTGTAAATATCAAGGGCTCCCTTCCTATGAAATACAGTTGTTCTTTTTTTTTATACTCCTCTATAGAATTTGATAGGGTAGGAGGTCGTTTTTTTTTTTTTTTTTTTTTTTTTTTTTTTTTTTTTTTTTTTTTTTTGATGTGGATGTGGCTTTTTGTCTTAAAGCACAAAGTGTACTGGTAAGCAGCATATTCAGATCTGGCTTCTGACTTGCTGTCGAAAGGCCACGCTGAGTAACTTAATTTAGGAAAATGGTTTTGCTTTAAAATTCAGTATCATCATGGAGTGTCTTTGCTTGCAGATTAGTCATGTTTGGTAGGGAAAGGAGGTTGTTTAAGTAGAGGTATACCGAGAAAAGAGAGAGAGGGGAAAACCAAGGGAAATATTAATATGGGAATAGAAATTATGTTAAAATTGCAAAGGCTTAATAGGAAGCTGACTCATTTTGCCCTAGAGATTTTCATTGTTGGTCTTGATGCAGAGTCACCATATTATTGGTCGTTGATGGCTGTTGCTCTTCCTTTTAGTCCCAACATGAGACCACTTCCTCCCTTGATATCCTCTACAAGATGATGGATGGTATGGGGATTGCCATGCAGTCGCTGTGTTAGTGATCCTGTTTGCGTCACTTCAGACTGTCTAGGTATGATCCACTTGGTAGAGTTACTTTCCAACCAAGTACGTTCGATGATTCTTTTTCTTAGGCATTAGATCCAAAGCAGCACAGTCATGTGAGCTTGTGCAGATGGATGTTGAACACTACTTCATGCTAGTGTAAACTTCCTGTTCTGCCATCCACCTTTTGGAAGTAGGATCTTGGAGCTGATCAGTCTCATAGAGTAGTGATCTCCAAGTGTTTATATATGTATAGCCACTGTAGAACCACCACTCCAAGTTACATTTTCCGATGATATCAGCATACCATCGATTGAAACCATCTGATATTGTGAAGACTTTGTAATAGATCCTCCACAGTTTCCAGTTGTAATTTTCTGAATGTGTTCATACTGTTTCAGACTTCACCTGTATGTAGTTTCTGATTTCAGTATCTGATGTACCTGTTTGTAGCTTGTGTCAAACCTTGTATGTGATTTAAGTTGAATGATCATGTAAACTGTTGCAGTTGTGATGCTGTTCTAGAAAATTTATTTTGTTGACATTGTAGTATCGATGTATCTGGAATGTCTACGGATTTGTCATCATCTCACTTTGATGTGTCTTATACAGCACTTTCTTTTTGTTTCGTTTAACTGACCAGTTTCCCACCGAGTTTTGTGCTGCAGGCTATGGTTTGAAAATTCATGTGTGTGTGTGTAAGTGTGCAAATGATTGAGTGGTTTATTAGTTTTTGTTGTAATCCACATTTCAAATATTAGAAAATTATGAAACATATGAATGGCATTATAATTATTTCATTGTCAGTTGTTCTGATGTTTCTGGTCATTAATGCAGTTTGTGTGTGTGTTTTTTTTTTGTTTGTTTTTTGTATAAATGTCATTTTATGAAGGAAAAAAAAAGCAGAATAGAAATATATGAGTACATCAGGGTCAGTGTGGTTAGTTCCTACATGAGATGCACTGTAGTTCTGAACTGTTGCTTTGTCATGCCGAATTAGTCATCAGTATCAGAAAACAGGATAAATCTGTTGTGATAAGCTGGTTGATTGCTCAGACATTTTCTTGTTTGTTCAGAGATGTACAAAAATATACTTCATCAAATATTGGTTTTATTTGTTTGTTCAGTTAAAAGCGAGGGAAGAGGTGGTGACCACTGTATCGGTTTGCTGCAGTGCATCAATATGAATATTGATGATATTTTTGTTTTCAGTTTGAGCTTTTTCATAGGTGAGCAGAAAAGATTCATTAAACATTAAATTGGCCAAGTTTAAAAGATAATGTGGATTTAAAAAAAAAAAAACTTCAGAAAATTTTCGATGGAAAAAATCAGGACACCAAGATTGGCTGACTGCAGACCAGAATGCCCTAAGCAACTTTTTTTTTTTATTGATGTAAATCAGAGGCCTTCACAAACACATTGAGCAAAATTATCTCTGTTTATGTATTGTTTGTTATGGTTGATTTCATATATTGTTAACTGAAGAAAAAAAAAATTTAAATAGAATTCGGTGGAAGCTCATCAGGCCTCAAGATCAGTGATCAATAAATGTAGTTTGCATAGCGTTGTTACCTACATGTTGCAGTGATTTCTCTTTTCTCATTACATGACTCTTGATTTTATGTATGAAAAGAGAGAGAGAGAGATAGAAATGGGCAGGTGGCAGAAAGAAAAAGTTGTCATCTGTCATGTTGGTTACTTTCTAGGATGTTCGAAAGTCATCTGTCTCCTCTGAGAGGAGAGATGCTGCAGAAGCTTCCGGCAAACCAGCAGCCGCTGTTCCTGGAACTGAGCAGACTGCGGTAGGAGTTGTATGATGTTGGCACGCTGTCAGTCAGTGTCACAGTTCTTTGGTGCTGTTGTATGATTTTGGCACTGTGGTGCTGTCATTTTGCTGCTGTTGTATGATTTTGGCACTGTGTCAGTCATTTTGGTGCTGTTGTATGACTTTGGGAGTGTGTCAGTCATGTTGGTGCTGTTGTATGATTTTGGCACTGTGTCAGTCATTTTGGGTGCTGTTGTATGACTTTGGCACTGTGTTGCTGTCATTTTTGTGCCGTTGTATGACTTTGGTACTGTGTTGCTGTCATTTTGGTGCTGTTGTATGACTTTGGCACTGTGTTGCTGTCATTTTGGTGCTGTTGTATGACTTGGCACTGTGTTGCAGTCATTTTGATGGTGTTGTATGACTTTGGCACTGTGTTGCAGTCATTTTGATGGTGTTGTATGACTTTGGCGCTGCGTTGCACTCATTTTGGTGCTGTTGTATGATTTTGGCACTGTGTCAGTCATTTTGGTGCTGTTGTATGATTTTGGCACTGTGTCAGTCATTTTGGTGCTGTTGTATGACTTTGGCACTGTGTGTCAGTCATTTTGGTGCTGTTGTATGACTTTGGCACTGTGTCAGTCATTTTGGTGCTGTTGTATAACTTTGGCACTGCATTGCAGTCATTTTGATGGTGGTGTACAATTTTGGCATATTGTCAGTTGGTATCAGTCTTCTTGGTGCTGTTGTATGATCTGGCATGTTAGCTGGTGTTACTATCTTTTTGTTGCTGCTGTATGATTTTGGTTTCTGTGCCAATCTTTTTGGTGCAGTTGTTTGCATAAACAAAGAAAATCGGGGTGTTGTGGCAGTCCTCTGGTGTATGATAACTGGATGTTTTGCTGACACACTGTTGTGACAACATGGAGTATTCTGCTTGCATGGGTATGATCTGCCCTTTTTCTGTTCACATTGTGTCATTGACATTTGTCCTTGTAAAGATTACTGGCCATACGCAGTGCTTTGTGTATTGACGGAGAATGTATTTATTGTTTTGTTCCAGCATTGAGGGTGACATTTTGAACAGAGATTATATGAGTTTGAACAGTGGCAAAGCAGAGATTGCCGGTTTGTCACTGTCAGCAAGTTAAAAAAAAAATTAAGCAGATCTTAAGTGTATAGAAAAAGCATACGTGCTAGCCACAGATAAGATAGTTTGCCCGTGCTAGCAGTTTTCTTGGTGTTTGTTTTGTGTCATTTTGTTTTTTCTAAACACATGAGTAAGTAGTTCCGATGGCAGTATCTAGTTGAATAACAACTTTAAATTGATTGGAAAGAGGAAATGCTTTTTCAGACTCTACAAAGTTAGATTATTTAATTCCAAGGGAATATCAGGCTTCATACAGTGTGCACCATCCATATCATAAGGAAAACAAAACAGACTAAACATTATAAACGAATCTGCGTAACAAGGTATGATTTTTTACAAACATGACTTGTTCAGATTATACAAATAACAGACACAAGAAAACATAATAGTACTCCCTGTACAACTGTCAGCCTGATGAATATATCTTTTTCAGATGTTACAAACAACAAAAATAGAAAATGGACAAAGTGCTCTTTAGATACCACTCAGCATGATTGACTGAGAGTTTAACCACTTCATGAGCGCAGAATGACCGTTCTGCAGTGCCATTAATTTAACTTTTTTTTTCTTTTTTTTTTTTTAAGTAGTTTTCTTATTGTGATGATTTGTGATTGTTGTTTATTACCTCCCTCACCCCTCTTTTTTTTTTTTCAAATCAACTAGGAATGATGAATCACGTGGAATGGCTTAGTTTTATCCCTTTTTTGTTTTTTTTTTGGTTTGTTTGTTTTGTTTTTTGTTTTTTTGCGTCATCAAAACTTGATGAATTTCAAGTGATGTTATACTGTAGAATTGTTGACATGTTAGCCGTCAAGTCATAAGATTTTTGTGTGTTCGTTTCGTTTCCTTTCTTCTTCAGTTGATGTCAGGTGACATGTCTTGTCACATCGGTGGACATTGTGATTAAGCTTGCATTATGTGTGTGAATATTGTCACAGTAGGTTACTGACTTCATTTGCAGCCATGCACCTTGCATCCCAGATGTTTCCTTTGTAGATACGGCAGCAGACCCGTCGCGTGTGAAATAGTGTGCCTAAAAACTGTAATAAGTAGACTTCATCGAGGTATTTCGGACATTGTATGGTTGATGTCTTTTGCATCTTCTTATACATTTGTGTTCATGTACAGATTCCTCACCCACTTTAGATGGCCTAGTTGATGTCTTTTGCACTTTATTGTACATTCATGTTTATGTATATATTCCCCATCGTTTGTATCCGTCTCTGCACAGCTTGTTCTCTCTCAACAGCAGGTGCAATGAGCCAGTAAAACATTGTTAAAAAGTGTCTGTACTGTAGGAAATCAAGCTGTCGGCTCCCTGTAACTAGTCTGAATTGGACAGGGTTCCCCTCCCTCTTCCCCACCATTCATTGGGAGGGAAAGGGAGATGCAGGGGGAGATGCAGTGGGAGGTGGGTGCTGAGAAAGGGGAGGGCCACTGGTGATGTTTTGTTTGTCTCTGTTGTGTAACACTTTGTGATACTCCTAGCAGAACTAGCTGGCAAGATTTGCAGTGCAGTGACTGTCAGACAGAAGGTGTTAAACCCTTGCCACACGATGCAAGTCAGTGCAGTTACTGCCCAACAAAGTTTTAAACCCATGTCGTGCTGTACAAGTCTCTCGCTACAGTACAAGAAACAAAACTGATCCTGTGTTCAGTCTTTCATTTGTCATACCATTTTGTGATCATGCCAGTAACTTTGCAAAACTTTGATCTTGCACTCAGTCTTTCATTTGTCATACCATTTTGTGATCATGCCAGTAACTTTGCAAAACTTTTGATCTTGCACTCTCAGTCTTTCATTTGTCATACCATTTTGTGATCATGCCAGTAACTTTGCAAAACTTTGATCTTGTGCTCAGTCTTTTCATTTGTCATACCATTTTTTGGTCACACCAGTGACATTGCATGAGAGCAGTATGCAAACCAACAGGTCACATGACTCAGACACAGAACTGAGTCAGCAGTTTACTCCATATTGTTGATTTAGAGCAAGCTGGAGGTGGCTTGAGTGTTTTACTTCACTGAGGAATACTGAATTACAATTAAAATCATGTTTGACAGAAAATCAGGCAGCCGGGGACAAATTCTATATCTTGACTGCTACTGTTTGAAGAAGATCAACATTAAAAGAAAAGAAAAATCATGCCTGGAAAGGATGGTAGTTTGTGGAGCACGTGACCTGCTCCTTCGCACTGTTTGGATAATCACATTCTCTGTGCGAAAACTGGGTGAGCACTTGCTTTTGATCTTGCTTACAAAAAGCTTTCAAAAAGCGAGCATGAGAGCGAGCACAATGGCGAAGACTCGTCTAGTGTGACATGGGCTCCTGCGTTATTACTTTATGAAGTGTCGAGAGGAGTCATTTTGTGGGAATATGGCAGGCTTTTTACATGTGTTCCATTACTGGTGGGTTGCACAGGGGCTAGCCAGTATTGAGATAGAGATATCTTAGCAAACCAGTGTCTAGTCATTTTCATTGGCTAAGAGAATGATTGATTGGTCAACTTTTTTATCATCTCCCCTCCACATTGGCTGCAGCTCTCTGAAGGATGAAATGTAGCATGATGAATGTATATATACAACCTTTGTGTGGTAGATTGCAGTGTTTGTATATTTGCTTCCATTAGTACTAGTGAGTTTATCTGAGTTGTTTTACCTATGATGGCTGGTTTCTGTGGTACATGTTATGTCGTTGATAGATCACTTTGCCTCCCTTTGCTTTTTCCACTTCTCATCTTTTTTCGTATGTGCATTATTGCTTCTTCTGAAGATATGAATGTATTTGATTCTCTTTTGTCTCTCTGTTGTCTTTCGTTTCTTTGGAATTAACATGACATCATCACATCGGCACATATGTAGGACTGCTGCAGTCTTTTTGTCATAAGTGATTGTGAGAGAAACACATAAATTCATGTCCATTATTCACCTTCGGTTTAACTTGCGTTTTCAAGTGAATGTTTTAGTGGTCGGCAGTTTTTACCTTTATGTTGAGAACTGATTTAGGTGACTGAAGAGAAGCATATCATATCCTTTGATTTCTATTACTCTTGATGTTTGTATGTGTTTAAAAAAAAAGAAAAAAAATCAAGCATGCATAGAATCAATATTTAAAATGATTAACAAGATCTATTCAATCTTAAAAGTACATTATGGATGTGATGTAAAATTTCGCAAGCATCAGCGAATTACAAGGAACATATGAAAATAGTGACAGGAAATGTGATTAAAGTGAAGTCTGCCATTTATCTCTTAATGTTCTTGATCGGAGTAAATTTTGTACCCTTTGTGTATATATACTACATTTACAGTTGGAAGACTACAGCATCCCCCCCCCCCCCCCCCCCCCCCCCCCCCCCCCCCCCCCCCCCCCCCCCCCCCCCCCTCCTCTCTCCAGGTATGACATGACTAGTATGTGAACATGTCATTTGATGTGAGGTGTTTTGATTGGTTCGAGCCAGTGAGGTCAGCTGGCCATAGACAAGGAAAGGTAACTCTTCACTTGTTCAGGATGGTGACAGATAAAAGACCTCAGTTTGCAGTGGCAGATCACTAGGCAGTGCTGAGACTTCAGAGGCTGGAGTAGACATGCAAAGCAGTAGACTTCATTGGAAAATTTCCCCTTTTATACTGGCAGAGTCAGTGATCTGCATTTTTAGTGTGTGTGTGTTTTATATATATTACACACACACACACACACACATACACACACACACCACATACACACACACACACACACACACACACACACACACACACACACATATATATATATATATATATATATATACACACACATACATATATATATATATATATACATATATATATATATATATATATATATATATATATATATATATATATATACACACACACACACACACACACATAAGATTAGAGACAGCGTAATTTTGCCTCCATTTGAGTGATTTTGAGTTAAAAGATGAGCAGTATGTTTTATTACTGTGCTTCTGACTATACATATCTCATGCAACCTACTGCTGTTTTTATACCACACATTAGAGGTTTTAGGGAAAGTGACAAAATAGATCTGCTTGGGTATGCTGTTTTAAACAATATAACTGATGTGTTGTGTGGCCATGGGAAACTGGTAGGAATTGACAGTGGCAGAATATCATAATCTTACAGTCATTTCAGAGTGACTAAGGGTGTATATCTTAACCTTGCGGTCATTTCAAATTGACTGTGGATGCATACCTTAACCTTGCAGTCATTTCAAATTGACTGTGGATGCATACCTTAACCTTGCAGTCATTTCAAATTGACTGGCTCACACAGTGTGAGCTCATCTCGGGACAGTTGTGAAGAGTTGTCACCCTTTTTTTTCTTTCTGTTTAAGTTGATGTAGGAAATTGGTTGTGGGTAACCGTGGTGTGAAGTCTGTAAGGGATGAGGTACCAGTGTTTGGGGGAAGTGGTGACTGTGTGTGGGAACTGTTTCAGGGCTCCATGTACCCCAGCTTTGGTCCTGGACTGCTCACTGATGGCGGAGACATGTCGGGTGTGGTGGGTGAGGAGACCTGGATTGACAACAAGCTGAAGTTCGAACCTATTGTACCTCCCAAAAAGGTCAGGGTTCTGTGTGAATTGCCGAAATGCTTTGTAATATGGTTGTTAACATATAATACTCAACCATGTCAAACCGTAACAAACTTGATGTTTCAGACTTGGTTAACAAGTATACAAGAAAAAGTAGAAACATTGTTAAAAACTCTGTTGTTAAATGCTTGGTTTGATTTTATGTCTGTCATTCATTCATTGGGAAAAAGAGCATTTCTAAATGTTCAATAGAAGTGGACTCTTCGTTGGGTGCTTTTGATGTCAGCACTCGGTGTGGATCTAGCGAAGGGAAGTCTGCCAGACTGAGTTGCTATCTGTGAAGATATGAGAAATCTCGCTTTGTTTTGCAGGTGTACATAAACATCTTTTTGTTTATGTTTCTCTTCCATGCTTTGTTTAAAGAAACTGATCAGTAGTTTTGTATGCATCTTCCACTTTGAAACAAAGATATAAAAAAAAAGTCAAAATGTTCTAATTTGTGACTTGTCAAGGTACAAACAGAGGGTGAAGGTGTGAGAGTTGACTGTTGTGGTGTGTTGGGCCTGCAGGAGACCAAGGACTCGCTGAAGTCGGTTCATGGCATTGACCACACCATGCCCTACTTCTCCCGGACGCAACCAGCACTGTGGGACGTCCCGGCAAAGGTGGTCCGCCCATCCCTCCCAAGATCAACTCTTTCGACGACTCCTATGACAGAACGGATGTGGTGAGTGGAATTAGCATTGGATTTTTGTTTGTTTTCAATGTTTGCTGTTTGTGCCACACTGTACTTGTTGATCCATACGGTTGCACCCTAATAGTTCCAAACTGAAGCGTTTTATGATGATGGTGTTCTGATCAAAGATGGCAAATTCTGATGCTAAGAAAAAAGGACAGAAAAATGAAGCATGCTGCGGCTGGAACAAGTCTATCAACCAAGTTTCATTGATGGACGTTGTTGTAAAAGGCAAATGGTATAAATATCAACTTCAACTGCCCGCTACGAATCATGCTTAGTTACTGAAAAATGGTTTAACAGTCAGTTGATCACAAACAGAGTCATAGAACAGTTGATATATTACTCACCAGTCTTTTTTTTTTCTAGACCAGGCACAAGGAGTTTCACTCACTTTTTTTTACACATTTTATTTCAACTTGTTGAAGTAATCAGCTGGCACTGCTTTGTCAAAACAAGGGACAGAACATATGTACACATCAATGGTTGCCTGACAAAGGACACATTTATATGACTTTTTGTGCTGTCTTTATGACTGCATATGCTATTCACATGACTGCTTGTGCTGTTCGTCTGATTTCTTGTACCATTTATATGTCTTGTGACTTCTTGTGCTACTGATATGAGTTCTTGTGCTGTTTACCTGATTTCTTGTACAGTTTATATGACTTCTTGTGCTGTTTATATTATTTCTTATACAGTTTATATGACTGCTTGTGCTGTGTATACATCTTGTGCAGTTTATGTGACTTCTTATGCAGTTTATATAATTTCTTGTGCTGTTTGTAGGACTTCTTGTGCTATTCATACAACTTCTTTTGCTTTACGACTTCATATGCTATTTATACAACTTCTTGTGCAGTTTTTAGGTCTTCCTGTATGGTTTATATGACTTCATGTGCTGTTTATATGACTTGTTATGCTGTTTGTACGACTGAGCAGTTGCATGGCATTGTGGGTAGTCATGCAGTAGGATTACCGAGATGTGATGATGTGATTGCAGTACAAGAACAGCAAGGATGGCATCCAGGAAACCCGTGTCAGCACAAAATGGTGCTGTCCTCGGCAGATGATGAAGACTTCGACTACGATGCTGTGAGTAGTGGGCCGTTGTCCACCTCTGTGTGTTGTGTGTGAGTGTGTATTTGTGCGTGCGTGCATGTGTGTGTGTGTATGTGTGTGTGTGTGTACATGCATGCATGCGTGTGTGTGTGTGCATGCATTTGATTGTAAAAGCTGTCTGCAGAGGTCAGCACTTGCCATCATTAAATAATTGCTCGTTCAGATTAGAGATTGGCTGTCTAATACTTGCTCCAGAATCGTGCCTTTCACTGATTGAGTCTGGCATCTTGAATTACAGCCCCTCCAATGATGCCACCTTTCATTTTTTCCTATCTCATCCTCTCTCTATCGTAACCAATACTCTGCTGCCACAGTGTGAGTACAGACCATGGCAATGTAGGTTTTGCTTTAGTGTGCATTTGACACTGACTTCAGTCATTTTCCCTCTCTCTTTCAGGCCCTTGCGGACGCAATCCGTTCAGTGACTGAGTTCAACCCTGACATGTCTGTGGAACGAATTGAATGTGTTCAGCAAATTGAAGATGCGAGGGACAAATAAGGTCAGTGTGTTTTCGTATAAAAAAATCGTACTTTTTTTTTTTTTTTTTTTTTTGGTCATCAGATACCTTCATTGTATGAATGATGTTTAAAACCACTAGTGTGTGATCATGGATGTACAAGGACATGCAGAGAGTACTGTGTGATTGACTTCTAACAATGTGAAACAAGATTGTTACCAAGTTATGTAGGGTGTGAATATGAAAGTGCACTAGGCTGGCTCGGTGAACGAAAGTAAGGGAGAAAATGTAAGGGAGAGTGGGAGGGTAATTTCAGACAACATGAAAAAAAACTGTAGTCGGATTTGGGGATCGGAGGGGAGGGGGAGAGAAAACTTTGTAAGATATTTTTTTGGGAAAAAGTCATAGTGGGTGAACTAAAAAAAAAGGAGAGTATTGTAATTAAAAAGATATAGGAAGATAAGAAGTTATGTGGAAAAAACCTGTACCTGTAGATGTTAATTTAGATTTTTAGAAAAAAGGATTCTGAGATACGTTTATGGAAAAAAAAGTGTAGGAATATTATTTGGAGGGGAAAAAAAATAAGATGAATTGTTTAGGCAACAGCATAGACACTTTTTTTTCGGTAATTGCCCTGTTACATCAAGTGCTCTTGCTTTATTAAGGGACAGTTGACGAGAAAGAAAGATGATAAAAAATCGACCATCGAGAAGCATTTACATGCAACTGAGGAGCTTTTTTTTTCTGATTGCGCCAGAGTTCTCATGTGGGTTTATAACTGCCATGTTGGAATCAAAGGCTTCCAAAGGCACCGAATGGGGATGGGCCGAGATTGAATTTGTAGTGTGTCTTTGCAAGTATTATGTTAAAAGAAAACAGAAAAAGAAACCTTTCGAGATTTAACTTTATAGTATGTCTGTGCAAGTAATATAATAAAAAACAGAAAAAAAACCTTGCGAGATTGAATTTATAGTGTATTTATGCAAGTATTATGTTAAAAGAAAACAGAAAAAGAAATCTTGCAAGATTGAATTTGTAGTGTATTGCATATGAATTTGTAGTGTATCTATGCAAGTATTATGTTAAAGAAAACAGAGAAAAGAAACCTTACTGGCAGCTGAGCAACACATTACTACTGCTTGCTTTGATATTATGCTACTGTGATTGACTGAAAATTTGCTGAGCATTTTCAGATTGGTGCAGAATGACCTCTCACATACTTTAGTGACTTATCATGGGAATGTTATACTGTGAACACATACACTTAGCCTATGGAAAGCATATTTGATTTAGAAAAAATATATCTTATTCTTGATGGAATGATAATGCTGTGTGCCCTGTCCCATTGTGTTCACCATTCAATCCATTAGGTGGTTATTGATTTCTGGAGTCTTTGCTGTTCTTTGGATTGATGTGTAGTTTGGTGTGTATGTTGCAGGTGGAGGTAACGATGCTCATAGAACGATTGGCTCCCAGTTATCTTCCCCCCCCCCCCCCCCCCCCCCCCCCCCCCCCCCCACTCCCCCCTCCCCCTTCGTGTAGGTGGCCACCGTCATCATCAGCATCAAGTCTGGTTCCCCGAGGATCTCCATCGATGCCTCCAGCATGGGTCGGTTCATAGCATCTCCATCACTGTGAATAGTCCACGCAGTTTGTGCAAGGCCTGAGGAATACAATGTACTGAGGATCATCATCAGTCCTCCAGGCATGGGTCACTGAACTGCAGTGTCATCATTGTCAGTAGTCAGGCAGTTTGAGCAAGGTCTGAGAAATACACCATTGTGCAGAGGATGGTCATTGATGCCTTCTGAACTGGTCACAGCGTTGCATCTTGATCATTGTGGATGGTCCATTCAGTGTGTAAGAGGTCCGAGAATTGTAATGATATATCGAGATAACCCCACTTCAGTAACATCCAGTCAGGAGATGTCCATGGCATATGTGTGTGTGTGTGTGTGTGTGTGTGTGTTTAGTGTTGGGTTATTTCCGTCTGATTGAACAGCAGATCGGGGGGGGTAGAGTAAACCTTTAACATGATGCTGACAGACCTGAAATTGAACAGATGATAAACAAGGGCATTAGCCTTTATTTCTGCGATGAAATTGTTTAAGGGGCATGACTCTGATTCTGTCTATAGTACCCATTCACATAGCAGTGTTAACAAGGAAAATACAGTACAAACAAGGAAACTGCTCTGAGATTATGCCCTGTATCTATAAACATTGCTTACAGTTTTACGTCCTGTCTGTAAGTTTCACAATTCTTGAGTCGGTGGATAGCTTCACAGGTGCATTTTTAGTACACAGTGCTTGGTTCTGTTTGTATATTTTCACTCTGTCTGTAGCCTCTTTCTCTCGCTCACATTCACGTGTATACACACAGACAGACACACACACGCAGACACACACACGCAGAGATTTGTTGCCTTGATGAATTGAAGTTGTAATGGGAGATCACTTAAGACCCTTTCTCTGCCTCCAGGTCATGCTGTGATGTGCTGACTAAAATTTCAAAAAATGAACAATACAAATTCATGCAGGAAAGCTTGTAGGAGGAGTTGGAGGGAAAGCAACTCAGTGGACAGACTTGAATAACTCCTTTAATGACTTTGGCATTATGGGAAAGATATTGGGTCAAATTTTGTCTGCCAACAAAAGGGGTTGAGTGGGTATTGTGCTACTGAAGTTGCAGATTTGCAAGTCACCACAGGGAAAGCTGGTGTGAAGAATTGAACGGGAAGCAACTCAGTAGACAAAGTGGATTGATTAACTCCCTTAATGACTTGGTAGTTCAGAGAGACTTGGTCAAATTTTGCCTGCCAGCAAGAGGGTTGAATGGATGCCGTGCTACTGAAGTTGCTGAACTGGAAATTGCAATGGGGAATGATCACCATTATAACTTCCAGCTGCCTAGCTTTGTTGTAACTGTGCCACTGTTGAGTTCTATGAGTGTTGCAAGCAGTTTTATATTGTGTCTATATTTCTATGGATTTTAACTTTTCCTATCCATTTTTATGAAGTTCAATTGTGGAAATTAAAAAAAACAGTAATACGCAAGCTTTTATCTGTAACTGGATGTAGTTTTTAATTCTTGTACATATGTTCACTTGTTAATTCATGTAAAGGTTTGTAACATTCTTGATCATGTGGGGGACCAGTTTTAGTACCATTATTGTGCACATGGCATGGTAGCGAGAAGTGAATGTTAAAGTTTTGAGCTGTACTTACTTTGTATTGTGTTTGTTTGTATGTGTGTGTGTGAGTGAGTGAGTATTCACGCTGTCATCTCTTTCTGGTGAGCATGTGTAAGAATGAAGAGCAGTGAACCTGAACAGGTGAAAAAACATGCTGGTGTCAATACCTTGCAGTCTTTTCACCAGCTGACTGCTGACCCTTGTGTGGCTATGAGTACATGAGGCAATGAATTCTGAATGTGTGTGTGTGTGTGCAAAAGTATGTCTGAAAACAAGCATACAAATTTAAACATAAACAGTTATACCATTTACAGAGAAATTGGTTTATTTTTACTTGATCATGTTTAACGAAGCCGGTTGTTTTTACCTTGAAAAGTTGTTGTGTTGCCTTTGAACAAGTTGCTTTGTGGTAGTCTAGGGTGCTGGTTTGTTGTTACATTGCATTGCTTCAGAATGTGTGTTGATATTGAAAACAGCATTTTGCTTGAAATTTGGGCAGTGATCATGGAAGTTGAAATGGAGCTGAAGGAATCCACATTAAAAACTGAACAGGAAAACAGTGAGGTTTGACTCCAACACAAGACTTAAGGCCATTGATCTGACCATCTTCTGGCGCACACATCACTGAGCTTCCACAGCCTTTCTGTGTGAGAGATTTACAGATTTGCTGTTGGATATTTAAATGATCCGTGCCAAAGATTTTTTTTTTTTTTAATCATTCTCAGTATCTTGATCCTGTTTTTTTTTTTTTTTTTCTGAATTACGTGGGCACATGTGCTGATAAGAAAGAAAAAGAAGAACTGTCAGCAGATGTGCTAAGATAAAGTTTTACTGTAGCCAAGCAGGAGACTCATGAAGTTCTTGATAACTCTTTGAAAATAGAAATAGGCTTTTGATAGAGCGCACCGTTTTGGTTCAAAACAGGGAAAGAAATCTGACGAAGAACCAGCACAGTGAAGAAGGATTGTGGTCGTAGATAAGGCTTGGAATCCAGTAGTCCAACAGCCTGTAGGGGCAATAAAATATTAGAAGTCCACTGTATCTGGGCAAGTCATGACGGAAGGCATTGCCCATCTTTCTTTCTTCCGCCACCTTTTACCTTCCCTGAACTGAGCCAGGTACTCGGTCACAGCTGTGTGGACAGACTTTATTTCCTCAAGGAAATGTCACTGCATGCAGATTGCTGGACTTGAAGTTTTCAAATTAAAAAGAAAAGTGTAACCCCGCAAGAGGTCAAACTCATGATCATCAATTCTGGAGGCAAACACCTTCCCTTTAGACTGTGGGCCCCCATAACACATAATCTGCAAAAAGGAATGTTTTGACAATTACTTTTGCGAAATAGTTGTTCAAACAAATGCTTCATTCTTTCTTACATGGATATGCCCTGGTTAATTTGGAGTCTTCATTTAAAAAAAAAAAAAAACCCACCAGTAAACCCTAGAAGGGAACTAAATCCAACCTCTCAATAGCGCATCAATTCTCATGGCTGATCTCTGTTGTCCTGTATGACACTTCAATTTAAACATTTCTACTCCAGTCAGCTTCTTGTCCTCAGTGAGGCTTTATGCTCCATATCCTTTCTCAATCATGTCTGATACGCAGACATTCCCATCGCTCAGTGGTGATTGTATTTCGTCTGCTAAATGCAGAGTTTTCGACTTTTCCTCTTGTGTGTTTTCAACTTCATCATCAATTCTGGCAACTCAGATTATCCAGTGTAAATGTAAATATGATTTATACAGGAGAGAAGTGCTTTTGAGCGTCTCACCATACCTGTTGTTGGTGTTTCTTATCCGAGTTATGTGACGCTTGTTACCGGTGGCAAAGTTTTTGATGGTGTCAAGTTATTGAATATGACCTCAGCATTAAGTTTATGATGTCTGCAACAACCAGTTTTTAACTCCCGGCATGCTCATTTTCACACACTGAGATCTTTCCAAGGAGACTAAAAGAAAAAAGCTGACTTGTTGGTGTTACACTCCCAAATTCTGAATATGCTGCGACAAATATGTACATTTTAGACTGTTCTCTGTGTATATTATAGATTGCATATGAGTTTTACTTCATAGATGTTTTATTCATATTACAAATCTTTGGCGAGATGGTGTAATGATTTGGAGCAGAAAGTGGCATATACTTCCTTTTTACAGAAACGACACACATAATTATGGACAGTTAACGGAGATTGAGAACTTATCCTGATGTTGACATAGTTAAAAAAAATTTGTGCTTCAAGACGTCATATTGGCAAGACTATTGGCCAAGTGAGGAAGATGCCCGAGTATTAGTGTTGGATGTCAGATTGTGGATCTCCATGTCAGATGTGACACTGTTGGCATCAGTGCTTGGTCATGTTTAAGGTTAACAGATTGGATTTAAGTCATTTCAGATTGTTTGCCATCTTGAGACTTCATATTAATTCAACCATGACTGCCCAAATTTCATGCTTTTGATGAAGTTCTGTTTTTTGTGAACATTCCACTTTTCTTTTTTTTCTTCATTTTCATGTTTATGAAATCTATTATTTTTAATGAGTTAAATTTAAGAGTTGTATTCAATGATGGTTATTGATTAAGAGTTGTGTTGAGAGATGGTTATTGATTTGTTGGAGAAAAAAAATGGAATGGCTGCTGAAATCATTTTCGTGATGCCAACGTCAAGCAGGCGTATGGATGTATCGCCACTTCATCAAACTTCTGTTACTGCAGGTCCTCTGCTTGTCAAAGTATAATCCGCAGACTATTCTTGTCAGCTCTGTCATGTATTTTTATTTTTCCACTGATACTGCGCAGCTGGATAGGTTGTAGTCTATTCTTGATGGGTTGTATTTGTAAGTGATGGCAAACTTATGCTAAAACTAGTTCAGTTGTCGGATAGATGTACATGTAACTAAAACAGCTGTAAATTAAAACAGCTGTAAATAAACATATACGCTGTTGGCGCAAATCGTTCTGTCAGTTGCCATTTTTTACGTATTGTGTTTGTTTTCTCTTTGTTACATAGTCCTCTTACCCTACTGTGTTTGATTTATATCCCTCTGCATGTGTGTTTCTCTGTCTGCTAGTGCTAATGTGTAAAAATGGCTTTACTGCAGGATCAAATTTATAACTGTTGATAAATATGCTTTGTTCAACAAGATGTATGAAATTAAAGATTTTATTTATCCGCTGCTGTTTTGCACAGTATATTTAACAGATGAAGGTAATACTACTTGTTGGTACTTCACTGGGGCATGTGTCTTATTTTGGTTTTGCTCAGCTGTTGGAACGGTGTTATAAATTATGTGGTTTCCACAGTTCTGATTTTCCAATTGTGAACAGCTTTCACCTGTCAGAATCTGCTGTCCTTGATTGGAAAGGATTTCAAGTTTAGCACAAAAGTCACATGGCAGTTTGGGATGGGTCGAAAGAAACGCAAGAAAATGAGACTGGACAGGGACTTTAAAAAGAAAAAAAAAGAAAAATGTAGGGGGAGGGGGGGGAGTAAAAAATCGGGCAGTACATTTCCTGAAACACAGATTGATTGGAAATTTGGATTGGTGACAGAGTCAGTTTGCCAGTTTAGGTGTGTAATAAATTTCCGTTCTAATTCTCTGGAAAATATGTGTAACTCATTTTCAAGACAAGCTCTGGAAATATGAGGATGGGTCTGTTGGTTTCCGATGTCATTCGGCCCATGTTTGTCCTCCTCCAGAAACACTGCTAACTTGTGTGCGGAGACAAGACATAGTCACCGTGTCCCACTTTGTGAACAGAGCATAATGAACGCTTCAGATTGATTTGCATGCTGTCAAAGCTTGTCGCTCACCGTCATTGTGCATCTTGATTCTGTTAAGTTGATTGTACTTTGTATTGATTAGTAAGGTGCTGCTTGACTGTTGGGCTTTTTTTTCTTTTTTTTTTTTTTTTTTTTTTTTAACTGATGTCTGTGCCTCTACCCTTCAGTGTCTCTTTAGTGCAAGGGTCAGAATTGTTTGAGCAGGTCTTCGAATTTCATATAGTCACAGTACCAATTCCTTTTATCTGCCATAAGTTTGTATAGATGTCACAAGGCACATACTACTGTCCTTTGTCTTTGGTGGATTGATACATGAAACTCATCTGTTAGTTAAGTCATTGAATGGAAATCTAATCAGTTCTCATGAGAACAGACAGACTCCCGGAGCTTAGTTGCTGAAGGCTGCCAACATCTCTGAGTGTGGCAATGTTGACATCTGGAAGATGGCTGTTCACCATTTCTCTTCTGTCAGAGTCCTACACAGTCTCTTAACATTATTATTCGTTAAATTCCATGAAAGATGTATAGTTTCTTAACTGTTCACTGATGATGTGTTACCAAAAAAGAAAAAAAAAAAAAAAAAAAAAGGTATGATTTTGAGGAGCACGTATAGAAGTGGATCAGTAAGATTTTTTTTGGTCATAAAAAAGAGACCATGACAGAATATGCATCACACAGGTGGAATACATGAAGAGGAGAGTTCATAACTTTGCTAGCAGGTTCTTGCTTGGTAGTAAATGAGGAAGAAGGGGATTGGCAGTGGTGAGGAAGTTAAAAGAAAGGAAAAGAAATATTTTGGATTTCTGTAGGTCAGTTTTGAAAAAAAGACCTAACACTGAAAAAAAAACGAAAGAGTTGTGATTTTTTGTTTGTTTGTTTGTTTTTTTTTTTACTCTATGCTGTGAATTTTAATCAAGAATTCTGTGTTGTATCCTGGTCAAGCTGAAAAAGCATGTTCTCAAGTTCATAACACAGTAAAAACACAAAAGGATAACTTGTTCCTTTGGCAAAACAGTTCGGAGCAAGAATTATCCTTCATAAAAGTTACCTTGTTTGTTGTTTACTGCTTCCTGCCAATTTTGGACTTCCTTTTCATTACCACGATACTGATGAACATCGTCTTCATCAATGCAGTATATGATTTGACCTGTACCCGTGAGAAAGATGTCTACTGATCGATAGCTTTCAAACAATTCTGACCTTTGTGGGTGGCAATAGAGGGGTATTATTTTGTTTGTTGGGCTTCATCTGTCCAAAATGGCAGCAAATTGTGTTGGTTGGTTTCTGTAAGCAGTGTGTCGGGAAAACTACCCCACTGACTGTTTTCTTACTGAACCTGTTTTTGTACTGCTTGGAACTGCCAAGTGACTGCAGACCTTGTTGGCAGACATGTCATCGTTGGTTCTTTGTGTATTTCCATGTCAGGCGTTTTTGTGTTTTTCTGACCCTCATGCCCATGACGAGACTGTCATTTTTTATTATCTGTGTAGTTTGAGCAGGGTGCTTTGTGCTTCCTTTATTCAGTAATATATATATATGAAAAAAAAAATGTTACAGTAACTTTTAGATTTTTAACAAAGGATACAGTCACCCAGTGACTTGGAGGTGAAGCTGTCAGGAGTCCATGGTGGCGTTGTGGTCACAGTGGCTGAGCTTTGTGGACACTGCAGCTCCCATTCATTGGCTGCCTTTGCTGAGCTTGAGCTGTACATGGACTTGATATTTGTCTAGCTTTTTCAGCCATCTGCAAGAAATAATTCCCAACAATAAAGTTTCTTTTCAGTCATTCGTGTTGATCTCACTCTGATTTGCTGTTGGTTTGAGGTTTGAGTTTAACTGCGTTCTTTTGCCATTTTCCTTCAGTTTTAACTTATTTGTAATATATTTACTGATATAATTGCTTTAGAAAAGACCTGAACAAACATGCAAACAAATAAAACATCACATTGACTTTTGGCAATCATGTTTGACTCTTCTGTTTTGTAATGTGGGTATCACAGGGCATTGTGATTATTGCCTTTGAAGTTTAATCACTAAACACCCCATAAGCATGCACACAATACAAAACGTTTGCCATCAGTCATCATAGTACAATGGTTAGACTCGCTGATATGTGATCACATCCCTGTTTGTGTTGAGTTCATGTCAAGTTCCCAGAAGTTCTGTTGGTACATTTCTGGATTCCTAATTCATATTAGGGATACTGTTATTAATTTTTTTTTTTTTTTTTATTTTTTTTTAGTGGGGATGACAAACCTAGGGAAATGCCTTGCACGCCTGGCATGGTCTAGTTGTATATCTGCTTTAAGTATTTGATAGATCAGTTATACATTTATGGTATATATGTGTGTAAATTATTATGCTGTGTGTCTCGTTTATACATACACAACATACGCACATGCACACAAATACAAGCATGCACATATAAATATAATAGCAGTGGAGACAATGTTTGGGGTTACCAAAGTTTATCAGCACGTTGGGCTAATGTGCAGGTCAGACACCTGCTAGGTCTTATCCATGAAACTTCGTCTTGAATTCTTTTATTGTAACTACAGTCAGTTTGTTTATCCATCAGCTATAAATCCTGCACACTGTGGTCTTATAGCATAGCAGATGTGGTGCACCGTGTATGGACTGGTCTGCTCACAGTAACACCTACTCGATTATCCTGTTCGGTACCTAACTTGATGAGATAACTCGATGGCAAGGACATGTACTCTTCACTGCCATGGCATAGAGTATACTGTTCATGGGAAGTCTGGAATATTCCTCGTTTTGTATTTACACAGCTTACAAAACAGAGGTTATTTTCAGAGAGGTGAAGTCTCTAGATTCTATTAATATAGTTGGTAATCTCGTTTTCGGCAGTGAGAAAGTCAGTAGAGTTTTTTAAAAATAAATACTCGTTTGGGAGGGGGGTAACGGCAAATAGGATTTAACTGTAAGCTTAATTCCTAGGCAGCGAAAGGGTTAAACAGAAACTTCTATTTTTTCTGGATAGGATTTCATTTTTAAATCTGTGTGGCAATGGCCACAGCAAGGCTGCTTGTGGTTGGCTGGGTGGTAATAAATCTAATTGAACGAAAAAAGGTGAGATTTTGACTCACTCTGGATTTTGTGACTGCAATTATTGTTGCTGTTAAGGAAGACGGTTATTTATTTTCTTTGATTCTCTATAGGATGAAGAACAGGTTTTCTGCATGCATGAGCACACACACACACACACACACACACACACACACACACACACACACAGCGTTTCATAACATTAGCAAACTGACTCGGAGTGGTGCAGGATCTCCTCCAGAAGGCGACCAGATATTGACAGCTCACTGTGGGTTGTTAGGTCAGGGACAATGTCAGGGTGACACTGAGAATGGCTGCAAAAGGGACAGCTGGAACGTGTGTGAGAGCACATGGTGGCAGCGACTGAAAAAGGAAAAGCATCAATGCACTTATAACTGCATCCTAGGATCCTTAATTCTCAATTTTGCACTTTCCACAACTAAAAAAGGAATTAGAATTTAACTTTTACAAACATTCTAGCTTCAATGAATATCGTTTTGTTTGTTTAACCAAAGCTCACAGTATAGTCTTTATCCAAATATAACAAAAGAAAAATATGTTTAAACAAAGCTGGGACTGTCCAGTCAGCAGTCCTGTGTAAACGTGACAGCATGATTTTAGACAGACCAATATGTTTTTGGTTTTTTTTTCTGTGTCGAAGCTCGCCATTCCACTTTCTCTTTGCTACCCTCCATGTCCAGTACCATGCCTCCAACCACTGAGTTTTATAGCTTATGATATAATTGTTCGACCCAAACCCTTTCTTTGGCCACAGTTTCTGCTCTGATTTCCCTACCTCATCTTTTTTAGTTGTATCTCAGAATTTAATTCACCACTATGAGGATTTTGCTCAACTTACAATGCCAAGTCTTCTTCTAAAACCCTCTCATTGCTACGCTTGTAATTCTTCACCTTTTTGCTACCTTTCTTCTTACCCTTTAGAACTTGAGTATGCAGAAAACTCTTTCTAAAAACAAACAAGCTGCAACCATTTTTTTCCCCTTCAACTCTGTACAGAAAGGTATCGCTCAAAGGTTTTCAGATACTTGATGCCAAATGAACCCAAAGCACATTGTTTCGCCGCAGCTGCCAACTCATGACAGCATACATCCTTTCACTGACCCTCTCTGACATTTCAGAGCAGAGAATAACTCTTTTGCTTCCCACCACTGCCCCTTGACTCGAGCAAACGCAAAATCAATGCATGTTCAAACACCACAGACGAACCAAAACCCACAACTTACTGCAACAAACCGAGCAGAGCAGACATCCGTCATCCACCACTGCACCTAACCCATGCTTCATCCTATATCATGACATCAAACCACCGCAACACTCCCATCACCATCCTTCTCCCTTCACTCCATGGGGAGTCATATGGGCTTCACACTGAAGAACAGTTCACCAGGTTCTTCCAGTTCTGCTGGTCGAGTGCTAAGCGTTGGGTCTGCAAATGTTTTCCACCTCCACTCTGCAATGTCGTCAGTCCATCGTTTTTTTCTGTCTTCTGCTTCGTCTGCCTGTTTCAGCAGTTCCCTGGATATTGTTTCTACAAGGTCTCTGGATCTTGTTATATGGCCATGCCGATGAAGTTGTCTTTTCCTGACGGAAGTCGGTAGATCTCCGCATGGTCCTACGTGTTACCTGATGGTTGGACACACTTGATTCGTGATGTGATCAGCGTGTCTGATATTTCACTGCCAATTCACTTCCGTGGCTTGGATTCATCTTTCCAGATTCGCTGTGAGGTCCATGTCTTGCAGACATACAAGATGGTGGAATGTACCAGTGCACATAGGAAGCCTCATCCTTTGTTTCAAGATATTCTTGTCCTGTACAAGTTTTAATCTGGACCATGCAGTGGGTGTCTTTGCTGCTCTTGACAGGATCTCTGGTTTGGATCCCCCACTGCTGAGCATCCTAGGTAAAAAAAAATGTTTTTGAACAGTTTCAAACTTCTGGCCATGGATGATCAGGTCAGTACTGATGGAAGTGTTGTGGCTGGCCAGCAGCTTGGTCTGCTTGACGCTAATTTTCTTGCCATATCTTGCTGTTTCAGCAGCCGTTCAACAGGCTTGGTGAGTTCTTCGGTGCCAGCCAGGCTATCCATGTCATCTGCTAATCGAAGGTTTGTGATGGTCCCTCCAATGCTGACTGTGCTGACATGATCATGTGCTTAAGTCATGATGCATTCCAGGAATGCCGAGGGCAGCCCTAACGAGCTCCAGCTGAAGTATGGAACCATTCTCCAATAGCGGCCTATATGAGCACCACACAGGTTGCCTTTTGAGTACAATTGCTTGATGGTGATGATGAGCTTCTGCGCGATGTTAAATTTCTTCATTGAGGTCAACAGTGCCTCCCGCCAGACACTGTCAAACACCTTCTTGAAGTGACCTCCAATAGCAATCAGTCTTGCACCCGTAACCTACATTCACCAATCCCAGACTCATCCACTGCATACCATTCGCACTACCACTCTCACCCTCCTGAGATCCTTGTCCTGTTCAAGGGGTGAAAGTTCATAGCTATCAGACCTAGAAACAGCTAATACCGAATTCTAGCGTTTTTTTTTTCCGCACTATCAAACAGTTGGACACCATACGCTCTGTCCCTCAACCTAGCCCCTCCCCCCCCCCCCCCCCTCTCTCTCTCTCTCTCTCCATACTCCAGCATAAATTTGAACATCATTTCAGTGTGCCCATCTTCAGACTACCCTACCCCCACCTCCCCAAAAGATCCAATGAAGAAATAGTTCATGTGGAAGTAAATGAATGAAATGTATCGACTCAAAACATTCAAAAATCTAATTGGAATATCAGGCTCAGGTCAACAATTAGACAATGTCATTATCAAACCTGCAGACGAAAAGAAACGAAGTCGTTTGGGACAGGGAATCCGTGTCTATGGCGCTGATGAGTTTGTGTCAAGGTCGCCAATGTCACCGAGTTCATGTGGACCTTCATTGGAGGATGTGGCACTCGCTGGAGGGCGACGCTCACTCACATTGGCTCCTTGACTAAGCGATTAAACAGTCATCAGTAGACGGCTTGGTAGATGGCGTCCCTGAGTATGCTGGGCACCACTGAACACCACCGAAGTGACTTGGTAACAGTGCAGTATCCCCTCACGACAACTTTACATGGACTATCCCTTTGCATTGGCTGTGCTGGAGTTGTAATGGGGCAAACCACGATGTGGCAGTGGACGGGAAGCCAGAATGAGCCACGGCAGAGTCAAGGGGGGTGGGGTGGGGGGGAGTCTGTGAAGTCACTGTGACTGGAATGACACAGAAGATGAGACAGAAACAGGGGAGGAGGGGGGTGGAGGATGAACTGACACATGGTTTAACTTGTAACCTGTGAAAAGCACAAACATCACTCTGAAACCATACCGCCTAAAATCACACTTTTTTGTGTGCAGCCAACACAAAAGCTGAATGATGTAAATGTTTCTTTATATTCTCCATCCACCGTAAATAAAACCCACTGCCTGTACGGTCCCAGAACAACCCATTTCTGATCCAGACGAATGCTAAAACGCCTTAGACCAGGAAAGAGCCATCAGGCGAGCGCGCGCGCGCACACACACACACACACACACACACACACACACACACATCGCCGTTGCAAATGCACTGGAAGTTGACGTCTCAGTGATCTGTCGTACCCGATTTCAAGCCCATGCCAGCACTTAGGATGGCGCCAGAAGCAGTGGACCTCACATGACAATATGCCCTACGAGACTGCTAGGTCCAACACTGCAGCAGACGGAAAAAGGCGGGAACAATCAGTGCGACGTACGAGAGAAAGCTATCATGCGAATACTGCACAATATACTGGGGTTGCCAGTGTCACGGACGTACATACTTTCAGTTGAAAAGATAAATCGTTTTTCTTTTTAAACCCACTATAAATTTGGAGTGTTACCAGTGACTTCTTTACTACATTGGCCGGGTGTCAACCAGTGAGCTATTTTTTTTACCCTGGGTGCGCTACGTCCGTGCATTTCGCTCCCGTCCTCCAGTGCTTCTCTTCATTTTTCTTTTAAAGCTTTCTTTTTCTGTCTTTTTTTCGGATCCCTTCTTTAGCTGCTAGTTGCGTTTTTGTTTTTTTTTTAATTTTTTTTTTTTTTTAAAGGCCATCCAGTACAGAGCCCTGTGTTGGGCATAATCCTCATGCTTATCGCTTTTCACGTGGTGCATCAGCTGTGTCAGGTGCCACAGGTAAATGATTTGTACCTGTTGCCAGCTTGGTTAGGCTAGTGGCGTGGCACTCGCTTACGGACCTTCGAGTCGGAGAGATCTCTATCTCTGCCAGATGGACCCTTCTTTCTGAATCCACTTCGGTGTGGGTTGTGTGAAGAGGCTTTCACCCTTCGGTGGGTTGGAAAGTATCCACTCGTCACCTCTGGGATCCCTATCCCTGCCAGCTGGAAGAAGCACTTTATGTCGTCCCTGACCTGGAGTCCACTTCAGTGTGGACCGTCACGGTTTTGGCTTCCACCCTTCATTGGACCGGGAAGTGGGCCGTTCTTCACCTCGTCCACCTGCCATTCTGGTAACTGTATGTTTTATTTTGGACAGCGTACTGTTTCATTTTAGTTTTCTAGCCTTTCAGCAGTTGAGAGTTTTTTTCTTCTTCCATACATGTGCTGGTGGCTCAGGCACGCCCTTTCTGTGTGTAACTGCTCCAAAGTGGGGGAGCAGGTATGAAACTGGTGTCGGGTTATGCTCCTATGTCTTTGTTGTAAAACTCAACGAGAGTAAGCCGAGATCAACACCCGCCGGCACAACCAGTAAGGAGGTCGCTGTGTCATGATCTGGAATGAAATTAGCCATGGAAGACTCGTGAACCATGTCATCTTGCAGGACATAGGCCCAGGTCATGGACAACGGGTTGAGAGCATAGCAGTCTATTGACTGACCACAAACTGAGATCCTACGTCCCGTCGGACATGCATTTGGTTACTGTCCATGCTTCATGAACGCTTTGAACCCTTTCTCAAGTTGAAAATTGAAACCGATGGGTTTTCATACCACCAACAAGCAGCACCACACACTTAATTTCAAATAACGAGGAAGGGGAGTTGAGTCGGGGGAAATTTAGACAGCAGAGGACACTCCTTGAAACTATCCAAAGTTCGTCACAGACTGACATCAGGGGAAATTACTTCTCTCTTCGAGTGATTGATGTTTGGAATGGTCTTCCTGACTCTGTAGTAACAGCCCCTACAGTCAACATCTTCAAATCACGATTAGACACTCAATGGCAGGAACTGCAGACAAAATACAATCCAGAATGTTCATCGACCTAGATAGTCTATCTGTGACTCTTCCTTCCACGCATGCAGAGTTTTTGATTTCTTCTTCTTTCTTTGAGTGTCCACCTTCATCGAGTTGAAGATTCTGACACTATAGGAGGGGGTTTCCGGATTTAACAGTGGTTCAAATGCTGTTGGGGGGGGGGGGGGGGGGGGGCACCTACGATTTTCAGTTCTCCAAGGGGAGGAGAGTGTGTGTGTGTGTGTGGGGGGGGGGGGGGGGGGGTAAATGGGCCTTACACTGGAGTGGGTGGGACGGACTAAGGTGAGGAAGAGGGATGGGGGGGGGGGGGGGGGGGGGGGGGGGGGGGAGGAGGAGGAGGTTAAATCCAGGATTTTAAGTCTTCCAGAGAGGCCGATGCCACTACCCCAGCTGGAACATTGTTCCACTCTCTCCCAGTGCGCGGAAAGAAGCTGTTCTTTCTGTTGTTCCTGCAGCAGGATTCTGCTTAAATTGGTACTGCAGCTCTTGGAAATTTCTGGTGGGTGTAACGCAGAGGGGTGTGCGCAGAGTCGATTCTGATGTCGCCGTGGTGAAACTTGTAGAAGGTGGCTAACCTGATTTGCTGACGTCGCTGTTCTAAAGGAGCCCCAGTGCAGCTGATTGTATACGGCACTTAGGCTGGACATCTGGCGGTAGCGATTTACAACCCAGCGCGCCGCCCTTCATTGAACCTTTTCAAGTGCCATTTTGTCATCTTCTTGATGGGGATCCCACACCTGGCAGTACTCTAGGGTCGGACGCACAAGGGCTTTGTAGGTATTCTCTTTGGTTTTTAGTGAGACTAATTTCAGGTTTCTGTTCACGGTATATATACAAGGTAAAAACAAGTTCTGCATTTTCTCCACACAAGGATAAAATCGAACATAAAAACTCGAGCTTTCGCCGATAGGCTTCATCAGTAGTATATATATATATATATTAGAACGGTGAACAGGCCTCTTAAGGCCTCTAACACCTACAAGTTCAAGTTCAAGAGCAACATGTCCAAAATTGAACCAACATTCACGAGGAACACGACCAGAATTGAACCAACGTTCAAGAGGAACACGAGCTCAGAGAGAGGAATACAACGACCCCCACTGAAACCCACACACTACTGCCGGCGGCGGCAGTTGCCACAATGATGCAGACCTGTGTCTGCAGTAACCTTGTCCTTAAGGGCCTCAGGCCTATAGGACGTTAATTAATCTCACCCGCAACGCCAACGAAAAAAACAGTCACAATTCTATTGTTTCATCCAAGAACAAACTATCTTGTGAGAAAACATTCGCAAAGGTTCAACGCTGGTGTGTGTGGGGTATGTGTGTGTGGTGGGGTGGGGGACAGGGGCGGGGCAGGGTCGAAGTGTGTGGGGGTATGTCGCTCATTCTCAGTGAGAATGGCACACGAGCTGTTTTTACAGGTTCCTGTGTCCTCCATTTATATTAAACGAGTAATTGCTTGTAGCCATACATTGTGAGACTGCATAGTCAAGGGCCTACAACACAGGTTATTCCTGGGACGGTTATTCCTGTGCATGAGGGAACTAAATGTTACTCAAAACATGTACGTGACTGTTCCTGCCGAGTTTCCACAGCTTCAGCAGCTGAAAGAAAAATGCAAAATCGAACTGATGATATGCTTTTATGCGTTGTTACGATGAGTAATCATCCTTTTCAATGTTCAACTACCTGATTTATGCATAAGCTGCATTGTCTCCAGTAAATCGACCTGTAACCACCTGTTCCCGAAGATAAGAAAAAAGTAGGCCTTTTGTTCATGAACCCCTACCGTATTACAATTCTAATAAAATAACCCACAAATGTCCTTGAATGACAGTTAACTGAAACCCCAAGTTAGGTAAATAATGGGTTTTCAACTGAGACATTACTGAAGACCACAACAGGATAGTTAACCTGAAAAATGAGTGTGGTTCACCACCAGCAACATGTACGTTACTACCATTTTTCTCAGCAGGAAAATGACCAGTATCAAAGCTCTTCAGTTGTGCTGTGTACAAGTGAAAACCAAAGTAGGAAAAGATATTGACATTGCCACAGATTGGTTTCAGCCTTTGCCATACAATAAAATGCTGGTGCTCCAACATGGGCGTTACCAACATGTACGTGATGCGCATTTTACAAAACTAACCGAGACGTCACCAGAAAACACTTGCTGCAGACCCACATTACCTCTTTCCAGCCCCACCATTTTGCAGAAAGAGCATCTGCTGCTCACAGGAAGTAGGATTATTGGCTTTTATTCCTTCTAACAGTTACTTCAAAGGGGGTGACTACGTCTAAAAAGTTATCTCAATCTACTTAGAAATATTTCTTTAGGCCTGACCGTCTTTATCAGAGTAGGTGACGTCAAAGTGTATGTCAGATCAAACAAACCTTTTGTGTTCACTTTTCCTTGGCTGCGACAGATCTAAAACAGCACATTTACGTTACTGAATGTAACTTGCATGTCTGAAGCTGGATGTCTTCAGTATTTTTTTCACAGTGCTTTCCGAATGTCTCTTTATTCAGTTTTAACCTAGGATATTTTTGCAAACGCATGGGAATGCAGTTGGCGTAACTTGAGGGCACCCAGTTTTCTTCTATGGTAATGGCCAGTTTATCTGAATAGTCTCTTTTAGGAGGGAAAATCTAAAAATAAAAATTTACATCTTGCTGAAGTCTCATGTGCCATTCTTATTGAGAATGGGCGATGTGTGTTGTTGGGTGAGGGTGGGGGTGGGGTTGGGGAGGAGGAGAGGCGGGTGTGTGTGTGTGTGTGTGTGTGTGTGTGTGTGTGGGGGGGGGGGGGGGGGGGGGGGGGGGGGGGGCAACTGATGAAAAAGGAAATCATAGGGAGGGCTGTTAGCAGAAACCTAACAGACCTAACACACATGTAGCAAACGTTTGCATTATGCAGCGCTACCAGGGGAAAAGTGTTACACAATACTGTTGTGACATCTACTTGTTTTGATGTCATTTGTTCTTTTACGTTCTTTTTCGTCACTTTGACGTTTTTCCCCTGTGTTTACTGTTTAGTGTTTCCTGATGAAGGGTCTAAGACCCGAAAGCTTGAGTGTTTATTATTTTTTCATAAAAGAACTTCAAAGTAGCCTACTCATTTTTCATAATATATCCAGTTAAGATTCTGACACTAAAAAAAAGGTTTCCGGTAATAACAAAATTCTTGCGTGACATGCGCGCGCGCGCGCGCGCGCGCGCGCGCACACACACACACACACACACACACACACACACACACACTTAAGCCTTCCCTCAGCAATCTGGAGCTTTTCCCATCACAGCAAAGTTGTAGAAATTGTTTTCAGAGGTGACGTTACAGTAGGTCAGAGGTTAAAGAGATTACTTCCGTTGTTGAGAAATGTGACTGAGGTAAACAATATGGCGGTCACGGGCAAGCCAAGTGAGTTCTTTTCAGTACACCAAAATTAGACAAAAATATTGTTGAAGCTTTTAGATAAATTAGTTACTCGGTTACACTAAATGAACGTAATTCGTAGCAGCCAATATCGTTTTACGCTATGTCACTTCCACTATTTTGTTTAATCTCGCATCTGAGAGTACCCGAAACCGCAATACAGAGCTCCGCAGTTCCCGGAGTGAGAACAGACGAAACTTAGTCTTTTAGATTTAACCCCCATTCTTTTGAATTTAATCTATGTCTACATTTGATTTTTTCTCTTGTGTTGTTCTTCCAACCAAGAGCACACATTTTTGTTGTTACCTTATGACACTTGAGTAGAACAGTTGTTTTACAGACAGACCAGGAAGCACAGTTTTAATGGTCATGCTGCCAAATGTTGAAATACACTAGTCAGCATTATCAATGGAAAACAATGGAAAAGAAAGCAATCAGCTAAAGATATTAACATGCCTTGGAAAGTTTTGGACAATGGCAGCAAGTGAAGCTGTAGCACTATTTTGACATATATCATATCAGTGGCATCTTAAGCATTTTCAGTCTGTAAGCCTGCTCAGTGTGAATTATTGTAAGGTTTTGGCGAGAAATATTTTGGTCTTTTTCATACACTTTTATAAAGCACATTTAAAAATTTTGAATCAATGCAAGTCAATATTTGTTTGAAACATAAGGTGTACTCAGTATTTATTGAGACGGTGTTTGAAAGATTAACAGTTTGTGCTTCAACAACATTGACTGGCAAGTTATTCCAAGTATTAACAATTCTGTTAGTGAAAAAGTTTGCTGCTTTTGAATTTTTAGTAATTTTTTTTTTTATTAGTTTGAACAGGTGCCCTCTAGTTGTAGATTCTTTTGTTAGTTTGAACAGGTGCCCTCAAGTTGTAGATTCTGTATTCAACTAAAATAGTGTGCTAGTTGTTTTAATGTTGTAAAATCCATGTGTAAGTTTATGTTTCAATCATGTTGCCACGTAGGTGCCTGTATTTCACCCTTGGTAATTTGAAAAACTGAAGCCGTTGTTCATATGAACATTTCTGCAGACCACTAATCTTTTTTGTAAATCTTCTCTGAATATGTTTGATGGTATTACTGTGTGTTTTTTCGCATTTGTTGTCCATACTGCATTGCTATATTCATACTAGACTAATGTTTTAAATAATGGACTCATTACTTCACTATCTTTGCACTGAATATTGTCTACTACCATCCATGCTAGTCTATATGTGCTTTTAATGGTTTCATTAACATGTTTATCAAATGAAAAATTAGGGTCTGTTGTCACTCCTAGATCTTTTTCAGCGTTAGTCTCTTCAAGCAATATACCTTCCATATAAAAATCATACCTAGGTTTTTTTCACCTGCATGAAGAACTTTACACTTCCTATTATTGAATTTTAATATGCCAGTCATTTGTCCATGCAACAAGTTCATCAATACTCTTCTGTAGTTCAGTGGAATTATCAACAGACTCTATGGGGGGTGTAAACTTTTGTATTGTCAGCAAAGATTTTGACAAGACTACTAACAACATTAGGCATACCATTATGTAGTAGATGAAGTATGTTTCATTTTGTGACTATCTTGTTTGTCTTGTTGGCAAGCAACAACCAAGATCTAACTGGACACAAAGTAGACTGAAAAATCAATATAGTGCAAGGTATGAAGGGGCATTTGAGGACCATGGAGCCCTCAAGATTCTAGGAAAATATGATTCCTACTGGTACAATGAAACATTCAATTTTTCACCTATATGCAAATCCAGTATACCCAAATAACAATGAATGATATCCAGGAAGTAATGAGATTACTCTGTATGAAAGTAGATTATTTTTTCTTCTTTCATAGACATCAGCCGTTACTACCATGATGGTCGTAATGTATAACTGGTAGGATGAAGGGGAGCAAGGGGGTAGGGGTGGGGGGGGAGAGAACAAGGAGGGGGGGGGGGGGGGGGGGGGGGAGAACAAGAAGGTGGGTGGGGGGAAGGGGCAATAACCTGGAAGTACATGTTGATCAGGCAAGGAGGTAAACCAGAAAGGAGAAGGGTTGTAGGGTATGGGATTGGGGTTTTAGAATGACACTGGACAGTAGAAGAGGGAGAGGGAAGAGAAAGGGAGTGTAGGGTGTTGATCAGATCTACTATTAAAAGTTTTCCATAAAGACTGATGAATTGCCTTTGCTGTAAGACAGATAGAGCCATATAAAGTCCTTAAGGAAAAAAAATGGAAGACTGCTTTCAGTTGGTTTTGCAGGCAGGAAGAAGTATGTTTTATTTTGTGACTATCTTGTTTGTCTTGTTGGTGGGTTTGGGACTGGCCTGTGTAAGATGTTGATGGTAACCTCTACTGGATGTAGCTTGAAAAGGGTTGCCAGCTTTGCGGTTCTTATCCTGTTTCACGATGGGAACTAGTGCTGCTGGGTGACCATTATGTCAATGCAGAATGTGTGGTGATGGTGGTTGGTAACAGGGTCCATGATGGATGAAGCATACAGCAGGTCATAGCAGGGCTTTGTTAAGTTGTCTCTCTGATGACAGTGGAGCCCAAACTGCCCCAAAGAAATCCTGTGGTTTTGCTGGCCTCTTTAGTGATCCGAGAGACATGGGTGCCCCAGCTGAGGTCTTGTAAGATGATAGCATCCAGGTACTAAGTTTCTGCAACAGTTTTTATATTCTGGCTATGGAGATGGTATGTCTGAGTTAGTGGGTTCATTTTCCTGTACACATTGACATGATGCGGGGCTTGAAATTTGTCAGGATGGTGTGACATCTTCCATTTTGCCTCCCATTCTGTTAGGTTGTCAAGCTTGCAGTGGAGCACCCTCTTATCCTCTTAGAATCTGATAGTTTTGTGTCAAAGTGTGCCATCAGCAATTGTTTGAAGGTCACTGATGTTAAAGAAGGGACAGGACAAGGTCTTGTATGAGCCCTGGGAACACTTGACTTTAAGGGAATAGTCTCAGATGTAATACCATTCACAACTGACATTTGTTACGTGTCTGTTGGATGGTGATTCCTTAGTGAACTCCCAGAGCAGATTGGCAGACATTATCAAATGCATTGGAGCAGTCCCATCACAAAGTGTGATTGTTTTACCTCCTTCTTGTGAGAATGTATAGTGTAGCTGTACAACTGCTGTTTAAGTGTTAGCATAAGGTGACAACTGGGTTTTATATTCTGCAGGCCAATCTTTCAAATAGTGAGATATTGTACAAAATGTGTTTAAATTTTTAGTTTTAAAACATTCACATTGTTGTGGTATGGACAGGTTTTTAGTTTGTTTGTATATGCATATTTTTATGATTTATTATTTCTTACATCTGGAGAATCATATTTTGTTGAAAATTCACTTGTCTGCTTTGTCTTGTGTTTTCATTTTATGTTTAGTTGTGTGTGTTTTATTTGTATTTTAGCCTTTGTTTTTTTTTATTTAAAAAAAATTAAAGACTCTTAATATGGCAGCACTGTGATTCCAGTAGGGTAAGTGATAGAAGGACTATATTGGACACTAGTTTTAACAGGACTTTATTTCATCGGAAGTATGGTTTAAACTTTTGTGCTTGGATTTGAATTGCAAAAATGCAAAAAAGACATTGAGGTGTATGCATATTAAGATTTTTCTTAAGACTGAGTTGCATTATATATGTGAGCACTTAGACACAAATCTGATGATCTGATCTGATGGATCAGTTTTTAGACAAAACAAATTCAGATTACTCTTGAAGTTCCATGCTTTTGAATCCCAGTACATTTTAATCATGCTCAAATGTTGAGAGCTGGACTTAAAGGAAGGTGATAGATGCATTGAAATATGAATTAAATGAATGTGAAAACTTATCAAGAAGAAGAAAAAAAAAAACAAACACTGGAATCCAGAATCCCAAAACATTTCAGCCGCGTTCCTTGGTAATAGCAATGTTATATTTTTTCAGAGAATATAACCGCATTTTGTAAATTGTTACAGTAGCAAAAATGCTCATATCATATACAAGAATAGAATGCGCTAGATTGGATATATTGCAAGGCAGTTGATCTAGGCATTTCAGTTTCAAGAGTGATGGAAAAAAGCTGTCTTACTCAGAATACGTAAGTCTGAAATTATCATTACTGTTTTTCCTATTGAATTAAGTTTCCCCATCTTTTTGTTTTAGATTTTGTCAGGCAGACTCACAGGCAAACACACTCTTTGTCAAATGCTAGCGGAATCCATAAGGAAGTAAGGCCACATGAAAGCAGCAAATGAAACGATTTTCTTTGAGAAAAAATTCTTTTTCTTTTCTAGTAAAAGATACTTGAAAACTAATAACAATGCATCATGCATTTTCTGTTATATCATAGCATACACTACATGATCTTGAATATAAGAAAAGGATGTGTGGTCAACTGAAGACATTGTCAGTAGGATGTTACAGAATGCGAATGACAAACATTAAAACATCGGTTCAGTGGCATTCAGACTGTTCCTGTTGTTGAAATGTATGTGGCTGTTTTTTTCCCCCAGTTTTTCTTATTAATTTATGTAATGCAGAGAAATTCTCAAAAATAGAAAAAGAATAAAAAACAGTTATCATAATCATAACACAAATTTATACTGTAAAGGTAAGAAACAAAAAAAAAAGAAACATGAATAAAAAACACACACACACACACACACACACACACACACACACACACACACACATGTATGCATACATGTATGCATGCACACACGCACACACAAATGCGCACGCGCGTGCGCACACACACACACACACACACACACACACACACACACACACATGTGTATCTATGTGTATTATTTCCAAGCATGAAAATCTATTGTATTTATGAATGGCATGTTTAACTCTTACCAGTTCATTCCTTTGGATACTAAATGTCTGCGTTTGATAGCATGTCCTTGGAAATTTTCCATTGTTACTTTTTCAACGATCATAAAACATTTTCAGCAGTCAAAATCTGAAAATTTCTTGACAAATTCAAAACCTAAGGATATTTACTGATAATTTTTATAGATAGTATGTAATGTTTTCACACAAAAACTTTATTTTTTATGACTGTCATGACTCAGTCTTGCTGAAAAGAAAAAAAAGCACAAAAATGTCCGGACTGGTAAGATTGATTTCAAATTATTATAGTTGGTGTCGTCAGTATTACAATTATGTCAGTGTAATCCAGTTCCAGGCATTTTCATTTCGTGAGTCACGGAGGATCTGAGCTGAGAGTGAAGGGCAAAACTTCAACACCATGCCGCAACTTTATCTGAAAGAAGTGGAGCCTTTCATTGTGTCTCCAACCAGTGGGAAAAAGACCAACAAGGATGAGGGTGCTCTCTCCAGCATTGGGGACCAGAGGGTGTTCACTCGCCGCACAACTAAACGAAGTACTTCCCTGGTAGCAACTGATGCCTTGCTGCTTTGTGTGGAGTTCTTTCAAATACTGGCCATTCTGCAGGCTATGTCTTTGAAGTGGATATGGCCCAAGTCCTGGATCGAAACCACCAACTTCATCTTCTTTTTCAACATGGATATCTGGGAATACGTCAAGGTACTCTTTTGTAAATGCATACCAAAGGATGAAAAGAGAGAGAGAGAGGGTGGGTGGGAGCATGTGTGCATGTAAATCAGAATGACATTATGGGCGATTATATTTGATATATAACACATGTAACTAACTCACTGAAGAATGCACTATAGGAAGCAAAGCCTCAAAGCTGGGATGACAGGAGAGGATGCCATGAGTCTACAGCCAGACTGTTATCTACAGTGAGCATTTGGTGCAAACCACCTCCAACATCAGGAGAGAGGTTTATGATCAGGAACTCTGCAGCTTGCAGGACCTCTAACCTGATGCACCTTCCTGTAGGATGAACAGTATGTTGGAGAAAGAGGCAACACACTCCAGCTGCAGTATACCCCTTCTGTAGTCCTGGTTACAGTATCAGGGAACCTGCGATGCTGTATTGTCAAATTGATTGGTGACTTCTAGAAGAGAAGAGAAAGGGAAAGAATGTGCATAACTGCCAGCCTTCCTGAATTTGTCTGAGATTTTCCTAGTGTAATCCTGAAATCCCTAATTCAGCCAACTCCTCCATGTAACCTGATCAGCTCCCTGCTCTTCATTTTTAGTTTTTTTTAAGGATCCCAATAATATAGTGCATGCATGCACTAAAAGTTTCTCTGCATGTGCACTAAAAGTTTTTATGTGTGTGTGTGTGTGATTCCTGTGTATGCGTGTATAAATTCTAAAAGTTTACCTAATATAGTGGTACAGTGTGTGTGTGTGTGTGTGTGTGTGTGTGTGTGTGTGTGTGTGTGTTATTATACATGTTTACGTATATGTGTGCAAGTCTATGTGCCCGGTTGTATGTGTTTTCATACTGTGTCTGAAAATGAAGACACTGAAAGTTGAAATGAACGTTTAGAGGAGATTTCAATTTTGCAATTAAAATTTCAGCAAAAAAAGAGAAATGGGTCTAGCTATTTTATAATGTATCACCACATACTGTTGTGTATGTGTGTGTGTGTTATATATGTATATTAGCACTGATTGCTGTCCATTAGAATTATTAGAATTCTTTGTCTGCACTTGTTTTCCCCCACTACTTAATTGTTCGGCATTACACACACACACGCACACGCATACTCACACACACACACACACACACACACACACACACACACACACACACACACACACACACACACACACACACCACACACACACACACACACACACACACATCACACACACAACACACACACACACACACACACGCACACACACGCGCACACACACACACACACACACACACACACACACACACACGTTTTTCTTTGTCCTTTTCGTAATAGTGGTGATGCTTTGCGTGTAGAAATTTATTCACATGCATCCCCTGCATTGATGTTCACTGATTTCAGGTGGACAGTGGTGCCTATATTGGAGCGCGCAGATATGACACTCCAAGCGCTACTGTCGGCACCCAGTTCTACTACGTTCTGATTGGCTGGGCATCCTTCTTTGGTCTGGTGTCGTTGATCTGGGCAGCAATCAGGATCACGCTCCATGTGCGAAAGCCTGCCTATCTCCTGGTGCATGTTGCGAGACTTCACCGCGCCATCATCATCATTCTGCAGATCACCACTTTGCCGTTTGGGGTGTCAGCTTTTAAGGTACTTAGAGAGAGAAAAAGACAAAGAAGGTACTCACAGAGAGAGAAAAAGAAAAAGAGAGAGAGAGAGAGACAGACAGACAGACAGACTCAGATAGAAAGCATACAGTTGTCAGGAAAGTCAGTAGATGTGTGTGTGTGTGTGTGTGTGTGTGTGTGTGTGTGTGTGTGTGTGTGTGTGCGTGCGTGCGCGTGTGTGTTTGTGTGTGTGTGTGTGTGTGTGTGTGTGTGTGTGTGTGTGTGTTTGAAATATGTTTTTCAATTTAGAAAAATACTGACCAACCTGTTTTCCTCATGCTTATCGGAAGGGACTGCTGCTTTTATCCAACTTCATGTGTACATGATGTGATGTACCAGGTTTCCATGCTGATAAAAATAGACGGGAGACAAGGCTGTCACTAAGAGCAATGCATGAGACTTGGTCTTCCACACACACATGTCAGATCTGTTCAAGGGGCTAACGCAAGTCATTTTTTTCATCACCTCCTACCCTTGAAAATTGCCTTACACATGAGAATGGCTTTTGCTTTAATTTTGTGTTTGCAAGTCTTTTGTGAGTTCTGAACAAGGTCATTCATATTTCAAATTTTTGCATTAAAGGAATCTTTAACCTGCTGTAAAAAAAATTTCTTAGTGATTTCTGTCACTTTTTTTTTTTTTTTTTCTTTGTGTGTGTATGACGTTGAACTACAGTCTCTCATCCCTGTTTGGATCTTCACTCTCTTTTCTTTCACCATCATCTTGCACGTTGAATTTTACATCTCGTTTTTAATCTTTTACAGACTTGGTTGGTTATTGATGATTCTGCCACCCCACACACCACTACCCATCATCCCTATTCCACCCCTTACAGTTTGGCAGCTATGTTCATGCTGTCTTTCCCGGCTTCCAACAGTAAATTCTCATTGACTGAAAGGAATGAGGTTGGAATGAGCTCACCTGTCCTGCCATTTTCCATAAGCGTACCTGTACACTATGTGTCTCCTGTGGTCAGACACCAGTGGTTTGTAAAGACAGGACTATGAAAAGAGAGCACTCGGTGATATGTACAGTTCAGTGCCAAGCCATGGTAGGAGTTCTCACCCTCGGGCTGAGTACACAGATGATCTTTGCCCATTGGCAAAACCCGATGATTTTCCCTCAAAAGATGAAAAACAGACAGGAATAATGATGCATTTGGCAAATTGAGTGAATTTTGTAGCTTTTCTCAGGAGTTTAGCATGAAGAATTGAGAGTCAGTTGCTATTGCTTATTCTCAAAATCAGCTAAAAGGACACTGAGGATAGCACATCAAGAAAGGATCCTGGAACCAGATGCACACCACGAATTCACACCAAAATTTAATGTCGGTCGGTCCTTCTGTCAAACTCTGTGTTTCCAAAACATTTTGTTGAAAACATGTAGAATACTTTTTGTGTAGTCTTGCTAAACTGATTCTGGATCAGTCCTGTGACCCAGGTCTGTTCCCATGTCAGCAGACTGCATTCCCAGTTTCCTTAAAACCAGCAGAGCAAATTTTGTATGATTTTGCTAACAGGCAGGAAAACAAAACATACACTTCTAAAAACCTAACCTCCTAGGCGGACACGAAAAAAGGAAGGCTTACACATGGTAGCGGTCTTTATCACAGTGTTGCGTTCTCTTTACCTCACTCTCTGTCTCTCTCGTGTTCTGTCTGCCTTTCTCTCCTTTTGATGCATGCTGGTAGGAAGAACTGGAATGAGCCCTACAGATGCAAATATTTTGACCATGACCATTATGAAGAAAATGTCTGAGATGTGAATTATCTGCTGTTTCTGTTAGATGACGAAAACGTTGTAGACAGGGAGAGAAACATTTGCGGAAATCCAGCCCCCTTGGTCCACAGCTGACATTACTGAAAGAACCTGGTGAACAGTTCTTCACTACAGCATTCCTGTGACTTTACAGAGTTAACACATTGTGATGATTATTTCCATTGCGTTATCATTGTATAGGTGTGAAATTCCTACTGAAGAACTAAAAAGAAAAAAACAAAGACATGCTGGTTACAAGCAAATCTGTCTGGCAGGTGTAGGTTCGGTACATTCACCTGCAAAGTTTGTGTATTTACTGAAAATAGGATGCCAAGTTCAGCTGCAATATGTTTTTGTGTTTTTTGTTGTTTGTAGTGCAATGCTATCATGGTAAATGGGAAATAGATACATATTTCTGGTTATGTTTTATACTGAGCTCCTGTTCCTACGTTGCTTAGGAAATAAACCTACATTTCTGTACAAACACTTACGTATGTTCCAACAGTGTGTAAATGTTATAAATTAACTGATTTTTTACCACACATGGTACAAAAAACGTATAACTTGACAAAGGAAAGTGTAAAATCAAAGCATTTGTTTTAAATAAAAATTTGTCCAAGGTGCAGATAAAAAACCAAACTTCAGCAAGCTTGAATAATGACAGAAAGGGAGTTAACCCTATCACCACCAAAAGTCTGTGTACAGACATCAAACACTGAAACAAGCACAAATTTTCTTTTTTAAAAACCACTAAAATGACTTTAGGTGTGGCCCGCCTGTGAGCAACGTTTAGCAGCCATGACTCCATTCATGGCCTATCGCCAGTGTGTTAACGGAGAGAAGAGAGGGGAACATATTCAATGGCCTAGACACCAATGACGAGTCATCTTTGTTTTTTGTTCAGGTGTTTCACTGCACATCGGATGGTAAGATGAGCGTTGACAACACCATAGAATGCTGGTCGGGCATGCACTGGGCGTACATCGTTCCTGTGCTGCTGGCTGTTCTGCTGCTAATGGTGGTGTTCCCAGCCTGGCTGGTCTGGCGCATACGTCATGAGGCCATGGCCGCCCACCAGCCAGCATCACGAAGACTTCCTCAAACTGAAAGAGGTGTGGGATCTTCTTTACTTTTTGCAGTGATTTGTGTGTGTGTGACTGAAACATTCATTTAGGTCAAATTCCAATTTCTTTAACAAAATTGTCACATATTAACATTAATTTACCCCATTCTTGACCCAGTTGCATATGACACATTTGAAACATGACCAAAACAGATAATAGAAAATAGATAGAATGAAAAAGTAAAGTAAGTAAAGGAAATGATTAAAAATGAATGTGTAAAAACAAACATTATCGTGCTCTGACTGCGGTGTTTGGTCTAATAGTTAAACCAATGATATATGCTTGAGTATATATATGCATATAGATGCAAGCAAAATTCTGCCTAGTTCTTTGTTTGTTTGTTTTTTTTAGTGGGATTATTATGACCGTAAAATACTTTGATCTCGCCCTAGAATTTCTTCCTTGAATGTTACAACATGTACAACTCCTACACAAGTATGTTGTATGAACATGCATGCACGCACACACAAATGTGCTCTTGTGCATACACACGCACACACAAACACACACACACACACACACACACACACACACACACACACACACACACATACTCGCATGAACATACATATATACACTGTCTCCCTTATCCTTTCCCAGAAACATACATACATACCAAAACATGAAAACAGGCACACACACACACACACACACACACACACACACACACACACACATACACATGCACGCACGCATGCATGCGTGCACACACACAGGTGTACATGCACATACACATGCTACTCACACACACACAGACATGCACATTGAAAGAGAAATACGCATACAAGGAGACAAATGCATAAACAGTTGTTTTCTGATTCTGATGCTTATTTTAGTCGCATGTATGCAAAGTGGATGTGTGAAGTGAATGCCTATGTGGGTTTGTGCATACATTCACATATATGTGTTTATTTCAAGCGCCCTGTTATCTAACAAGCGCTAAAATGATGGTGTGTAAAGCAGAGCGTGAACTGCTTGATTTGCAGGTGGAGTACATGTCAGGGCTGGACGTCGTGTGGACAGTGCACGCCTTCCATCTGTTCTCCTCCTTCCACCTCCGGGCCATCTACTACCGTCCCATCATGCACACAGTGTCAAGCTCCTCCTCCTCATCCTGTATGCAGCCACTTTCCAGAGCATAAGTGCCCAGTCCATCAGCATGCTGGTTGTCCTCCTCTTGGTGGCCCTCCTGACGCTGGTTATACGACCCTTCCGACTGACCGTGTTTAATGTTGCCATGGCGATGGGGGGTTTCTGTCTGACTGGTGATGCGCTGTTTGGGGCGGTGCTCGTTCAGTTTGATCCAACAGAGGTGAGGGTTTGTGGAAATGTGTGTCTGTTGTGTAGTCTTTTTTGTCAGGTTTTTTTACCAGTACTGAAAAAAAAGTTTTCATTTTTGTTGTTTTTGTCATAACTTTGTATGTTTGTGTGTGAATATGTAACAGTGGTGTCCAGCCTGTGACCCTCCATAATGACAGTTCAGATGTGACAATGGATTACAACATCAACCACTGCAGTAGTTCCTACTCCAGCTGAAAATGTAGTCATATGCTGTCCAAGATCTAGTGGAGGATCTGGGCAAGTCACGAACTGACAGCCACTCTTTTGTATTGCAGTGGAAGATACCTTTGAAAATGGTTACCATGGTAACTGTTTGATAGAAAACCTGGAAACTGTAAAAGTTTTGTCGCAGCGGCGTGTGGAACACTGCATCTTCTTAAACAGACATCAGTTCTGGTTTGCCTGTTTGTGGAGGGCAGGGGGAGGCGTCTGCTGTATGTTGTAAAGGGGATAAAAATCCTTCAGAGAAAAGGCTACATCAGAGCTGAAGTAGAACCTGCTGACAAGTGTCACAGAAAAAAACTGTTTTGAGGTCCTTTTAACTGATAGTACATGATGTAAGCACAGAGATTTCACCTAGTTTGAATGAAGATTCCTCGCTTCCTCATATCTTTCTTCGGGTATGTGGTCTGCTCATTATGCATGATGACATTAATAGTGGGACAACGCATCACTTTCCAGTGAAATAGAGCATAATTCAATCAGAATGTCACCACCTCCTCTCCATCCTTGTCCTCTTTTCCATCCCCTTTGAAAAATAAAAGAAAAAAAAAAAAAAAAAAGTGTGTGTGTGTGTGTGTGTGTGTGTGTGTGTGTGTGTGTGTGTGTGTTTAATTTTGGGATCAGAAAACTTTTGCAGTTTGTACTTGATGGTTTCAAAACAAAAGTTTTGGTGGTGTCAGATTCTTCAGAAAATCTAGCTTGGGACTATGAAAACTTTGGGAAAAAAATGTTTTGGGGGATGACGAGGGTAAAGAAGATCTTCAAAAATGATATTATGGGAAATGAAAACCTTAAAAACTTGTAGTTGCAGATATGCAAATCTTTTTTTTTTAAGTCATGAAGGGCTGTGAAAACTTTTTCAAAAGTCTGTTTTTAGTGTGCAAAAGCCCTGAGAATAATTTACTTGCAGATATAAAAACCTTTAATTAAGCAGTGTCGTTTGGGGTTGGGGGAGGAGGGGGGGAGGAAAAGGAAGAAGGGGCCATGGGGCAGGGCTTAAATCCTTCCTGAAATATTATTGTATTATTTGGGTTGTGTGTGACACCCTCTCACTATGTCTGATGGAAAGCCTGGGATACATTTTTCAGTTTTGGGTGATTGCAGGTGCTGTCTCCCTGGTTGGTGGAGCCATACAGTGTGGCCATTCTGATTGGTCTGAATGCCGTGTTACTGCTGGGCACTGTCGTCGTCTTCCTGCTCTACCTGCTGGCCTATCGTCTCTGCTGTCAAGGCCGCTGTGTCCTAGAGCCTCTTTGGCCTGTCATGACAGCATATGAGTATGAGGTGGAAGGCGTGGAGACCCAGAAGTACCTGGCCGCCGTGCTGAGAGGGCGGGCTGTCATTGGTGAGTGTCAGACATGGTTGTCATGGTGAAGATGAGGAGGATAGGCTTAACGCTCATTGGTGAGTGTCAGACATGGTTGTCATGGTGAAGATGAGGAGGATAGGCTTAACGCTCTGGGTGTTTGCCTGGGTATTGCAAGCAAGCAACCCTTGGTCGGTACATGTTTTTAAAGGGTCGAGAGAAGACGGTCTGTAGTTGGTTTCTTTATAGGGCGAAAGAATTGGATGTAAAGCTGCTTCTTGATTAGGGTGAAGAATTGGATGTGTATTGCTGGTTTCTTTTTTTTTTTTTTAGATAATAGAATTTGTGGTGGCTAGCTGGTTCTTGATAGGCTGAGAGAATGGGATGTATGGCTGAATTTTAATAGGATAAGAAAATTGTGTGTGTAGCTGTTTCTTGCAGGGATCAGAGAATGAAGTGTACAGCTGTTTCGTACTAAGGTGGGAGACCTGGGTGTTAGGCATTTCTTAATAGGGTGAGAGAATTGGGCGTAAGGCTTTTCCTGTATTAGTGAGAACATCGGGATGTGGGTTTTTCTTAATTGGGTGTGCACTTTGCTTGATAGGATTGGAGAATATACCGCTATGAAGTTTCTAATGAATAGTGCATGGCCATTTAACGTCATTCATGCTTACACAGAATTCTGCATATTCTTGATATCTCATACCTTGTGTCCATTATGTACATGGTGGTAAAATTATACTGACTGCCTGGAAAATTGTTTTACTTTGAGAAAACACAAATACAACCTAAGAGCAAGATGAAAAATGGCAGATAAACGTCAGTTTCTTATCTTGTATCAACCTGCCTGCATGTGGACTTTGCTTGGAATATGGGTTGCTAGTTCACATAAGACTGCTGATGAGAGATGGATCTCCTTGTCTGTCCTGCAATGGTAATGGTAATGTTGCTTATAGCCCAGCGACCGCAAAGGGCCATATCAGGGCTGTCACTGTGTTGAAGTTAAGTCACAAGTCATTTAAAAAAAAAAAAAAAGTTCATTCACACAACTCTCTGAAACATATCTTCCAGAAACACATCGGGAATTTCATTGAAAATATTTCCTCAGTAAAATCTTAGATCAGATGAAAAATATTAATCTCCCTCAGAAACTCAAAGACCGCATCAGGTGGGACATCTCTGCTGTTCTGCAAGTTGAGAAAGTATGGATTGGATTTAGTATCACAAGTCTCTGTGCTAAGCATTCACAAGAGTACATGCATTGCAAAATAGAAGAGGTGTAGCGCCTTAGTGTTTGAAGAGTCTGTGTCATTGTGTAATTGGGTTATCCCTATAAACATGAAGAAGATCAAACGGCCATTTGACAGAGTCCGCACGTATATGTAAATTCTAGTCTCTCATCTTGTTTTCGTTTCTCATTGATTTTCTTTCTTTCTTGGTCTCTTAATTTCAGTTTTCTTCTCTCAGTTAATTGTAAAAGAGAGAACCAGGAATCGATTTCGAGACATCAGTTTTCCCTGTCTGTTAACCATTCAGAGCGGTGCCGTCGACTGCCAGCCATGTTCACGCCAGTGCATGAGATGTCGCACCAGATCCACGTTCTGACGCCTACATGCGAGAGTCTGAGCTGCTGCAGGATGGCCTCCATCCCACTTTGTGGGCGGTGCTGGATGAGATGATGGACATGTACCAACGCCTGGAACCCAAGTCTCTCTTTGGAGGTGGACATTGATGGGGAGAACACCCACAATTAAAACTGTGATTATAGGAAAATCACAAAGCTGTGGAACAGTTTTGTTGTTTTGCCTGTTTTTGTGTTTTATGCATTCTTTTGTTATCAGTTTTAAAGATTTTGTGAAACTTCAAACTTGCCTTTCATTTTCCTGCTGCTTTTTCGTCGTATTCTTGGTTTTGGTTTTACTTCAGTTTGTTTGAATTTCATGTATTGAATGTGATTTATTTGTTAACAAAAAGAAAAAGTCTGTATGTATGTTGTGTTGTATGTTGTGTAGTTTCTTAATTTGTCAGTCAGTCTGTCAGTTACCCATCCAGCCAGTAAATGAGTGAAGGAACAAGATGGTGTGAGAGGACGTTGATGTTGAATGGAGAAAAGTATGGTAGCCTTATTTTATTTTTCATTTGATTTAATAACTGGAGAAACATGAATGATGAAGAAGAGCTTCTAAGTGCTCATATATTTTGGTAGATGAATACACATAAAAAGATTGTCTTTTAAGATGAAATGTCTGTATCGATGCAGTTTTCAACATTGAGTGTCTTTTTAGATGAAATGACTGTATTGATGTAGTTTTCAACATTGATTGTCTTTTTAGATGAAGTATCTGCATTGATGCATTTTTCAACACTAACTTTGATTCAAAATTGTATACCTGAAAAATCAAATATACACTTTAAAATGTTGTTTCAAATGAGGTGTTTGGATTGAAACAGTTTGAAGACTGTTTGAAAAGTAAATGATAAAGGTGAGTGATGACTGTCGTGTTTCAGAAATGGTGCAGGAGGAGTCCATCAGAAAAGAACGCTGCTCACTTCATGACGCTGATGCCGATGTTTGCCCAGCGACTGGCCCAGAGGGACTATGACCTCATTCTTGTTCCACCACACAAGAAACGCTTGCTGTTGAAAATGTACATCATTGGTAAGGGAAACAACCCAAACCCACAAACATTGATAGAATCTAGTAAATTGTTGGTTGTTTAGCTTGAACCCGACTGTTGAATTTTACAGGTTTAGTCTGGCAGATAGATTGTTTAGATTGAACCTAGCTAGTATGCAGTACATTGCTAAGGTTTGACCAAGCCAGTCTGCAGTAGATTGCCGAGATTTAGTTGGTTGGTAGACTATAGGTTGTTGGATTTAATCTGACCAATGGATGAAGGATTGTTTAGTTTGATTTGGTTGGAGACAGATGGTACCTAGGTTGAAGGAAGAAGATTATTGCTGTCTAACCTAACAAGTGGCAGAAGACTTGTCTAGATTTTTAACCTGGGCAGAGGATAGAATGTGTGTGATTTACTGGTTTAACCTGGCCAGTGGACGGAGTGTGGGTGGTTTATAGGTTTAACCTGGCCAGTGGACGGAGTGTGGGTGGTTTATAGGTTTAACCTGGCCAGTGGACGGAGTGTGGGTGGTTTATAGGTTTAACCTGGCCAGTGGACGGAGTGTGTGGGTGGTTTATATGTTTAACCTGGCCAGTGGACGGAGAGTGGGCGGTTTATAGGTTTAACCTGGCAGTGGACGGAGTGTGGGTGGTTTATAGGTTTAACCTGGCCAGTGGACGGAGTGTGGGTGGTTTATAGGTTTAACCTGGCCAGTGGACGGAGAGTGTGGGCGGTTTATAGGTTTAACCTGGCCAGTGGACGGAGTGTGGGCGGTTTATAGGCTTAACCTGGCCAGTGGACGGAGTGTGGGCGGTTTATAGGTTTAACCTGGCCAGTGGACGGAGTGTGTGGGTGGTTTTATAGGTTTAACCTGGCCAGTGGACGGAGTGTGGGTGGTTTATAGGTTTAACCTGGCCAGTGGATAGAAAAGTATTGACGCTTGATTCTGTTGGTGAACAATGGATTAAGTTTAATGGATTGGGGGTGGTTACATGCATTCTGGCCAGTTAACAGTTTCATTTATTTTTTGTAAAAGACAGAAGACTTTCCTGCTGACGGAAGATTGTTTTTGTTTTCCCTGGCTAGTGGGCAATACACTGAGGTTGAGGCAAATAAGACTTGGTCACTGAGGTACTGCAAACAAATGATATGCAGAGCAATTTGCAAAACAAGCACCCACATGAGTCATTATCTCTTTAGGAAAAAAAAATGCAGTGATATTTTGCGAGGGATTATTCTCTCTCATGTCAGACAGTAGTACCTATAGTTGTGTTGCTTTGAGTGGCTTACCTCTTGCAGTGGGGGCATTGCCGAGGATGTTTCCTTCAATATTTCAGGCTATTGACCTCTGCAATGTTTTGTCTGTCAGCAATGTGGCTGGATGGAAGTCGACGCCGAAAGGCCCACCATGATCTGACACAGAAAGTGCTCATCAGTATTTGGGAGGAGTCGCCTGAAGTGGTGACTGTGACTGGTGAGTTTTAAAGCAGAATCACATCATTCTTGTGATTTTTGATAACTTTCAAGGATCTGTATTTCCTGTTGATACAATCTTTGCAACAGTATAGCTACAGGAAACTTTGAAGTATCTTGGGAACACTTGGTACATTTAATACTATAAGTTTTTGACTTTTTATTTGCTTTGGAACATAAGGTACCCCTTGATTTGTAAAAAAAAAAAAAAAATCATCTGTAAACAAGGTGCTTTAGGGTACATTTTCTGCCTCTGAATATGTTATTTCTCAAGTGTGTACAAACTCAGTCGGTGAAGTTATCTGTTGCATAGGGGCGTGGAGGGTCTTGTAAGGTGCCAGAATCGAACCCTAAGATCTGGGCCTCAGTTCCTACTGGGGACAGTCGGGTTGGAGAAGGTTTTCCCATGGAGATTAAGACCTGTGCAGACCTAAGTCCTCTTGTAGTCCTTGTCAGGATGAGACTGTAAACTGCCTTTCTCTGTCAGGATATATCTGTAAAAAAAAACATCACCTGTGTGATAAATCCCATTCCACCTCGTGGAAAAGGGAATAGAGTGAACGATAATGAGCGCGATAGTGACTGGATGACATGGGAAACGACTGAATGAAGCGCCAGCTGGCAGCTCTTCAGTAGGCACTACTCAGGTAGGCAGCCCCTTGTGTAAGCAAGTGTGGATTGTAAAACGCTTAGAGCTTGGTCTTTAACCGAGGATAGGCACTACTTAAGTATCCATAATAATAAGAAGAAGAGTAGGCCATCATGTGCCTGTGGGATAGATGACACAAAACTGAAGCAGAGGCACAGGGAAGCATCATCCTTGAAGGTGGATTGTGGCTACCTCACTGGTAGCTTGTGCATAAATCTCGCTAAAGGTGAATGTCATAGTGCTAGCCAAGGAACAAAGCAAGAAAGGTTATTGAACGTTTCGACTGGATACCCCAGTGTTTATCAGCTCACTGAAGGGGAGAGCAACTCCTCGCCACAGCTACTTTCACTTCAACGTGCTGGAAAAATCTGGGGGATCCAGTCCTGATTGTATGTCATAACTTGTGTCATTAAGTTGGTCTACACAGGTTCCTGCCAGACGCAAATATTAGATACCTTTGTCAGAAATTGACAAGAGATGTATTTCCTTGGGGTCTGAACTTGGAATTGTCTGTGTTAAAGGTGTTGAGTTTCTGATAAGCCTTAGGAAATTGGTCAGATGAAATTGTTGGCTGTCTTTGGAGGTGGTATGTGTTGCTTTGTTATGTAAAATTTCTGTTACAAATGAAAAGATAATGACTTTCTGTGCAACTTAAATTGTTCAGGGCATTGTTAAGAAGAGTGATGTGAATGAGAAAATATTTTGTCACAGAATTATGCAAGCATACACACACACACACACACACAAACACATGCACACACACACACACACACACACACACACACACACATATGCACACTCTTGCATGTGCGCACATACACGACACACACACACATGCACGCACACACACACACACATAATCGCTTTAGCTTCAAAGGTTCATAGCGTTTTTATTACTCTGACCATTCCTTTGGTAGTCCATGAAATATGTATTCCATTGCCATTTACATCTTCCTAAAACTAATTGATTACAAACGGTCTTTGGTCACCAGTGGCCATGGCGAAGTGGTTAGTGTCGCGGACTCCGGGTGGGAGGTCACGGGTTTGATTCCCATCAGAGTCATGCAGGATCTTTCTGCCCTGACCGGCTCCTACCCAGAGTTGGGTTTGCTGCGGACTCAGCTGGGAAGACTGGGACCACAGTCGAGTTTCATCCACTTAAAGGATGCATTTCTGAGAGTGTTGCTCAAATTTCCTGACCAACAATGCAGGTGCCTGTATCTCTCGGGCCTGGTTGATGCCGGGATATATTATGAAAGGAAGCATAGAGTACAGCCCTGTCATGTAGTCTCAGACTGAATGGAAATCCGCAGCAGCAGCATCTTAATCATTTCTAATTCTCATCGATCAGCATTAAAAAAAAAAAATGTCTCAGATTCTGTGGCCCTTCATGCCCTGCTGTCATGCCTGACCTCAGTTTCGATGTCCTCTCCACATCTGTGGCTTTGGTTTGGTTCCGTCGGGGTCACCGGTATCGGCGAGTCCATAGGGGCTGTCGTTGGATGGACGTGGTGGCGCCCTCAGGAGGGAGAGCTCACGCATGCCAGCTCCGCAGCTAAGCAATTATCGTCAGTAGGGGGCTTAGTAGGTGGTGTCCTGCGTATGTTAGATCAGAACAGGCGTCACTGAACACCACCGAAGTGACTCAGCAGCAGTGCAGTGTCTCCTCCGGTGGGTTGCCTCTTGACATTGACAAGTCTCTCTGGATTGCTGGTGCTGGGGCTGCGGCAGGGCCAACCTGTGGATGGGGTATTGGAATGAGCGGCGTGGGTGCATTGCCTCTGAGGTGGTGCAGAGGTTGGAATAGCAAAAAAAAAAAAAAAAAAAGTCTTTGGTCAGTTTCAAGTCTCTGATGATAGGGTCAGTCATATCTTTCTGATCTCCTGTTGTACATTTCTGCCGGGCCCTTCGTGTTTATCTGTTGATATTTATCTCCTTCAGAGCCCTGCGTTCCATACTAAGACCTTCAGAGAGCCTTCTGTCTCTTCCTCACGTATCTCAGGACTACATGTTTCACTGCCTCACAGCCTTGTTCCTTTTGTCATTATGTCTGTGTATTGTGTGCATATGTGGGCACATGTGTATTTGCATGTGTATGTGTGTGTGTGTGTGTGTGTGTTTGTGTGTGTGCATGTGTGTGTGTAAGCGTGTTTGGTTGTGTGTGTGTGTGTGTGTGTGTGTGTGCATTTGTGTGTGTGTGCGCGCGCACGCGCACATGCGTGCCTGCCCTTGTGTGCCTTTGTGTGCAGGCATCCCTATGTGTATCTCTGTGTGTGCGCGTGTGTGTATGTGTGCTAAGAACTTTGTAAGTGTTTACAGTTATTTATAGATTAAATACCATAAATAACCATTGTTATGATCATGATTCTTATTATTAACTGGATTTGCCGAGACTGTGAATGGCTATGATCTGGATGGATGTGGGTGGATAGATCAATAGCTGTTGTGGGTTTTGTCTGGTGTGCTGAACGAGGTATTGAGGAGGTATACTGTGGTTTCAGAGGAGCGTGAGTACCACGAGGACCTTTACCCTGACACCGTCCATGGCCCAGAGACTGAGAGCCCTCTACATGACGGGCACACTGGACTTGGGCAGAGGTCTCTATGATCTGGAGGAGGCTGTGAGTACAGGGCTATAGTGTGTGTGTGTGTGTGTGTGTGTGTGTGTGTGTGTGTGTGTGTGTGTGTGCATGCATGCGTGTGCGTGTGCGTGTGTGCGTATGTGTGTGTATATGTGTGTGTGTGTGTGTGTGTGAGTGCATGTGATGTGCATGTGTAAAAGTGTATGTCTATGCTTGTTCAAATGTGAGTGGTCAGGTGTATGGTAACTTCATATATGTGGTGTATGCATATGTGTGCATGTTTGATTAGCAACAAACTCATTCCACTGTTGATAGTAAATCATATTTGTGATTAGTCAAAAGATGTCAGTATTCAAGGAGACAATTCTTTGCAAATTTATCAATAAAAGGAAACACTTTTCATGCTAAGATAAGGCTTTATCTGTCAAAGAGAGTGCCTTAATCCTGCTTGGTTTGGCAAGTGGGCATCAGACCTGATTACCCTAAAAAAAAAAAAAAAAAAAGGTTTTGGGTACTGGTAGTTTTTCCTCAAGAAATCAATGTGTAATTTCAAGAAGAACGCTTATAATTCTCCCAGTTAATTTGCAAGAACGGAGATGATGGGGATGGAGGCATTTATTTTCTCCTTCCATTGTGTAACGTAGTAATCATGTTCCTGATCTTGCTGTGACCACAGAAAGAAATGGTTGTTCCAACATAAGTCTCTCATTCCTGGTTCATTGGCTTACTTTGGGACAGATTCCTGTTCTTTCGCTTTTTTTTTTTTTTTTTTTTTTTTTTTTTTTGACAATATTGCAGGGTACGCAGCTCCCACTGTTGTTCCTCCATGCCAGTATGTTGTCAAAAGTAGCAGTCAGCCGAACTAGATTTTGGGCATGAAAGTTAGTGAGAGTAGTTGTCACTCATTGTTCCAGGCACCAAATAGGCACACTGAGGCAACACTAAGGTTAGATTCCTCTACTGCTATTCAAGAACTTCATGTCCAGATTTTTACCAGCCTTTATTTTTATTTTTAAGTTTGATTATATTTTTGCCAAATACGCTATTGAAATATGGTGAAATTGAACATGTAGACAACTATGGGATATGTAAATAAGAGAAAAATAAGCAAGTCAATGACGTTAACTTATTCTCAGGTGGAGGAGGAGGAGGAGAGCTTGTCATCCTTCCTGAAGAGGGTGCCACCAGCACTGATCCTGAAGGAGGAAGATACCAGGTAATTGCATCATACCTTTGGAACTAGATCCTATTTGACCTCTGTCAGCTTGGTGACCTTTTTGCTTGCTTCGTTTGGTGTTTTTGTTGGGTGGGTGGGTTGGTTGTTCGCCAACAAAATTTCTGCTGATCTGATTCTAACGAAATTAGATGAAAAGGTGGAAGGTAAGTCGAGGACAAAACCATTGGATGTGGGATAGATAAGTGATGGGGTTCCAGGACTGTTTGACAAACTATTACCAGAAAGAAAAGCAGTTCACTTTTACCAGATAAAGATGCATCTCCTTTGAGTCTTAAAAAAAAGTTCAGTGTCAATTCCATGTTTACCTGCAGTCACTGTTTTAGTTTGCTGCCAGAAGAATATGCCCTGGACTACCTCATACTGTTCTTTTTAGCCCCCCAGATACAAAAGCAGGAGAGGATGCAGGAGCAGACAACCCTGCCTTTGTGCACGACAATGAAGATGGCGACCAAGGTCCCAGCGAGCAAACCCTGACAACAGCGGAGGTCCATGACACCTCTGAGGCTCCACCAGATCCTGGTAGATTTGGAGGCTGAGGCAAGGGCAGGCAATGCCAGTGAAGGGGAGAATACTGTGACACTGACAGACTACAGGGCAGAGGAAACCAGCACAGACATGACTGCGCAAGAAACTGACGAGCAGGCTGAAGGTAACTGATCAGTAGATCGTGTTGCACTCAGTGTGTAGTGTTGGATGTGCTTTAACCCTCATGCATTCAGTTTCTCTGAGGAAAGATTTTCACATATATTTACATCTTACCACATCTGTAGATTAACCGCTAGAAAATTCAGATCTTGCAGGTAAGATCACGCGGTTGTGTTCTACTACTACATAACCTGTCTGGGAGGGTGAAATCTTGTGTGTCACCATCACAAATGTTGCAACATGTGTCATGTTCTGTGAAGATGCTCAGCTTTTGGCTCCTACACAATCAAATTCTCTCTGCACTTGCATACTGGTGGTGTAAGATGAAAGGTGAGACCTGCCTGACATGCTCCTCCCTTTCGACAGGACAGGTGCTACACACACAACTGTCATCAGGTGTTGCAAACTTCACTGTAGTTCTGGCCATTATTTGTCCAGTCACTTATATGAATGTTAGGAGTGCATTATGCATAACGGATTGTTACGATTGCACACACAGTCTCTTCAGCCATAAAATAAAGCGCTTGCCTACTCGCTGTCACTATTGAACGTTACAGTCATGAGTGTTGCCTCAAAATACTGGTTTGCCACAGCAAACATCGAGCCTGAAAAATTGTGGGTATGGCATTGCTAATCCAAGGAAATGGGCACTGGTTGACAGGTAGCACAACAAATATTACTGATGCTTTAATTCCATTAGCATTGAATTTATAAACAATAGGCTTCTCATTTTCACAAGCGTTATGTCAGACCAAAGGGGATTAGGTGTGCTGTCCTCTTTCAGTCTCCTTTTGTTTTTCATTCCTGTTGGATTTGCCAGTGGCAGTTTGAAAACCATTGGCAGAATATATATAGAAATAATTGGGGGGGGGGGGGGGGGGGGGGGGGGAGGAGAGGAGTGTTATGTCTGGGAGCATGACTGCTCATGCAGCATCAGCATGCCAGTCCTGTTGGCTGTCAAAGGTCAGCCATGTTTGCTGGCTATGTGTTTGATTGCCATGCTTCAAACCACATGACGAGCGACGCAAATCTTCTGAATCTCTTTCGGTCTTTTTTTTTTTTTTTAATTCCCCAGCCATATGGCCTTTGTAAGAACCAAAATTTTGTTACAACTCTACTGTTCCATTTATTCTGATTCTGGTTTTGCCTTTGTCAGTACCTGAATCTTCATAGAACTCTCCTATCTCATTTTCTCCCTGTGTTTTATAGAATGTGACCCTACAACATCTTCCATTTCATCAACTCCACAGCACTTGCTGAAGTGGCTACTGTGGAGTTTGGTCAGACTGGTCCATCGGCAATTGGTGCATTCAGTTTCCTTTCTTTTCAATGAATGGAAGTGGCGCCAGCATCCCCAGATAGCTTCATATTTCACTGGACTGTAGCACAAACCCAAGTAATGTACCATGCTTTTCGGTGGAATACAAGGCTGGCAGGTGATGAAACCTTACAGCACTCATGTTCCTAGTTTCTCTCAGAAGGAAATTTAGTGGCAGTGGAAGATCCAGGCTGCTTCCTGTATGAATACAAGGGGTAATCATTTGCTGGATTCCAGTTCCTTCTTTCATTGTTTACATACATTTTCAATAAGCTTACTTGTTGCCAATGAGAGGTGCATTCTGACAGATTCCACCCCAACATGGATCCTTTGTGCAGAACTTCAGCCTGACGGAGCAAGCGATCGACATGACACAGACACTTCTGTGGCATCATCCAAATCAGTGCGTTCAGCAAAGTCCACCTCATCAGCAAGGTCACAATCATCAGCAAAGTCACAGGCGTCAGCAAAGCCTGGTCAGTCTGAAGGAAAGGCAGTTTCTGCTGGCAGATCAGGTGGGAGCCAGCCGCCTTTGAAAAGCAGCAGAAGCAGGAGAGGAAACCTTCCCGGGGGAAAACAGCTGCCAGGTAAAAAGTGAAGTACTACAGTTTTTACTTACCCAGAGAATTCCTGAAATTTGGTTAACACAAAATTCTATTTTTTAACTGATTTTCATGTTAACATACTCTATGTGTGTTTTGGTGCCTTTATGTGACTGATTTTCATTTCTTCTAATTTCCGCTGTGGTGTTGTTGTCATGAATATTTTGTTTTGGAATAATTTTTCATTTTTTTTTTTTCTTCTTCCACAGCAGTGGAGGGATCACATAACGGGCAGTGTCAACTGATCATGGCAGTGTTTAGTGTGGAATATTTATCGTTATCAGTGGTGGAAGTTTTTTTTTTGGCCGATTCAAGTTCTTCCAGACTGGCTGAAAGGGAAACCTACCATGGTTTCCTGTTTGGGGCGGTACACATACCAGGCATCACACTAGCAAGCCAAAGTTGGTGTGTCCACTATCTACAGGGTTTTCTGTGTGATTGGCTGATGGATCACAGAGCATTTCTTTGTCATGGCCCGCATGACCAGGAGACCATGGAGACAATGTACCCATTGTCAAGAGGAGAAAAAGGAAGTGGAACAGGCACATTTCAGGATTGGCCAGCTTCGCAGAAAACCTTCCTTTAGGATTTTAGTGTTTGGAATTAGAAGAGGGGAGGGGACAAAATCAGGGAGAGGGCAGAGCTGTCCTTTGCTGCCTCTCAGAAGGCTGCAGAGAAATAAAACAGATGGAATGGCATCGTCAGGAAGTCTTCAGTGGTAACTCGGTAAGCCCCAACCCAGAGTTAAAAGACAACAAAGACAGTATGGTTGTCACTTTTCCCAGTCCTATCCATCTGAGTCATCACTGATGATAGGCAAGGCTGTGTGGGCCTGATCTCTCTCTCAGGCCCAGCCTTTTAAGCTGTCAGTAAGGTAGACATGGGAGGACCACACAGTTGTGAATTCATATTTGTTCTTTGTGTTGTGCTAATGCAAGACATGGTGGAGTATGCGATGCCAAAGAGGAAACCAGGTACAGTGATGGTTCCTCATTGGTTGGCATACCATCTCTCACGCACTATTTCAAAGCCTTTCTTCCAATAATATGGTCCCAACCTGTTGTTCTGTCCACACGAGAGAGATGACGAACAGTCGAGGCCCATCACACTATATTGAAGGGGTTGACTGGCTGGGGCAGAACTGGCCTTAGATTATGTCAAGATGTAATCCTCCCCATCTGTGTGCAACTGACCTTAGAGAGGCAGACCCATTACCACTGCCAGGCATTTTGTGATACCACAGTTGGCGAGTCTGAATTTATAACATTTGATTTGGCTGTTTTGTGTCTGTATGTTGATCCTTCTGTTTGGTCTTAAAACAGCTTCCTGGAGCTGGTCTCTAGGAATATTTTGTATTAACCAGAAGCGCCAGAAACTGGCAACATTCCGTCCGCAGACACATGATTTTTACTTTGTCTGTCATTGTGTATATATTTTAACATGCTATAGTTTTTTTTCCCAAACATTATTTTCAATTGTCAAATGTTATTTATAACACATTTGTATATTTGCAATATATTATCAATTTGATAAAAGTATCCCTACCCAGCCCCCTTCCACTCACACACCCTTCCTTTCCCTTATACCCTCCTCCCTAATCTTTTCTTTACATATCTTTGACAGATGCAAGCTGTGATTTTTGTTGTTTGTGTTTTTTTTCCACTCAGATTATATCTTCTTTGCATATCTTTGACAGATGCAAGCTGTGATTTTATTGTTTTGTGTTTTGTTTTTTTCACTCAGATTATATCTTAATGTTTTGTTGTGATATGCATACAGTTTGGGATGGTGTGTATGAAACTTAAGTACCTGCAATAATGAATACATAGTGTACAAAGTTCTTTACAGAATAAATGTAAGCCTATTTCATTCCTAACCACCTGTTAGAGCAGATAAATTGTTCTCGTGAGAATCCTGATGACCAAAAAAAAGATGTAGAGATAATTTTTTGCATGAACTGTTTAATCTTATACAGAACAAATTAAACGCTGTGCTCATTATGGGCATGTCATCAGTGGCTTAGATATTGAAATGTTGTTTTGTAGACAGTCTGTTTGATGTAACCGAGACTTACAGAGCTGTTCGATTTTTTGTGTAAAAAAAAACAACAAAAAGAGCACTATCAAAAAAGTAATGGTGATTATGTAGACATTTCATATCAAGTTGGATAAACAGTTCATTTATGTTCATTTAGTGGCAGATAACGGCCATCAAGGGAACGCAGACAATGTTTCATTTCTACAAAAATGTGGGAGGGGGTGGGTGAAATTTGTTTTCCCTTTCTATTGCAACTATGTGCAATTCATGTTTTTACATTAAATGAAAATGAAGCAGGATCACTTTCAACGTCACCACTCGCCAAAAAATAAGCAGGACTGTATGCAGATAAAAACATCTTTTTGTGAATTCAAGTGAAAGCATATATGAATACCAACCTTACAAAAAAGCAGATTGTATTCATATCACATCAAGTGGCTGCATCCCAAGGGGCGATTCTTTATAGCCTTTCTTCAAACTGTCTACCAACTGCGATTCTCCCACTGTGCATGACCATGCCTTTTTCCCTTTGCTCCGTTATCATGTCTCTGTCAGTTGGGCCTACCTTGCACTGCAACTCTCTCTCACATTTTTAAACGGCAGATTCCAATTTTTGTGGCAGATTTCAACATGTAACATCCACCCACCATATTGTTGATCATTGCAAGCTCATGGTGAGCAAAAAAGTAACGCAAGAAAATCATCCCTGAACTCCAGAGCTTACAAGAAAATTGATTCAGAATTTGCCTCAGTCTGTTTCAAAACACTCCCCATTTGTAGCAGTGCTTGAATCACGACATTATGTTTTGCTGAGAACATTTTATAAAGTGTGGTGACCCCTTGACCATGGATATTTCCACTCTTAAAGTGAAAAGGGTACCTTGTTCGCTATCAGGCAAAGTAAGGTACTGACATGCCACTGCGACATCCAACAAGTGACAAAAGTTATGCTAGTCTCCCTTCTTCCTACCAGATTCCTTTGCAGGAATTGACCTTGATGGTTGATGTCGCCTCACAGGAAAGTGTCAATGGAAAGAAACAAATAAGGAAGATGCATTTCATCTTTCCTCCAAGTTTGGTGAAAACTAGTTCCACAGTATGTTTTTAATTTGTTGCTAACAAACCAACCAGCTGACAGATGGGGGTGAAGTACCTCCTTTTCAGAGATGAAACACGAAAAAAATCAAATTCCTAGTACAACATGCGTCAACATTTTTACTTCAGTTTTATCTGTGTAATACAATTTTTTTTTTCTCTCTGAACTTGATTGGTTTCCATACAAAGACTGATAATGCTCACTTCACTCCCCTCCCCAGTTTTTCAATTTTGAATCGAGGCATTTGAATATGTGTTGTGGATATTTTGAGCTGTGGATATAACGGAGATAAAAATTTGGATGCACACACGAGACATAGGCCAATACTCATGACATGGTGAACAGAGTTTATATGAATTTATGCCTGTTGTAAGAAATCAAATTAGAAACTAAGTTTACTTGTTTGTCGACAGCTGTACTTCCACATTTCACTAAAAGAAGTGCAATGCACAAAATTGCTGATTCTACTTCTCATGTTTGGTTATTGTCTGGCCACATGTTTGTGAAAAGTATAGTGTATCTTTTGATCAGCATTTGTCTATTTCTGTACATGAACTGTTTGTTACTGTGTATTTGTGCTTGTATGAACAACAGTGGTGAACATATATATACATGTTCTCTGTACCTATTATGTCATATCACTTTTAAGTAATCCAGGGGCTGCCAAACATTTTCTGCTTGTGAGATTGCCATAGGCCGGAGCAAATCTTGTCACTTTCAAGTATGAAAACAATTCTCATTCAGTGACAGTTTACAGATGTACTTGTGTATGATAAATATGTCAACAAAAATGATTGATTTTATAATACAGACCATTTTCAATTGACATTTTTGAGAAAAAAAAAGAGTAAAGTTTAATGGGTGGGTGGGAAACTATATAATGTTGATGTGCTATCTGTTCAACATACATGATGCAGGTACTCAGTTTGGGTGCACCTAAACAGTTTGTATTTCTTTAAGAATATAGGTTTCTGGATTCTGGATTCAACTTTAGCAAAGTAGTTACAGACTTAGAATCAAAAACTTACTTGGAGAATATTTTGCCCTGTCTTCTTCAGCTCATTGTTGCTGTTGTGGCAGCGAGGCCTGATGGGATGACTGTGTAGGGGTGAACGGTTGTCAGGATCTGATTGTAGATGGGGGAAGTTCAAAGCCTTGATCTCTGTTCAGGCTGGGGCTTCTGGTCTTAATTTTGATGGGCTTCTTTAACTTTTCTTTTTGTGAGGAAGGGCTCTGTAAATAAGATCTTGGGTTTCTTGGGGGTTGAAACTGTGGCTTGTAGATGTTCATGTATGGCAGAAGTAGATCGGTTTTGGTGTTCCTGTGGACAGGTGGTGAGTGGTCTTGTTTCGCCAATGTAGGTATGGGTACAGTCTTGACACCCTACCTGGTACATTACACCACACTGCTTGAGGGGGTCCATTTTGTCTTTGACATGGGTCAGTTGCTGGCGTAGGGTTGGAGGAACACTTTGCATATCGATGTTGTTGGAAGGTCCTGGCTAGATGCTCCGAGACTCCTTTAATGTAAGGGATCCCCACTTTCACACTGTCCGTATCTGTAGAAGAAGGGTAGCGAACTCGGGGGTTGTCCCACATCCGTGCAGGGTATCTATTAGTGGAAAGGACAGTCTTGATGTGTTCTTCTTTCAGCTTTTCCTCCTTAGTGGAACACAGTACAGAGGCTCTGTGCATGAGGGTATTGACAACAGATCTCTTGTGCTGGAGGGGGTGCTTAGAGTGAAAGTTCAGATATTGGTCAGTGTGGGTGGGGTTTCCTACAGACGGTGGTCTCCACCCTGTCTTCATGGGTTCAGGTGATGAGTGTGTCCAGGAATGGGATCTTCCCTTCTGCTTCAGTTTCCGAAGTGAATTGGATACTGTCGTTGATGGAATTCAGGTGAGTGGTGAAGCTGTCAACCTCTGTCTCCTGTATGCGGGTCAAGGTGTCATCCACATAGCGCGGTACCACATGCTGGGAGGGTTGGCAGCAGCGGTCTCAAGGGCTACTTCTTCAAAATGTTCCATGTACAGGTTGGTTACCACCGGAGATACTGGCAAACCCATGGCAGCTCCTTGTTTCTGCTGGTAGAACTCGTGGTTGAATGAAAAAACAGGTGCTAGTGAGGCACAGTTCCAACAGTTCTCGCACCTCTACTGTGGTGAGTTCACACCGGTGACGAAGATGGTAGTCATCCTCAATCTTCTCCCGAATGACTTGGAGAGCCTTGGGTACAGGGATGCTAGTGAAAAGTGCACAAATATCATAGGAGACAAGTTTTCTCCCCTGGAGCCAGTTGCTGGTTTTCCATCTTCTGTACAAAATCTGTGCTGTTGACTATGTGGTGCTCAATCTGCCCCACTGAAGGTCCCAATATTGGTGTCAGGAATTTGAAGGCATTGTACATGACACTGCCACAGCTGGACTCAGTGGGGTGGAAGGGGGCATCTTGTGTATCTTGGGTAATCCATACAGCTTAGGCGTGGATTCTGAAGTGGGGTAAAGACGTGGTAAAGATTAGGGGAGATAGAATCTTCTTTCTTCCATTTCTTTAGTAGGTTGATAAGCTGGTTTTTTCACTGTCTTCATAGGGTCAGTCTTGAGTTTTTCGTAGGTGTCTGTACCACTGAGAAGGGTCTGTACTTTCTTGTTGTACTCATCTTTCGGTAACAATACTGTGGTCCTCCCTTTGTCAGTTGGAAGGATGACGATGCTGTCGTCCTGTCTCAAGTTTTTCAGGGCTTGTTTTTCCTCTGGTGAAATGTTGGACTTGGGTGGATTACTGGACTTTATGACTTTGACCACTTCACTCAGTAGGCTGTCAGCTGTGGCTTGGTCTTTGATCTGGCTGCACGCTGCTTCAGTGGAAGGTACGATTTCCTTGACTGGAATCGATGTGGGTGCAACAAAGAAGTCCTTTCTTCAGCACACTTGATTCACTGTCACTGAGAGCATGATTGGAGAGATTGATAATCCATTTGTTGGTGTCTATGGCGTTGGAGGTCAGTAAGTTTCCATTGGGATGTTGTTTCAGGCGAAAGCGTTCAAACTTGTTGCGTTGTCTGTGTTTGTAAACATCGAACTCGTACGCATGCACGAGGCCGCATGAAGTAAAATGTTGTCGTCTATTTCCAGCGGAACTTCACAGAATCCTCCCACAGGAAATAGCAGACGACATTTTACTTCCATGCTGCCTCGTGCATGCGCACAAGTTCAATGTTTACAAACACAGGCAATGCGACAAGTTCGAATGCTTTCGCCAGAAAACAACATCCCAACGGAAACTTACTGACCTCCAACGCCATAGACGCCAATAAATGGATTATCAATCTCTCCAACCGTGCTCTCAGTGACAGTGAATCAAGTGTGCTGAAGAAAGGACTGAACTTCTGTGTTGCGCCCACATTGATTCCAGTCAAGGAAATCGTAGCTTCCACTGAAGCAGCATGCAGCCAGATCAAAAACAAAGCCACAGCAGACGGCCTACGGAGCGAAGTGGTCAAAGACATAAAGTCCAGTAAGCCACCCAAGTCCAACATTTCACAAGAGGAAAAACAAGCCCTGAAGAACCCGAGACAGGATGACAGCATCGTCATCCTTCCAGCTGACAAAGGTAGGACCACAGTATTGTTACTGAAAGATGAGTACAACAAGAAAGTACAGAGACCCTTCTCAGTGATACAGACACACCTATGAAAAACTCCAAACTGATCCTACGAGGAAAGTGAAAAAAAACCAGCTTATCAACCTACTAAAGAAATGGAAGAAGAAAGAAGATTCTATCTCCCCTAATCTTTACCAACGTCTTTACCCCACTTCAGAATCCACGCCTAAGCTGTATGGATTACCCAAGATACACAAGAAGGAGGATGCCCCCTCCGCCCCATTGTGTCTAGCTGTGGCAGTGTCAAGTACAATGCCTCCAAATTCCTGACACCAATATTGGGACCTTCAATGGGGCAAATCAAGCACCACATAGTCAACAGCACAGATTTTTGTACAGAAGATGGAAAACCAGCAACTGGCTCCAGGGGAGAAAACTCGTTTCCCATGATGTTTGTGCACTTTTCACTAGCATCCCTGTACCCAAGGTTCTCCAAGTCATTCGGGAGAAGATTGCCGATGACTACCACCTCCGTTACCTGTATGAACTCACCACAGAAGAGGTGCTAGAACTGTTGGAACTGTGCCTCCTAGCACCTACTTTTAGTTCAAACCGTGAGTTCTACCAGCAGGAACAGGGAGCTGCCATGGGTTCGCCAGTATCTCCAGTGGCAACCAACCGTACATGGAACATTTTGAAAAAGTAGCCCTTGAGACCGCTGCCAACCCTCCCAGCATGTGGTACCGCTATGAGGATGACACCTTGACACGCATACAGGAGACAGAGGTTGACAGCTTCACCACTCACCTGAATTCCATCGATGACAGTATCCAATTCACTTCAGAAACTGAAGCAGAAGGGAAGATCCCGTTCCTGGACACACTCATCATCTGGACCCACGACGACAGGGTGGAGACCACCGTCTATAGGAAACCCACCCACACTGACCAATATCTGAACTTTCACTCTAAGCACCCCCTCCAGCACAAGAGATCTGTTGTCAATACCCTCATGCACAGAGCCTCTGTACTGTGTTCCACTAAGGAGGAAAAGCTGCAGGAAAAGAACACATCAAGACTGCCCTTTCCGCTAATGGATACTCTGCATGGATGTGGGACAACCCTCGAATTCCCTACCCTTCTTCTACAGATATGGACAGAGAAAGTGGGGATCCCTTACGTTAGAGGAGTCTCGGAGCGTCTAACCAGGGACCTTCCAACAACATCGATATGTGAAAGTGTTCCACAAACCCCACCAACTCCCTACACCAGCAGCAACTGACCCATGTCAAAAGACAAAATGGACCCCCTCAAGCAGTATGGTGTAGTGTACCAGGTAGGGTGTCAAGACTGTACCCATACCTACATTGGCGAGACAGCAAGACCACTCACCACCGTCCACACAGAAACACCAAAACCGATCTACTTCTGCCATACATGAACATCTACAAGCCCCAGGCCACAGTTTCAGCCCCCAAGAAACCAAGATTTTATCTACAGAGCCCTTCTTCTCACAAAAAAAAAGTTAAAGAGCCTCGAAAAAAAAAGAAAGAAACTTGAGATCAGACGCCCTAGCCTGAACAGAGATCAAGGCTTTGAACTTCCCCCAATCTACAATCAGATCTGACAACCGTTCACCCCACACAACAGTCCCCCACCAGGCCTCGCTGCCACAACAGCAACAGTGAGCTGAAGAAGACAGGGTAAATTGTCAGGAGGCTGAAAGATAGTAAACTGAAGAAACATTCTCTAGACTCTCACCAATGCCTGTAGAAGAGGAATCCGCTTTAATGTGTTTATAAGTTTAATGATTCTCTACATGGACAGTGAATAATTAACAATAAAACTGGGATAGCTACTGACATACCTACTCAATTTAAAACCATGACACTATCTTTTCTATAGGACCAGCGGCTCTAACAGTCACACTCACAGGCAAACACAGCCGACAGGTCTTCACAGCTACTAAAACCTCAACTCCTGCACATTCAAATGCCGAAATTGGTTGACCACAAACCTTGGTGCTTGCACCTGCTATCATCATCATCTCCACCACCAATATAGAGAATAACAGTCACACTCGATGTGTCGGTAACGACGAACAGATTAAAACAGACAGCCAAGACATTTACTACGTCACAACACTTGCACACTCTCTTATCTGAAACCAAGGTATTCTGTGTGCTGAAACCTTACGTATGTACAAACCTCAAACACGCAATCCAACCTCTACAATGTTACTCTTAAAGGATCCTCTAATCTCTACTCTTTTAACACATATACCACCTAAACAACTATAGAATGTAAATGTACACTGATGCACAGAACAGATCAATCTCTAATGTATTTTACAATGAAGCGGTTGCTTTGTCTTCAGATCTTCTGACCAGAGTGACCAGAGTCATAACACAAAAGGGAGGGTGAACAAACTGGAATGGTATCACAAGGGTGAATCACCTTTATAACCTGGTGTTCAGCTGTAAAAATGACTAGCTAATCTCCTCTAAATGCAATTTTCAACAAGACTGCCTGCACAGTGGACACTTTCCCTGTTACAACTATTTCAATTCATCTTTATAGCGTAGCCAACCTTACACATTTAAAAAAAAAAAAAAAAAAGATTAATGCATGTGACAGATTTTGAATTAAAAGAAAACATAAAAGGAAACTGAGAAGATGCAGAGGCAATACAAAAACAAAATTTATATAAGTGCAAATAAGCACAAGACTAGTCTATGTTAGTACCATAATGTCTGCATTCAACAATTCCCTACTGTCATAGACAGAATTCTATTTCAAATCCAGCGTGATAACAAAATCATTGCACCATGATCATACTAAAAGGAAAACTATAATACAATCACTCAGACAAGAAAACACAAGCATTCATTATGAATGAAACATAATCTTAGAAGACGGGTAGAAATAATGGGAAAATGTTAGAAAGACCGGGCACTGTAAATCAAACCTAAAAAACATTCAAGCGTGGGTGGGTTAAACTGCATACAAGTCTGTGCTCACAACATCATGAGACGGCAAAGACACTTCTCAGTAACTTTGTCCTTTATCTTTACTAAAGGGTGCCCAGTTTCCCCCTCTCTTTCCTCCTAAAGGTCTTTGACTCTCATCAGTTTACAATGGCACTATAAAAACTTTACCAAAATAAATGCTTATTTTTCAAGTATGTCTTTGTGAAACGAATTCAGGTGACAATGACGAAAGCTTGATACCAAAGTAACTTGTTTTTAGGGCGGGTATGGGGGTACAGGCCATTCTATCCCGATTCCCTCAAACCGTTACCCTTTAATCCAAGGACCTTAACTACCTGCCCAGGAAATAGAAGACAACTCTCCTAACACTGTCGTTTCTCCTCACAACTTTCCTCTGATACATGCTTCTTGTAAAACAGATTTATACCAGTGTGAGGGACAGCAAAATTTTGTCAAACAAATCCACACACGATCATATTGCACTTACAATCCTTTCAAATAGCAAAACAAAAACTTTTTAAAAAGATCATAAATATTATGTCACACAGCATTGCATGCAAGAGACAAAACATCATTACCATGTGTGCACACAAAGCTGATGCCTCTTGAATTATGTGTGCACATACATGCGTAACAGTGTGATTGTGTGAGATAAACGAAAAAAAAAACAAGATGAACAAAGAGGAATGAAATAAAAAAATGTGCACTGAAATGATATTAACACCCTGAAAGCACATGCTTAACAAAAGGAATGTTAGGAACACCTTTACATACGAAAAAGACATGACCAGAATATGTCTGTTAAGTCAGGAAATGAACACTTTACGAGGACAAAAAAAAAAAAAAAAAAAAGACAGAAAGAAAAAGCGAAAATTAGTCCCCATAACTTCCAGTGGGGAGATCATCGGAGGCAATAAATGCAACAGGTATCAGAATCACAGTAGACTGCTTTCTCCAAACAACATAGGTAAAACAAAGGACAATGCCAAACTCCTCTCACACAGCGGCGTCTTCCAAAACTCTAGCTGAATTCTTCTTCGTCCCTCAATTTCATGTTATTGTTGTATTACACAGCTCGAACAACCATGCAGAGCCTTTTTAGGACTGTCATCACTCAGAGAAATGAAATCCTGTCCAGCCAGAAACAAAGTATCACATATTTACACTTAAACACTGGATCCATTAATAATGTGATAAATCTGGGCCATGCTTAGAGCGCCAGATCAAAAACAATAGTGAACAAATTAATGATAAACAGAATAATGCTAGTCTATGCAGAGTACCCAGTTTCTACCAGAGAAAAATGTATAAAGATGTCCTAGAGCAAAGAAAGATGTATGAGCATAGAAAGAAACGGACAACAGTGATAGGAGATAAAAGAAACAATAACGACAGAAAAGGCAGGCAGTCAGGTCAGAGGAGTGGCAGCAAGGAGAAAGTAACCAGCACATAATTATTAAAAGAAAAATGGCAATATAATTCATACTGAAAGTTCCCGACCATCCCCATGGAGACCTTTCCCTCAAAGAATGCCCCTTGCAATGGAAAAGTTCATCAGGAATACAAAACTAACACAGGTAAAAAGAGACTAACGGAGATGGACAAAGACAAAAGGTGCATGATTATACTTGGGTTTTTGTTGCGACAATATATTTTGTGTTTATTCAAATGCCGAGGGTTTTTTTTGTCATCATTATGTCCATCAAAGAACTATTTTCTCTCTTGCAATGTAAGCAAGGATGTGAATGATTCAAACCATACTCTGCAGAACACTGATTTCCCTCATTAACTACAAGGACACTGATCATCATGAACAGGAATGACAGCTGACCACCATCACTGCAAACTGCATCTTCTTCAACATATTAAAGCAAAATCTGTGCTAAGAACTACCCACATGCTACGACATATCTATTCTTAGAGTACCCATCAGATCTGCATGCCCATACAACCCACTATTCCTTGGACATAAAGCAAAATAGGCTGATGCAGACTTCTCCATACAGAGCATCTCGCACCAATACACACGCATCAACACTGATCTTCAATAAACACAGTGACTACAGCTGTATACAAGGGGAAGGCAAAACAGTCTTTCAAAAAAAGGAGTGTGCTCCAACAGATCACTAATTCACTCGTCATGAAGATCAGCATCAACTTTGTGAACATTTCCCCAAACTGGTCAACACTTGTCCGGGCAGTTACACAACACACACAATGCTAAGGGCAGACATGCAGATCAAAGTCAGCATACTGACGCATGCCTTGATCACAAATCTAATGAAAATCTCTTTTTTTTTTTCCTGCCCCAAACCTGAAATGCACAAGAAGACAACCTTTAAATGGAATGCTTGTTTTCACTAAATATGAAACTGAAGAATGTTTTGTACGTAATGGAATGGGCAATGCTTTTTTTTTTTTTCTTAACAAGACATAGATCTGGTAATTGTATCTCAAATGATGGAATGGATTTAAGCACAATGGAAACAAAACCCCCAAATATTAAAACATAAAAAAGAAAAAAAAAAAACTGTCATGGAAAAAAGGACTGAACTGAAAGAGACTGACTAGAAGACAGTGAGCAAGTTTTCAAATTGTCACAAGTTGGTGTATCTTTCAGTCAGAATGAAACCATTCATCATTTTCCTAAGTGGCAGTGACTTTAACACAGTTTAGCGCAAATCCATCTGTATACATTATCAACTGCCTGAAAAGACTTCGATCAAATGATACTGAAATGGAAATTTTTAGTTAAAAAAAATCCTGTCCTAAACAGACAGAGGAATGTATAACCATACAATACATCCAATCCTTAATGGAGACTATTTATCCCATTATAACCATGATAATACATCCAATCCTTAGTGATTTATCCCATTCTTCTACATATAAACTCATTTTTTTCCATCACACTCACCATTACACTACCATTTGTGGCATTTCTGTGTGTGTGCATTTCATTCTTCAAGCCTATGAAGTTCTGTGCTTATTTTTTCATCACCAACCGTGGCTAAGTTGACACAGTAATCTTTGCTTGTCGCAATGCATCAGATGAATGGTTGTTTAAAGAAATGTCACTTATGCACCACAGGTCTTGAGTGATTTAGAAACTGAACTTAATTATTTAAAACTAATGTATATTTTCCTTTCACAAGAAAGTTAACATTCACAAATACATCTTTCGCTTTATTCTTCTAAAATTAAACTTGAAAATTCAAAAGTTATGTGTATTTTTCCGTTAAAAACGAAACTTCGTCAAATAAATTTGAACTTCATGCTTCAATACTAAAGTGTATTTTCCTTTCAAAATGAAAGTTCTACTTTCATCAAACACACCTGAAGTTATTTCTTCAAAACAAATGTGAATTTTCCAAGAAAAATGAGTTTTATGTCACGTTAACCCATATCACAGGACCTTTCTCCATTCAAGGCCAGCTATCACCGCGTATAACCTTTAAACTTTTTTCTTCCCCCCCCCCCCCATTTGTAGCCAACTGGCTATGACTGATGTTGTTTGCTTGCTCCATGGCTGTGCAGCAACCACTGAACCACTTATAACCTGACAAAGGAATGATAATTCTGACTTCTCAAAGGGAATGACTCTGGAGTACTGCATCCTTCCACAACAGACTGCCTACAAACAGGACAGAACAACTTCAGCAGTCAGCTACAATGTCTGATGGCAAAATGAGTCTGGCCAAACTTTTCACCCCTGTCTCCCAATGCAAGCAGTCCCGATTTTAAAGATTTTGGATGATGAGGGAGCATAATAAATCTGCCAGGAGAGGGTTGTGTGGCAGAAACAGATGGTAATTCAATGACGCTGAAGGACTGAATGACACTGGTGGGCAATAAAAAGGGAATCAACGTTGTCATGACAACCCCAAGAACTGCCCTCGGTGGCAGCTTTGGGGTGGAAGGTAGGGATAAAGGGAGAGGGGTATGGAAGGCTGTCAACAGGCGCAGTTGTTGTTCTGCATGTTAGGGTTCTCAGTCAGGCGTGTGGCTTTCGTAGTGTTGGAGACCAGGGTGGGGTCGGAGTCCAGGGACTCTGACATCTTGTCACAGATGATGTCGACCAGTCGCTCAAACACTGCCTTCACGTTGATGTTCTCCTTGGCCGAGGTTTCAAAAAACTCCAGACCTACACAGCCCACAATGCATGTTATGTCATGCAGAGCACCGTAACTCTTCTAATGGGAATTTCAAGTTTGTTTGATTGGTTAAAAGACAAATCACGTAACTCACTATATCTCGAACAAAAGTTACCAGAACTGCACACACACACACACACATGCAAACATGCACATCTCTCTCTCTATCTTTCTGTCTATCAATCAATGTATCTATATGGAGGAAAAACATGACCACTTTATTAAAAGAAAAAAATATTATTGCTGCAGTAATTACCTGGAAACAAAAAGAAAATCAGAATTTCTCTTTGACACTTTCTACCCATTTCTTTTTAATGAACACTTCAACGGCTCATTTGATTTCCATTTAATGGCAACCATGTACAAACATTGGGCAAACTCTCCTTAAGGCAAATGAATGAGTATAGCGGAGGCCAGCTGTACCAAAAGCCAGTGGCATCAGTATGTGTCGTCAAAAGCTGTGGCTGTAATGAAAAACCACTCGTCTCTACTTCCACGTAACCCTCTTGCGCTGTCGGTTTCTCTTGGCCAAGACTTGATGGCGGTTGCTTTCAATCTTCTTTTTTTTTACTTTCACACTTTTAATCAACCCAAGATTACATTATGTGTGTGTGTGTGTGTGTGTGCTTACAAATCTGTGTGGTATAAATCCAATTTTTCAGTAACCCTGCTCCTAAACATGATAAATAAGAACCTTTTCTGAACAATACTGTTTGTACCTTATCCGAGACCAAAACCTGTTTGACCTCATTCTTATGCTGTAAATGTTTACTCCTTCCTTGCAAGTGCTTCTTTCAGATAGGTTACGGTTTAATGTTACATGACACACTCTTTTTTCCATTTCAGTCTGGAACAGTGAATACAGAACAAATCCAGAACAGTCTCCCTTTGTTTGTATGTTAAATCCTTACCTCCACCAAAGAGCTTATAACCTCACTGGCTTTTGTTGGTTTCTCTCCCTATTTGCAATGTTACACCACACTCTTTTTTTCCCCCATTTCAGTCTGGGCCATTGGACACAGAACAAATCCAAAACAGTTTCCCTTTGTTTGTATGTCGAATCCTTACCTCCAAAGAGGTCATGATCTCACTGGATTTTGCTTGTTTCTTTCCCATTAGCAAGTTACATGACACTCTGTTTTTCCCATTTCAGTCTGGGACATTGGACACAGAACAAACCCAACACAGTTTCCCTTTGTTTCTCTGTCAAATCCTGCCTCCACCAAAGAGGTCATGATCTCACTGGATTGTTTGTTTCTTTCCCTATTAGCAAGTTAAACAAAAACCGTAGAACCAATCTTCATGAAACTTTGCGAAAAGATGGAATGTGGCCCAAGGATGGACCCACAAGAGTATGGTGTGGATCTGTGGCTAGGATCGGGATCAACAGTCCAGGACCTGTCATCAATGTTAGACAATGAATTCTGAATTCATTTTAATGAACTTGGTGAAAAAATGGAATGTGTCCTAAGACGAACCCACCAAATGTTGGCGAGGATCTAGATCAAAGAGCAGAACCGGGATCAATCTGATCTTAGCAGAGGTCAGCACTCTGTCAAGTGTACTTGGGATTTTGCTGCAGTGGCACATCCACAACAAACTGGTTCTTGATTCCATGACAAACTGATTCTTGGATCATGTCAGTCTGACCTTTGGATCCATGTCAGTCTGATCCTTGGATCTATGACAAACTGATTCTTGGATCCATGGCAATCTGATCCTTGGATCCATGACAAAATGATCCTCAGATCCGTGCTATACAGATTCTTGGATCCCTCATAAAACTGATCCTTGGTTCCATGATAATGCCGATATTCACATCCACACTATATTGATCCTTAGATCCATGATAATACCAATCCCAAGATCAATGATAAAACTGATCTTTGGATCCATGCAGGAGAAAAATTCACTGACCAACCAGGTGTGCCAAGGGCCTGGGGACAACAGTGAGGCAAAACTAACCAGTAGAAGAACAAAGAATCACAAGTAACTTCTCTCAAACCCCTCCTCTCCCAAAACTTGATGTGCTACCACTATCTTTCATTTGCACTACTGAGGACACAATCATATTGCAGCTTACCTCCATGAAGCACTGGACTGGTTTCTTTTTTGATTCAGTAGTAAAACTTTTGAAATCATGCTTATTCTGAAGACTTGATAGAAAATAAAGAGTTAATAACAACTAAAATCCACAGAATTAAACAGCTGACAACCTGTTAAACACAGAAACTTCAATGAAACATAAACTGTCTTCCATATTACTAATAAATGGAAACTGTTTGTGATGTGAATTGCTGGTTCACTCAGATGGCCACAAAGATCTGCTGGCAATTGCCTTTATCTAACATCATAAACCAGCACATAAAATAAACAGATAAATGCTACAGGCAGAAATACAGATAAACACTACAGCTAGTGATAGAAACTAACATGATCAACAGGCACACCATTCATATAAATACCATAACCAATATTCATAATTAAGGGGGGGATGGAGGTTAAGAGAAACTGACCCAAATAGCATGAATAATCGGACGCTAAACCATAACATTTATACTACAAGGACCAAATCATGCAGTTAGCTAATACCTAGCTGGTCGGCCAACTGTTTGCCACGTTCGGCCGACACCACCCGCTCGTCCTCCAAATCAACACTTGTTGCCCACTAACACCACCTGGGCGTTATCCCAGGAATATGTCTTGATCTGTGTGCACCTGCAACCATCACCACCACACAAAGCACGAGGTGAGAACCCCTCCGACACCATCCTGCTGCAGCACGAGTGTTAACACAGGATTACACAGTTTCTTATGATCCACACACAGCATCAAGGAACTGGACACCCTCTGAAGCCCTGTGAATTCTGGATAAAAAGGGGTGAAGGGATCACAAGAATACATAATGTGGGTCAGTTTGGGAAGGCACTGGAATGTAGAACGATGACACACAGCTGAAGCAGCTTATCCGTGTCTTTCAGCTGAAGCATATAATCTGTGCCTTGCCAACTCTTGCCATGTAGACAGTCTAATCAGCAGCTTGCCTAATTCCATTATAGCCAACAAATTTTCTGCTTCATCATTTTTCCACTGAAGATGTGGAATTTGCCAATACTCAAGAGTATATTCCATTGACATCCATTTCCCTCTGACAACTTCTCTATCTACATCCTAGTTCTTTTCTTTTATCCAAATCATGATTTCTTTTTAATTCCATTCTTTTTGTCATCCAAATTTTTATTTTTCATTCTTATCCAAACTTTTATTAATTGACCAGACATTTGTCAAAGAAGACAGAAAAACTGATAATTCCATACCCAAAGTCTGTCAGAAGCTTGGGTTTTTACATTTTCCAAATTCCATTTTCAAGCTCCTAAAGTATGGCAAAAAACCGGCAGGCAGCAGACATGAAGCAAGGGGAGACAATGCCCCCACACATGCCAGATAGGACTGTCCTGATCCAAGGACAATAACCCTCCACCAAAAGCCAACACCAGGAAACCAAAGGAAACATGGGGAAAAGAGGGATAGGCACCTGGCAAAAGAACAAGAGCAAGAGAGAGAGGGGAAAAAAAAAAAAGCAAACTTCTAAAAACAATAAGACCCCCAAGCAAACCGGGCCACCTGGGGCCAACTACCTAGGTCCTGAGCCAACTCCTGGCCCCTGGACGTCTTGACCACCCCGGGGCCTCTCCAGGTCACACTTGTTGGCCACCAACACCACGCAGGCACTGCTCCAGGCATGCGTCTTGATCTGAGTGCACCTGCCCACACCACACCTGGCTCAAACATGTCACTATGCCCTACCTGAGCTACATGACACATGCACATGCAGTGGCAGCCAAAGTGCAGAGGTGGTCTTACTGCAGGATTTAACAAAAAATTACCTGTAAAGACCAAGGTTTAAAACACAGTGAAACATTGTGACATGATAGTTAAAGATGCATGACATGGAAGTCGCCACAGCATGAAAGGTATAGCTTACAGGAAAAAAAAACGTGGCGGGAAACAGAAGCCATAAAAGCGTTGTACAAAACACAAGCATCACAGTAATACAACTCGTTGCAACATCACAACTCTTAACCTTCTGTGAGGCACAGCAACCATGTTTTCTCAGCAGCGAGTTACTATCATATTTAATGCACCTGCTTACTTGTCACAACAATTCCATCTTCCCATCTGACAACCCCCCCACCCCCCACTTTCCACCACTGCATCCACCTCCTCCACATATCCAATGTTTCTCAAATAAAAGGGGTAACCAAACTGAAACAGGGAGGTTGATCCCACAGCTCTCTTGTAAATCAAGACAAATGTCGGGAAGCATCCCAGACTGACCAAATTAGCATTCACTGTTCTCTGCCATTCCCACATCTGTCAATGCCAAGTTGTACATGCATTACAATAATACTATGCCATCAATGGCTTCTACTCCATATACCATGTTCCACAATCACATTTGTCCTTATCACAATCAAACTGTTCACAATCCTCTCCAGCCAGCACATAAGTTGTTCTTTTTTTTTTTTTTGACATCTAGCAAAAAGATGAACCCCCTAATTTCACTACTCTTTAGATCTTAACGCAGAAAGATGTGTCCAACTTGGGATCAGTAAACTGACGACAATGCCACAAGTTACTTAACTTTTTCTGTCAAATAGTCAAGTCATGCAGTGTCCTTGGCAGATTGAAATCAACTACAGATAGACTAAAACATTTCCTCTTGCAGCACAAAATTCTCATGCCTTGCCACTTTATACGTTTAGCCTGCAGCTCAAAGATTTTGTGACATGTGGTCTACTTTTGATTTCATGCATCATCATAATACCATAAGCTCTTCCAGAAAAGGACATAAATCTAGTGCTTCCATGTACATATGATCAACATTCAGACCGGGGAACTAGCAATTTTCTTCTTTCTGTTTTTGTTCCTTGGCAAGAACTTGAGTTTCATCAGTCTGATTGTTATGCATGAAGGTGCTTATAAATCTTACCAGTAAGGCAGCCACATTCAGTATTCCAGGACGATGTATAAACAAAATATCACTGTGACTGAGCTTATTTTCTTGTCAACCATCCTACCAGCAAACAACTGCCAACTCTTTTTTTAATCTAAAATAGGATTAAACACGCATACAAGATCTTTTAAGCATGTTTAATAGGACCTCTGTTTAAAGTCTCATCCAACACCAGGGGGGTGACAAGCGTCTCCACAGATGTTAACTCTCAAGACAAAATGTATTTCAAAATGGCTGTCATAAGTAGGAATCAAACCCCCCGACCTTACAAGACCAACCAGGCACGCAGGACAAACAACAATTAGGGGAAAACGGTCCTATTTTGGTACATTCACCAAGGGCTTTTTGCTGTGGACAACAACAAACTGGGGACTGATGATGCAGAGGAGACTGGAGATGATGACTGTCTGCCTGATTCAGGCAATGGACAGTGCTTTCTAATGAACTGTCAGCATACATATTTGCACCTGCACATCTCTGGTGAAAACTGTTACAAGTACTGTAGCATGGCAGTGCTGTCGAGCACTGATGGGGATAGTTCTTCCAACACAGTACCACAAGCCAAGTCCAGTAAAAAACTGGTAAATATTTACGAATTACTTTACCAAATTTAACAGCATTCCATTTAAAACAAAACATGTCATGGGAATGTTTCTATTACAACTATGCTGATTGACAGCAGTGATCTGACTGACCCGGCAAGGAGGAACTACACATGTAGATGTTTTAGGGAGAAATAGGGTCAAGTTTAGTTTCCAATTCCATTAATTCTACTAAAGAGTTTCTTTGGACCAGCAGACTGATTGTCATGTGGAACACCAGCACATACATTAGATTGCTAGCTGTCTTTCATACGGCTATACAGAGACAACATGGTGATCACAGTATATGAACTGTGGTTGTGGGGGTACACTTTTTTGGCACTGATCAACTGAAATGTGATTTGTAACCTTACAGTCCACAGAAATACAGATGATTTACTGTAACTGTTTAACAATGATGTATTGCAACTGTTGCAGATCTAATGTGTTCAGCAGCTCACAACCCCCTGCCAGGTATCTGTGGTCTTTGAGAAAACAAATAGCCATCAACCATCTTTCACCCCCCACCCCCCTTCATATTCCCCCCTCCCTGCTGTATCACAGCACCACATGACCCCATCTGAGAATACACCCCCCTGCTATGTTCTCACCAGTCTTGCACGGCATTGAAGGACTCCTCATTGGTGACGTCATACATCAGTATGAAGCCCATAGCACCGCGGTAGTATGCTGTTGTTATTGTTCTGTATCTTTCCTGGCCAGCTGTGTCCTGGTAACAGAACAGTCAAGACCATTTCACAATTCACATCACTCGTCTCCATTTTGCAACCAACATTAATCAGAACTATTCCAAAACTGTCGTTGGTTATATCAATTCCATAACTGACAAGTGACGTCATTCATAACCGTTCTATGCTGACATAATTCACTGCCATTAACATTACCTAACAACTGACATCAGACATGTCCATTTTACAAAGGACATCATTCATGACCATTCTACCACTGACATCATTTATAACTGTTCCACACTTGATATTATTCACAACCATGACACACAACCAACATCATTCATGACCATTCTATAACTGACATTATTCATGATCATTCTGCGATTGAGGTCATTCATAACCATTCCCAAACTAATATCATTCACAGACATTCCACAACTGACATCATTCACAACCATTCCACAACTGACATCATTCACAAAACACAACTGACATCATTTATAACCATTCCACAACTGACATCATTTATAACCATTCCACAACTGACATCATTCATAACCATTTCCAAACTAATATCATTCACAGACATTCCACAACCGACATCATTCACAACCATTCCACGACTGACATCATTTATAACCATTCCACAAACTGACATCATTCACAACCATTCCACAACTGACATCATTTATAACCATTCCACAACTGACATCATTCATACCATTCCCAAACTAATATCATTCACAGACATTTCACAACCGACATCATTCACAACCATTCCACAACTGACATCATTTATAACCATTCCACAACTGACATCATTCACAACCATTCCACGACTGACATCATTCATAATCATTCCACAACTGACATCATTTATAACCATTCCACAACTGACATCATTCACAACCATTCCACAACTGACATCATTCACAACCATTCCACAACTGACATCATTTATAACCATTCCACAAGTACATCATTCACAACCATTCCACAACTGACATCATTCACAACCATTCCACAACTGACATCATTCACAACCATTCCACAACTGACATCATTCATAATCATTCCACAACTGACATCATTTATAACCATTCCACAACTGACATCATTCACAACCATTCCACAACTGACGCCATTCACAACCATTCCACAACTGACATCATTCACAACCATTCCACAACTGACATCATTCATAATCATTCCACAACTGACATCATTTATAACCATTGCACAAGTACATAATTCACAACCATTCCACAACTGACATCATTCACAACCATTTAAAATTATCTGCAAAAATAAATCATAGATAATTCATATAAAAAGAGTGTATTTTTTGTATTGGTTTAACTGCATGCTATGATAAAAAAAAAAAACTGTCACACTTCCAATTTTTGTTTTCGTCTAATCACAGACTTTCTTCTTCTTTGTCTTTTTCCTACAAACTGTTACCATGTTATGAGATGTTCGAAAACGCTGGGAAAAAAGTAAATGGATACATACAGAAGTGGTGATACTGACTTCATGCAAAGCCCTAAACAGAACTTCGCTATTTTCAGCATTGTTGACTATGTATGCCTTGTGCCCTGGATTGAAGTGTGTGACATCCACTGGATGTTTTATACCCTTTCACATATAAATTCATACACTCCAGTGCTGACTGAATCTGAATGACTGTTCCAGAGGTTCTCATCCAGCTCAGACTACAACTTTGGCTGATGATGAGTGAACTGGGTTGGGCCACTGCTGGAGACAGGAGACTGGATACACCAGCATAGTCTGATTTCTGTTTCCATGATGACTTTTCATTTTGTCATCACGGGAACATAACAAATAAAATAAAATTCATAATAACACTTTCTTACAGCACACATACTTCTAATTAACAACTTAGCATCTTCGCCTCATCCCAGCCATTCAAATACAGAAACAAGGACAACATGCGAGCATTGCAAGACACACATCCGCTCAAACACTTTACACAAAAATGAGCTTGGGATAGTCATATGCAAACTTTGTGTATGTATACATGATCTTCAAAGAGGCTGATACAGAGCTATTGTTAAAAGCATGAGATCAAGTAAAACTTGCAGTGCAATTGAAGACATGTATGAATTACTCAACAAACAGGTTAGACATGCTCATTTCAGAAAACCTTTAGTAACAAGACACAAAAACATTAGTTCACAAGCCTTAATGACTTGGATAAAGTGAGTCTTATGCGCAAACTCAACTCTAAATAGTCCTGACTGGCAAAATTTGCTTTCAAATGCTTTCATATACCATTCAAGTCAGAAACAAGTCTTGTTTTCCCTCTTATGAACATTTCATTATATTTGGTAACAGTGTGAGTGTTATTTTCTGTTTGTTGAGTCTATAAAGGCAAGCAATGGTTCTCATGAACATTAAAGTTATTTTGGGTGACATAAATACATAAGGGTCAGCATGGGAGGTCATGGGTTCCATTCCCATCAGTCATGTGGGATTTTTTCTGCCCCGACCAGCTCCTACCCGGAGTTGAGTTTGCTGCAGGCTCAGATGAGAAGACTGGGACCACACAGTTGAGCTTCATCTACTAAATAGATTTGTCTCTGACTGTTGCTCAAATTTCCTGACCAACGCTACAGGTGTCTGGATCTCTCAGGCCTGGCTGATGCCAGGGTATACTAGTATGAAAGTAACTTTAGAGTACAGCCCTGTCATGCAGTCTCAGACCATAATGGAAATCCGTAGCATCATCTTTTCATCCTCATTCTCATGGTGACCTCAGGTTTGATATCCTCTCCGCATCTATGGCTTTGGTTTGATTACGTCCGGGTCAACGGTACTGGAAAATTCATGAGGGTTCTCGTTGAACGGATGTGGTGGTGCCCTCTGGGAGAGCTAACTCACGCCTGCTCCGCGACTAAGCAATAACTGTCATTAGCAGGGGGCTCAGAGGCGGTATCCTGCATATGTTGGATCAGAACAGGCATTACTGAACACCACCAAAGAGATTCGGTAGTAGTGCAGTGTCTACTCCAGCGGGTTGTCTCTTGACGACTTGACACCGACTGCTCCTTGTGGATCGCCGGTGCTGGGGCTGTGGACAGGGATATCGGAATGAGAGATGTGGTTGCAATGCCACTGAGGTGGTGCAGAAGATGGGACAGAAAAAAGGTAATTACCAGCAGTTCACTATTTCAGATAATGAAACCAATAAAAAGTCTTGGCCATTGGCACTGTGTACTGACTGAATTCTAATTGAGCTGTAAGAAAGTGGACCATTGCATTAGCTGCATTTGACTTCTACCACTTGCTATGACCAGGTTTTGTTTGACCAATTTATCTTTGCAGATTTACCATACCCATTAAACAAATAACCCAGAGCAATCATACACAAACACACATACTACCACACACACACAATGAAAATATTATGGGGAAGAGTTACCAGCTGATATGCTGGAACATCCATCCCCTACCTGGCCAATAACAACAACAATAATTTAACAACAAGGGGAGAAAAAAAAAGTGAAAAATTAACTCATTCTTCATTTGCTCTGCAAGGTAGATTGAGAACTTTGTTCTCTTTCCTCCCTTTCCACATTCATACATAAAACACAATCCAAACTTTGTGAATTAATCTCATTAGTAAATGGCATGCTTAAGGGAAAAAAATTGTTTGTTTCCGGTTATCTAATTCAAAATTTTGCTGCTGAACTTAAATTATTTTTGCTACTGAAAAAGAAACAAACAAAACAAGCATGCAGAGACGACATAGCAGATGATGACAAAAGTATATAAGTACTCCAGATTCTTTCAGGGGAAAGCACCTGCTTGAATCAAAATGGCAGTGAAATGTGAAAGAAGTGCATGCCATGTATTCCTGTTAGCGTTAAGGTAAGGTAATCTTTCTTAAACCTACAAACAAAAATCTATCCTACCTATTTCTATAAGCCTCACTGCCGGAAACAAACAACCTTTTTTTGCCTCATAACTCAAAGTAATTTAATAAGATCAACATAAAAAAAGCAACAATATCAATAATAATGTTAGACACACAATGCCTTGTTTTTTCAAATACAAGTATACCATCCTATTGCTCTGTCCTGTCCATCTCTCTCCAATTCCCTGTCAGAGACACAATATTAACAACTCAAATTACATTGCCAATTTAAATCCTGTCCTTACTAAAAAACGATGCATCATTCCAGAAAATTCAGCCTTTTAATACTAAATAAATTGTAAAACTATCATTCACAGAGATCAAAGGCACACTGCTGACAGTTCTGAGGTGTGAAGCTATACCTGAGAAATTCTTTCCCATTCCAGCAATGCAGTTTCACAGTCTGGCCATACATACACAAACAGGCAAGAAGAGGGGTGATGGGAAGAGAGAGAGAGAGAGAGAGAGAGGGAAGCGGGGGGGGGGGGGGGGGGGGGGGGGGTTGGAGAGCAGACACAAAAATAATACATAAAGCAGCTTGGAGGGACGTTCTCTCTCCTCTCTCTCTCTCTCACACACACACACACAGAGAAATCTTACACACAGAAAATCTTATGCACACTCGAATGCTGAAGCTGATGTACAGACATGATACAAGTTTCCCTGCTGACTATGAAAAGTAAACAAAGATAGCTAGATAAGCATGATGTACACACACACACACACACACACACACACACACACACACACACACACCTGTGATGTTCCACACATATGTCTATCTGAAACCTACTAGATACAGTGTTCTCACACAATGGGCATTGGGATTGTCAGAGAAGTCAGCCATTACTATTAGTCATGATTCTATACCCGAGCACTGGATTCAGTCCAAATATGCTAAAGCCTAATCATATGTTTGCAGGTTGTCAATGCACCAGACTGTTAGCATCATCAGTTCAGACATGTTGCTTCATTACATTTCCAGACCTATGGATGACCTAAACTGGTACACACCCATACTATGTACGAGTCTTTTTTTTTTTTTTTTCAACCATTCTCAACAGCCCAACCAGCTGACATGAAACACTGGATGTGGTTTGCAGACCAGTAAGAAGTCAGGATGGAATCAGGTGAGATAATGCACGAGATCATCAGGCTGAACATGCCAATGGCACACACAGGATCAGGTATGGGTAGGAAGGTAAAGCGTCAGAACAGGAAGATAAGGAAAGCATGCAAAAGTACACAGACAGAAGAGAATGATAAAGTATTAAAGACCAAAGCGATTTGAAAAATCTGCAAATCCTATTTTGATGTATAAAGACCTGACTTCATACTGGTCTGTAAATCCATAATGAAATGTCACAAGTAAGCTCAACTGACTTATGAGTTTATCATATGGAATTCCATCAGGATTCTGGAACATGCAAGTGTCAGGGAACTATGCCCAAGCTCCTGGTGGTTTGATGTTTGAGTGTCTTCATTTGTGAAAAGAGAATACAGACGGAAAACCTAGATCACTTTTGCAAGCTTTGAAAATTAAAGTATTCTGGTCTGTTTTACTCTCCTAGGCCATGGCTACCTCTATCATTAAAACTGTGCAGCCTGCTTCCATGGATTGTAGTGAACAAACAATACAGGGAGATTGATTTATTTGCTGTGGGATGGTTAGTTGAATCAGAGGACAGATTGGTCCATGGTGTTGAGCACAGAGGCATTGGCAAGGGTGCATGCCTCACAGTTCTTTTTGAATGACACAGGAGGTGTTAGTGCTAAATATAAAATAAAAGCAATGCGCCTATGATAGGCTTAGCAAACCTACAGATAAACAACTAACTAAAAGAAAAGAAAAGTGAAAAAAGGAAGATTAATATTCAAGATACTTTCTAAATTGATCTAAATAAAATTAATAATGTGTTTTTCTTTTCAGGAACTTTTTTGCCCAGACAGACTAGGGATGTGTAGCTTACCATTTATGTTTTGTTTGTTGATGTGAAGGCACAAAGATTGAAAAGATTTTGTGGCTTGCTAACGCTGAAATCAAGGAAGAAAACTGTTATGTCTGTGTGGGCAAAGGAATTTGTTTGCTAAAACAGATTTTCATGCCACTGTTTGAGGTCAACCTTAGAAATAAAAGTAAGAATTAAATCCGTGAGGATCTCATTAATGTTTCAAACTGAAACTTGTAGTGTGATTATGTGAAACAATAGGAGACAATATCATTTACGTAAAACAACAGTAGACAGTATTGTTTATGTAAGTAATGTCAACAACAACAAAAATCAGTAATTAAAAGGGAGACCTCTCTCTTCTGTTTATTGACTGGTTGAGTGTCTCTGTTGCGTAAGCAAGTCTGACAGTGAGATATGAAAGAACTGTGCCTATTTGTCCTCATTTCTATCAAGAACAACTTTGCCAAAATGACCGTGCACAAGTACAGTTTCTGCACTACATCCAGCGGTTTTCAACACAGTCTTTAAAGGAACATTGCTCACAACTTTTGATGTAAAGACTGAATGAATCAAGTGGGGTATGGATACAGTCATGTCCAACCTAGCTTTTGATGAGCATATCTTGGCCCAATGCCGTGATGCGTCTCTGGAGATGCCCTAGTGAGGGTCCTGCCGGGTAATGAATAACTAGGAAAGCCTGTAGATAAATGACAGGGCGGATGCACCTATCTGTGGGTAAACTTTAAAGACTAGTTCCGTTTGGTGTCTTGAAGACCTTCAGTTTTTAGCAGGTCCCCAATCCTACATCTAACTTCTCCTTTACTCCAAGACATACTGTGACAATCCATAAGCCATCAAATTTGGTCTTGTTGCCCCTGAAACTAGCAAACACAGCATCCACACTTTCAAGGATAACTGAGGAAAAGATAAGACACCTGGCAGGTGACCATTTCTTGAGAAAATCTAGTACTATTTCTGCATACCATGTGATCACAGTCCATCAGCCAATCAAAAACAAAGATGTCACAAGCGTAAGCCAGTTTGGCAGGCAACTTCAAACAATGCCTGCCAGCATCAAACTACTTGTACCTGATTAACAGCATAAGATACTACACAGCAAACATTTCTGAGAGTGTCCAAGAACCTAAGTGAAGCCATAATCACTAACACACAATCAAATTCAACAGAAAGCAAAGGTGAAAGCAGTGTGGAACAGAAGCAGCACTTTACATCCATTTCTGTGAAAATCTCATGCATGACTATCGACAATCTCGTGTGTTCTCTCGTATAATCCAGAATCCTGATGAAATTCTGGAAGGCAAAGTCTTATTAGCTAATACACTATGTCAGGGGAAGGATAACTTTACAAAAAACATGTCAAGCTATCAGTAAACCTTTTTTCCTGTCTAAGAAAGGTAACAAAATGTACTGTTCCGCTCATTTATTGAATAACTTCATCTGATTTTACTGCAACTGTTCAGTACTTCAAGTTTATTGAATGACTTCATCTGATTTTACTGCAACTGTTCAGTACTTCAAGTTTATTGAATGACTTCATCTGATTTTACTGCAACTGTTCAGTACTTCAAGTTCACATTTTCTCCATCTACTTTAGAATTGTTATCATGACTAAAGGATACAATGTGCATATTTGCACTTTTTCTGCCTCTTCTAACCCCTACCTTTCTGCTCCCTCCCCCTCTCCTTCCCCTTGACATCTTCTTCCCTCCCTTTTCTACCTCCCCCCTCCCCCCCCCCCCCCCCCCCCCCCCCCCCCCCCATTCCATCCTATTTTGCTCCTTCCCTTCCTCCTGCCTTTTCCCTGACTACCTTTCCCTTTCCCCCTCCCACTTATCAACATCCATTTCATAGCATTTTTATTTAATATTTCAACATACGTTTCTTATGCTGACTTCCAAAGGTGTTTTCAAACCTAAGAAGCTATCTTGCGAACCATCTACCGTTAAAAGAAAATCTTGACATTATTGCTCAGTTCAGAAAAATTCACGATGTGTTTTAACATAAATGACAAAGATAACAAACACAATAACAGAGCGGCTACATAGCTTTACAGCTTGACACTGCTCCCTGTTGTTCAACCTTCTGACAACTACAACAGAGCTGGTAACAACTCAACCAATAAATGATGCCATTATTGCCAGCCTGGAAATGTCAGGGAGCAAGTGTGGCACTACCCCCCCCCCCTTTCCTCCCTTAGTATAAATAGGACAATCAAAGGAACGTGAGCCCGCTGCTTCATCAATAATGCAGTCTATTCCCCCTTCCTCCCCCATCCCTGCTTGACAATTGCTCCATGCATTGCCGCTTGCCTGCCCGGCATTAGGGTTCAACTCAGACTGCCGCTCTGCTTTAACTACCGTTCGCAGTTATACCTCACTATAACTACCTAACCATGGCCTTGAAAATGCTTTTTTTTTTTCCCCTCTGGAGTGACAGGAACACTGAAACTCACTTCACAAAACAGGAAAATGCTCTAAAATATCACATTGCAATGACAGTCTTGTCAATCCAAGGAAGAAGTATCAAATATCCATTCAGAGCGCCTCTAATGAAGGTCAAAGGCCATGTTACAACTACAGAAGTAAATTTTTCATTAGTTTTGCAATGTCAAATACAGTTGAAAAATGAAAATGGCTACAGCGACTGTAATTTGGAAGTCAAGGGATATTCCAGTATGTAATGAACTGGGTTGTGTGACTGATGCTGACAATGTTTTTCAACAATTCAGCAAGCAAAAAAAAATAATAAAAAAAAGTCATAATAAGCTGCTGACCAATTTGAATAGGGACGGGTCCTTCTACGAAACTCAAAATATCATTACAGAGTGACAGCTGTCAAGAACTTCTGAAGGTAGTCACTCGTGATAGGGGAAGCTCGTGATAGGGGAAGTGGAGCAGACGGGGTCATTTTCAGAGGTTCCACTGTACCAGTGGTTGGGGCAAGTGCATGCCTGGTTCTGCCCACTGCTGTGTGGCTTTGATAAATACGACCTGCACGCTTTGAGCTTTATGAAGACCATTCTCTCAGTGTACTGCGTGAGAGACTAGAAACATTACAGCCCAGCTGACCATTCAAAAGCTAAAACTACAATGACAACTATGTATATACTTTTCACACTATTTAACCAGCAATAGCAACAACTGATATCCCTGCACCAAATACAGTTAGGTCATGCCAAGAGCACCTGCCATTCCCCATAACCTACCACCCCCAGTTTACAATAGTAAGTCAATGAAAAAAAAATCCTATCATGAAGCAACAAAGGCAATTTCCAACACTATAAACACATTACGTATGACAAAAGCTTAAAGTATCCAGTATAGATCTCCCCAAACCAGATAAAGCCAGGCCATGTGAACAGCATCAGGCATTCACCTGTATCATCTCCAGTTTACAAAATGAATAGAAATCTATTTCAATGAACTTATATAATGCTGAAAAAAAAACTGATAAAAAGTCATATGGGAACACACTGTAGAAAGGCTAAGTAGTAAACAGTCTTGACAGTATGTACAGTCTCACTATTTGTTTGCTACATCACAAAAAAAAAAGGGGGGGGGGGGGGGGTGGGAAGGAGAAAAAGCCTGGCACACTATTAAAAAAAAACAAACAGTACATGGGCCACAAATGATCCTAGAAAAGAACTTATGACAACAACAATAACAACAAAAGGGGGGGGGGGGGGGGGGGGGGGGGGGGGGGGGGGGGGCAATCGAAGAAACTGACAAAAAACAGGAATTTACTAACACAGAATTTTCGCCAATTGTTGCCTATTCAGTGGGCTATCTACTACAGAGTTTCATGAAGTATCCTAGAATATATTGCACAGTCACACAAACATAACAGAAAAATCTTCAACAGAAACTTGAAAGCCTGATAATTGAAAAATTTCATGTACATGTTGCATTCTAGCAAATTTCTTTGTATACAAGAATAATAGTTTTGAACAAATACACACACATTTACAGAAACAATATCTATAAATACATAGCACTCAACTATCTGTCTACATTTTTCTTTATTTGTAAGCAAACAATCTGTTAAAGATCTTTACCAAGTGAACCCTGGTGTAGGCCCCCAGGCACACATTTTAGACAGCTTCCTGCTCTGAGCTCCACAGACCAGTTTCAGACGGTTACATAATTGATCAGACACCACAACACTTTGAAGTTTTCTTGCAGTCGTCTACAAACAGCACGAACAGGGAGGGAGTCTTCATTACTGCCATGAAATTTTTATCAGCACCCTCAGAACCAATTCCTGAGCACAATGTTTTTTGGTCAAGGTTTTCGATCCAACTGTGGCAACTGAATACATCTATCATCTGATGACAAAGATGCTGTACGAATGTCGTAACTGTAACAGACACATGAGCAACAATGGTGCTGTTCATTCAGATGGTGGTGGAGAATGTTTGGTGCTGCCCATCTCCCATTCAAATACCCTGTTAAGTGCTGGGTATTTTTGTATTTCCATAACCCCATCAGACATGGCAGATTCTTCAATACATCTATCTGATCCTGTGCTTGCACATATCTATCCAACAAAAGGGGTGCAAGCAATGAAAAGGTCTGAAGAGAGACATGTGTCCTGGGAGACTGAGCAACTCCTGCCCTTTCGGTACTATATATTTCTTTTTTAATGTTTTTTTTTTTTTTTTTTTTTACTATCGCAGTGTGTTTAGGTAATTTACCTATTTCGTAAAAAGAAAATGGCAAGCTGAAGTACTCACATGTGATATACATTTTAGATTTAGGTGCCTTTCACAAAATACAACAAGCCAACGGTTCAATACATTACCTGATTTATAATCATACCCTCACCTTGGCTTAAGGCCATTTCAGACCACATAGGCTAGAACACCAAGGCTACATCAAAATGTTATGCTCTGCATAGTTATGCGGGGACTGTCTTCTGGAGAGAAGGAGTGGGTGGGGAGAAGGGATAAGGGGAGAGGGAAGATGAAAAAAAGGAAAGTTCTCTTTCCACATAAACCTGTGACTAGGGGAAAAAAAAGTGTTAACCCACAGACACCATCGGTGATGAATGGTGGAACACGTGATAAGATGTGTGAAGTTGGCATTTATATCCCTGTAAGGCCACATCAAACTCATTCAAGCTGTGATCAATACGTTGACTCTGTTCTGGTAAATGTAGCTTACACAATACCAAGATGCTTTGTGTGAAACAGATACTCGGGAGATAGAAAATTTATGACAGAAAGGACATGTTGCATACACACACAGACACACACAGAGACTTCTTGAACCATACCCAGATCTGTAACTTGACCCTTTTGTCTTGTCTGAACACGGTTTTGACTTTGAAATCGATGCCAACAGTGCTGACAAAGGCCGATGTAAAAGAGTCGTCAGCATATCTGAAGAGAAAAGATGTCTTCCCCCACTGCTGTTGCCGATGATCAGCAACTTGAACATGTAGTCGAAGTTCTGGTCTGCAGCATCTTTCTGCCATTTGGAATCGTTTGCAGAAGCCATCTGAAACATCAAGATGAAAGGCCCAAACATGTAGACAATATACAATGTGTGCACATGTGTGTGTGTGTGTGTGTGTGTGTGTGTGTGTGTGTGTGTGTGTGTGTGTGTGTGTATGTGTGTGTGAAAACAAGAGAGAGAGAGAGAGAGAGAGAGAGGGAGAGAGAGAGACAAGACAAAACAAGACAAGACAACACACACACACACACACACACACACACACACAGGGAAATAGAGCAAATGGTACAAAATCTGCCTGTGTGTGCATGTAAAAGTCTTGGTCATCTGCATGACTTTCAAATCATATATGTTTATCACCAAGCCGGATACATCATGGCCAACACCATTCTCAAAGGCTATGACATTATCATAGCCTCCGAAACAAAGTAGAAAGACAAATAAAAAGAAACAAAGTAGAAAGGCAAATTAAAACAATGCTGACAAAAGAATGACAATCATCACATTAAAAATTCCAGCCCATTTTCCTTCATTGTGGAAGGCAGTGCGACTGGTTTTTTGTTTGTTTGTTTTTTTTTTTTTTTTTTTTTTTTTTAATGAAAATGGTGGAACCTCTGTTGATGACCTTTCAATCTGAACAGCCATTCCCAACTCACACCGACCCAAATATCATAAGCTCTAAAAACAAAGTAAAAAGACAAAAGATGAACCAATGCTGACAAAACAATGACAATAAAACAACACAGAAAAAGGGTCCAGTCCATTTTAAAACTTTCTCTCATTGTTGCAGACATTGTAACCTCTGTTCATGACTTCTCCATCTGAACAATCCCATTCCCATCTCACAATGAACTGGATGTCTAGAACAAATTATTTCCCTCAATAAGGGGTTATTTCAATCTCTGTGGAACTGACCCCCTCTACACAGACCGACCGACCCTTAGTCTGGAAGTTTTTCATTAAATTGAAAAAAAAAAAAAAAAAAAAGCTGGATCAATCTAATCCCTTCCCCTCACCTCCAAACAGCAGTAACATCAGCCATTTTTATGTTCTTGTACATAATCTTACTTGGCTTACCACAACTCTTCTTCCATTGTATGCATGTGCAACATAACATTTGACCCCTGTGAGGAAATGCATGCTCGCTCTCTCCTCTCTCTCTTTCTCAGACACACATACTTGTGTTTGTATATGTTTGTGCCAGTCAACCACCCTGTAAAGACCCATAATTATCTACGAAGACCTGTACATTTCATGACATTTTCACAACAACTGTACAGAGATTCTACCGCATAAGCATATATCAAATTATATTATATATGATCAAAGTCCTTATTAAAAGTCTTTGAACAGTTTGCCTACATTTTCTAATAAAGATGGAAAGCAAAATATGTTGGATCTCTATCATTCCATGCATACCTGCAGTATAAGTTATTCCTATCTCCATCCCCTCACCATGGGTCTCATCAAAATTCTTCTTCATCCATACTCAAGATACAGTTTGTTTATTTCTACTTTGTTATGGTCTTCAAAAGAGAACGCAGCTATCACTGCCTGACTTGCATCTTAAATCACCAACACCTCTTCAGCTGATCTCATCAACCCTCCTTCTTTGATCTTTCCATGTTCATTCTCTCTGTGTCTGATTAAAATGAACATTCTTTCACAGAATGTAAAGCACACCTCTTCCCACAACTGGGTACCCAGACCAAAGACACTCAAAATTCCCCCCCACAGAAGGGTTTCCTCCAGAATCACTTTAATCCCAATGTTTACGCAAAACTCCAAGGCTGAAGAGTTCGAATGTGAAACAAAAATCAATGACACAGATATCTCCGTTTTTAAGCCCAAGCCTTCCTATCTCTGGTAAAAATAAAACTGAAAATCCCTAACACATAACAAGTTTGATTAGATTTCACTTGACTCAAGTCCAGCGAAGAGATGGGAGTGGGAAGACCGGATACAGAGTGCTTTAAAGCCAAAAAAGCTAAAAGTATCCAAAACAATGCAATGTTAACACAATACATATAACAAACATCCAAATAAATAAAAAAAAATAAAGAACCAAGAACAAGCACAACTGCAGTGCACTCCATCCATAACTTTAAAATTAAAACCTTATTTTCTAACAGTTAAAAGCGATGTGTACAAACACAAGTGGATCAACCACCAACCTGGTTGCTGTAGATAAGCCACAGCCTTTGATATCGGTTGTCAACAGACTTGGCTGTGTCAATGTGTGTCTCCAGAGATCATATCTACACCACACGCCACCTGACTGTACTTACACAGGACTGGAAGGCACACAGACCGGGGGAGATAACTGGGGAGGTTGGTCAACATGCCCCCACATTTTTCTCAAGTGGACTCGATATTTTATCATCAGAACAGCCGTAAAGACTCAAACAGCTTTTGTTTGAAGTAGCATCGCTATATGCAGAATGTGTTCTCATAATTGATTGAATAAATGCTCGTAATTCCATAACTGATCTAAAAAATATGGGCATGTTTATAATGGAAGAAAAATTCCCTTGTGTTCATCAAAATGTACATTAACAAAATTTAAAAGCACAAACTACTTTGAACTTAACAACTTGGTTAACCACTTCTTCCCTATGTTGAACTGAAAGAACAAACTTGGCAATGAAAACCGGAGTTTAAACGTGGCAAACTGTGACCCAGTTTATTGCCCTAAATGTACAAGATCAAAAGATAGTGTATTTATCTCTGCTAAATGCCTCAGCTCTCCTATTGTTCTGTTTACAAGAAATAATTGAAACACACACACACACACACACACACACACACACACACACACACACACACAAGCACTCAGAAGCATGTGTCACTCACTCACACACACACACACGTCTGTGTGTGTGTGTGTGTGTGTGTGTGTGCGCACGCGCGCGAGCGTGCATGCGTGCGTGCGTGCGTGCGTGTGTGTGTGTGTGTGTGTGTGTGTGTGGACGCGATGAGAGAGAGAGTGCAGAGAGAGTGCGTGAGAGCGAGAGTGAGTGAGAGAGTGTGTGAGAGAGAGAGCAGAGAGAGAGATGAGATACAAGAGAGAGAGAGAGGTGAAAATTATTTCCAAAGAGATGGATCAGTCTCCCACATCCTCATAAAAATCATGAATTCTTTTAAATTAAAAAATTATTCCAAAGTTATATGAATCAGTCTCCCACATCCTCATAAAAATGTGTACAGACATGTTCTTTTATCTCTTTTGATTTTCTGCTTTTTGTTTATTGTTTTTTCCCCCCCAAGGAAAAGTGGCTGGAGGCTCACAAAATTTGCAGCAACTGATCCAACCATGAAACAGCTGTGCATTATTCTTATCACAAAGTCAGTGTGAGACACATCCTTTCTGTGTCGAAGCAATCAATCAAACTAGTTTCAACCTGAACAAGCGCTCTCCATTTCCACAACCTTAACCCCTTCATCCTGGTTGGAATGCTCTAATCCCCACAGGGTACTGTAGACACAAGGCATCAACTACACACATAATCAGCAGATTCCAATCAGATAATCAGTCTTTTGGCCCAAGCTTACTTGGACGTTCATAAGCAAACTAATCGATGACCCTGATAATAATGACAGAAGTACAAGGGCATTATGCAGAAATACCTTTTTTTCACAAAAGCTCTGGGTTTTACACCAACCCCAGAAATATTCACTTCAGACTTGTAGCCAATTTCTTTTCCATTAAAGCTGATATTCCAGCTTTTTTTTTTTTTTTTTTTTTTTAAAGGCAAAGACAGTTGTTAAAAAGAGTCATATGCATCTCTTTCTTCCTAAAGCCCTAAACCAAGTGTTTTCATGCACATGTAACATCTGAATCCTGTTTGGCAAAGTATATTTATAGAGTAAATATGATGCAACCATATTCATTTAAGATCTGTTCATTCAAACTGCTTTATCAACAGATGCAACTGCATTCAAAACAGATGTATATGTGGACACTTTTGGCACAAATTAATTGGAAACTTCACTAAATGAAGCTGCATATGATCCTGGGTGTGAACTGTGCAAGCTAATAATAACTGGATGAATCTGGTATACTGTGTGGAAACTGTGTAAAGCTGTGCAAAATTTTGAATACATATTCACATCACAACAAATATGTACCTAGCTGCAAAGTGAGACGACCGATTTTCACCTAACTAGACCAAGTTCTCCATCACCTGTTTACCTCCTTTCTGTTCCTTCCTCTTTTTCCTTTACATGTTTTGTTTATTTAATTTCAGTTAATTAGGCTTCGATTCCTACACTCCCCACCCCCACCCCCCTTCCCTGACCCTCCACCCCCTTTTTTTCTCATTGTTGTTTTTCTTCATTGTTCAGTCTACTTTCTCCTCACTAGCTCTAATCCACGGTCTCCTTCCCACTGCACTAACACATGCTGTTGTCTATGTTGTAATGACCAGCAGTCCCCACAAAGGACCATCTGCTGTCACCCACTCCAGCATTACAAGCCAGCCACAATGTAGTCAACAATCATTCAACTCTGGACTATTCTCGTCCTGTTCCACATGGTCCTACACACACACACACACACACACACACACACACACACACACAGTAGCCTACTGTCTGCTAATGGATTACCACACCTTATACTCATGGAAAACAGCACATGAAAAAAAAAGGATATAGCATTGGTCTTAACACTATCCACACACACACACACATACACACAAATACACTCACTTCATCCATGCATCAACGCACACATATTAAAATGCCCATGCTCAGAGAATTATTAAGACCAGGGGAGGCGGCATAGTGATACATACAGTTCCTTCAGGAATACAAAGAATTTCGTAATATCGGGAATATCAGATATGTCTGTTGTTGTTGTTTTTAACATACAGACAGAGATAGATAGATGGAGACAGAGACACAGAAAGAGAGAAAGAGTGACAGACAGAGAGACACAAAGGGATAGAGACTAAGAGAAAGAGATTACGCTCAACACAATCGAAATTTCCCCTTAAATACTGGTGTGTGAACTATTTTATATACTTTTCTTTGCATTTAGCTGTTAATTATTGATCCACGAAAGTGAGCACCTATAATTTTCATCTTCTGAAGTCCATTCACAACTACTGAAATAGAAAACCACAGACCGCTAAATATTAAACACTAATAAGATTTGACCAATAAAATGTCAAAATCCAGACATGATCTAAAATGAAAGAGACTGGATAACAAGTCCGTGACAATCAAATAAAAAACATGGACACATATACAAGTCAGTGACAACCAAACAAAAAAAAAAAAAATGGAGGGGTGAAATCTCATTAACTGATTAAAAGTTATCCAACTGTTACAACTACACATATACTCGGGAGGCATGGACAGGGAGGTCGGGGTAAACTGGGGCCTGCATTTGAAGAAAAAAGCCAACTCATTCAAACTCAACAGAAAACAAACAAAGTATTGTCATTACAATCTTAACGATACTATTGATCATTCTAAATAGGCATCATGCATGATTAGCAAGTCATTAGTACCTTCATAACCAGTAATGTCACTCTGTACCATGAGTAGCCCTATTCAGCCAGTCACAATTCAAACTGATTTCCACTGGTGTTATATATCAAGTCAGTATTCTCAGTGTGTAACCAATGTTAGAGATCAAACATCACACTATAAGCTCAGTCCCATACAGTTTGAAACCTTTTAAGCCCACAAATAGTGGTGTGCATACATAAAAAGCTCACCGTGGTCAACAGGGACAAATCCAAATGGAATGCAACGATGGAGAAATGAGGAGAGGGTTGCGGCCACAAGCCCACGCACAATGTCCTATGGTGCGACAGTCACAGTAGCAGCAGCTGTCCCGTGTAACAGATGGTACCTGGATGAGACCAGACTTCCTGACCCTCTCTCCCTCTCTGCTTGCTCCAATATGGCTGCCTCGCTCACCTATTGCCTTCCCAGCATCCAACACTTTTCGCCTCAATTCAGCTGTACTCTGGCAGAAGACTTTCAGCCACACAGGGGCAGGCACCACCACCACACACTCCTTGTTGTTCAATACTTCTCTTTCCCTCTTTCTCTCTAGGCTTTGCAACATCACAGCTAGTCACACTACCATTCCACGATGCCCATGAATGAGCTCTAAACATCTAACAGAATTTAAACACCCCAATCTGCTCGGAACATTAATGATGATGACTTGGTTCTCTAACACTGGTCCAACATGTGAGGTGAAGCACAATGGTCAGCTTCAACTGGAAGCCAAAATGCAACAGAAGCAGAGGCATGAAAGAAAAATCAATACAGCAACTCTGTGTGTGAACTTCCTGCCTGACAGGCCTGCCTTTTAGCGGGCTCCAGACTAGGTTCTGTGTGCCTGTGTTCAAGTAGTGCCAGCTTCAGTGGTTCAACATGCAGGGTAGCATAGAAATCAATCTTGCTCTGCCTGTGCATATGCTGATATGGCAAACAGTTTACTCCTGAAACGGTTCACTGGGAAAGTGATATATGTCTATACAGCAATCTTTCAATTTCTTTTACATAAAAATTTTAGTGATATGTGTATACAGCAATCTTTTTTCTTTCAATTTCAATACTTTTCAACAGTAATATTAACGCATAATCATTGTGTGTGTATGAGGAGCAGAAACACACACTATCAGAATAAATAGACTGTATGTTCAGCAGTACTTGCTTTGCAAAAAATATGAGCTACAATACAAATCTGTATTAACAGTAAGCAGAAGATATGGAATAAAAAGCAGATGAAGCAACAAAAAATATCTTAGTATAACAAAAACAGATAAGACGGGAGAGCTGTGACATTTACTGGATGATCAGGCTAGCATGGATATCTATGATGGGTTCACTGGCCTCTAATGCGGAACTAAACATATCGGTGAGTAACACTAGGTATAACCATGATTACCATGACAGCCGCTTATACATGATATATATATACATATTATTTTACAAATAATACAAATTAACATTCTCTCATGGTATGCCCCCCTTGCCCCCCCCCCCCCCCCCCCCTCCCCCCCTACTTCATGCTACACTAATGATCTAAAGTGAACTGCATTTACCAATGAGGGCAATACCACGCCATGGATGTACAACACACAGTTCTGTATGCCTAATCCGACAAATCTTGTGCATTCAAAACTGAAGAGTGATGTCATTAAACAGACAGGACCACAACATCAAGGTATTTAAAACACTGAAGTGTGATATCAATATTGAGTGGGATCAGTCTCAGTGATGTTAAAGTTTTTAACACTGATGCCACTGTTAACCAGATTTGAGCACAAAACCACTGATTCTAAACATGGGGAAGAAGGAAGCATGAGATGAAACTCATCAGCAAAGCTGATGAACACTTCTCCAATGCGATGTCCGAAATACACATTTGACTTAACAAAACTCAGACTAATGAATTCATATGTGCATGAACGCATCGTCACAGACATACATGTGTTTATGCTTGTTGGTAAGCACGCATACTGAAAAAAACCTATTCTGTCTCTCAACACACACATAAAAAAAAAAAAAAAAAAAAAAAAAAAAAAAAGAGAAAAATGCAATTTGGTAATATGATCCCAATTACTCGCACATTTAAGCAAACACAAAGCAAGTTAAAATCTGATTCCCAGCACTGCTAAATTCAACCCCCAAACACCAAATCATTCACCCCACTCTCAAACCACCGAGGCCCAGTCAACTTGTTCCCCATCTGTCACCCTGCGAGGTTTACAAGTTGAAAAGTACATCACCCTTTGGGGAGTCAATACTGCCTAGCTGTGCAGAATGCAAGTCTGCGCCCACAAAGCAGGAGTGACTCAGGTGGTACAGTGGCTGTGCAGTATCGCAAGCTGTGCCCCTCTAGTGATGGCCACACTGAATCATCAGATGGCAGGCAACAAGTGGTTTCCATCCCACACAACTTCGTTAATGGCCGTCATGTGAGGGGGGAGAACAACAAGAGAATGAGGGACAGGGAGGTGGTGTGAGAGGGGAGGAGGATGCACATGCGTGCGCATGTGTGTGTGTGTGTGTGTGCGTGTGCGTGAGAGAGAGAGAGAGAGAGAGAGAGAGAGAGAGAGAGAGAGAGAGAAAGAATGTGCAGATGTGTGTGTGAATGCCTGCCTGTGTGCATATGTATAAGTATGTATGAGTTTGTGCACAAGAACATGCACACATCTGTGTGTGTGTGTGTGTGTGTGTGTGTGTGTGTGTGTGTGTGTGTGTGTGTGTGTGTGTGTGTGTGTGTGTGAGGGAAGTGAGAAGAGTAGAGGGATGGGTCTAGTTGAAGAAGACAAACATTAGTGCAGGAAACGTACATTATGTCTTAACAGTTGTCCTGAATACATGTAATAAGCTATATGGTTCGGGCAAAGCATACCATTGTGTCATAGATCAGAAACATCAGGTCAGACGTGATAAACATCAATGACATAAAACAGACTGTAAAACACATACTGAGGTTTGGGGAAAGTATACAATGGTTTCAGGCTGATGACATCAGCTCAGATGTGCCAAACATCTATTGGGCATTAAAAAAAAAAACACACACAAAAAACCGCAATGTGAGGCTTGGAGAAGCAAATACTCTCGTCCAAGTTCTACAACACCAAATCAATTATAGCAGACAGCT